>JAWNML010000021.1:2477500-3077500 GCA_035044125.1 Drosophila ochracea
ACGTAAAGACAACGCCAGCAGCGACCATAAGAGCAACGGGAATAGCGCCAGTTAACTGATGCTGCGCCGTATGGCCATTCTGCTTCTGATACTGATTTCGATTTCGATTCCTACAGTCAAAACAAGGAAACACATACATATGCACATACATCTCTCTCTCGGTGTGTGTGTGTGTGTGAGTTGAGAGCTGCTGACATACTCTCACTCTCACTCTCACTTGCACTCTTTGAGGCATGGTGCATGTGCAGGCAGAAGGAATCTATGGGCATTACTGTGCTGCAGCAGCAGTGGGAAAAATCGTAGCCTATAAATAGATACAAGTATGCTCGATATTCATATACGTATGTTTCTATATATACATACATACATACATACCTACATGTATATGTATGTATTCGTGTGCACCCCAAAGAAGCTGCGACTCGGTTGATGATCTATAGCGTTTGCTCAGTAAAAAAAAAACTGTTGAAGTTGAAGATATTGAAGAATTCTTTTTTTTTCTTTACAATCGATTATAACCATCAAAACTTATAGTTATATGAATATAATTATTTTAAAGAATTTTTAGAATGCATCCTTTATTTGTTAAATCAAATCCAAATAAATTCCAAATGCTTAAATTTGAGTTATATTATATTTAAAAATTATATTTATCGATCAGATTCGGTTGCAAGTCTGAAATTGAAATACAGTGGACGGTTTTAATTGAAAACTTTCCGAAATTATAATCGTAATTTTTGAAGTGAATTTCACTTTTAAAATTTAGAGTACGCAATTCTGAGAAAGACTTTTTATATTAGCTTCCTCTTTTTAAGACTTTTAAAACCATTGAAACTTAAATATATATCAAATGTATTTAAAATGTGGCAAATATTTGCAAATCACAATCACTAGTTTAAATGATTGAGCCAAGACTGTATTTAAGTGTTTTAATGTTGAAGATTACTATTGTAAGAAATACAGTTTGAATATTCAAAAATTGTGTTGATCGAAATCGATGTCTACTATAAGTTTAGACCATATAGTGCGTCTTAATACAGTTTGGCTGCAGTTTAAAGGGTTATATTCAAATGAACTACATGCATAGAGAATGCTAAGAATAAATAAATAAATAAATACATTGTAGACAATTTTACATTTGAAAGTCAAACAAGAGATGACCCATGAACCCCATAACACTGAGGAGAGTGATTTGGAACGCTATGTTTTTTTTCTTTATATTCCTTCTTCTTATTTGGTTGATTTGTCAAACGAGGTATTACCTCCAAATCGAAATGGATTCTCATTAATTAGTTTCGGTGCATGGAAAAGTGTTTGAAAACATTTCGAAAGCGTTTGATTTCGATTCGGAATGTACATTTTCTGTACATATACATTTCAGTTTATACGTATACGTATCTACGTACTCGGGGCCCCACCGGTATTTTTAATTTATGTAAGTATGTATGTACACGAAAGACTGCCAACGATCGTATTCTATTTGTAATCCAAAATAAGTGAATGTATCTGTATTTGTAGCTGTAGCTGTAGCTGTAGCTGTAGCTGTAGCTGTAGCTGTTGCTGTAGTTGTAGTTGTAGTTGTAGTTGTATCTGTATCTGTATCTGTATCTGTAGCCGTATGTGGTTCACTTTACGAGCTCTCGTGCCCACTCTCTTTTTGATATTTTTGGTACAGCTGCTGGAGCCGCGCTGTAAATGGTTTTCGTTATTCTTATTTCGTTTTAATGCCCCCAAGAACTGAAAAAAACGCAAAAAAAAACTAAAAATCAAATTGCTTTCATTTCGTTCATCCGCATTCACAAAGCGAGTACTTACAAACATCCATGTAGACATAAACACAGAAGAATAGATCAGCACTTCAGTACTATGAGTACTATCTGCTTAGTTACGATAGTGAACTGTTTAGTCTTGGGTTATCTCTGGCTTAATAATTATTTACGCCCTTCTGCAGAATAAATGGTTATTATTAACATTGAAAGTAAATACGAGCTGTATTTTTATAGAGCGTTTCAAGGAGATCAAGAAGATAAATAGAGCAATTACCATATGTATATTCGTACATATATACAAACTTATATCATATATATATATATTTGTGTTACAACAATACCGAGTCCTCCAAATTGAAATATTATATTTTGAATATAAACTTTTTATATATAACATAAGCTTAAGTGTTTATTTAGTAAGAGAATTGCAATTTATTGTTGTATCTTAGGATTAAGAAGTCAATTGACTTATATTGGTCATCATTTAATATCTCAAAATAAAATCATCGAAAACATAATTTTGGGGGTAAATTTATATTTTGTGTCTTAACGTTTAACGCTTTTTATTTGCAACTCACAAAATTTGCTTCGATTTTGAAAAAATCACAGGAACTACGAACTTAATCAGGTTGAGTGCTAAGAATGCATTGGAAAATTGAATTCGAAAAGTTTCCAGGAAATTAAAAGAAATGTAAATATATATGTGTGACTGGAATAGTCTTCTCTGAAATAAAGTATAATAATTTTGTATAAATTGCAAATGGTAATCCCAAATGAAAAATACAGAAATAGTCATGCATTTTCCGTAGTTAGATTCCCACCTTCCCAAAAGTGTAAAATGAATCAATCAGTCGCTATAAATGTTTATATGCATATATGTAGAAATGATATATAGACAGTATATACTCGATATTATAAGAGATCCGTATGCAGGCAATCGTCGGTAGCTATTGCGTTTTATAGCTATTGTCTTTGGTCGCTGAATCGTTCGTTGATTTTGGTTGTTTTCTTGTTATTTTCCCTCTGTATTTCTGCTTTTGAAACGAAATGAGTACAAGAGTTATTTTTAGAACTAAAATTTTCTTGATTTTTACTCGTTAACATTGCTTACGCTCCGTTCTTGTAGTAGTTGCTGTTGTTGTTGTTGTTGTTGCTGTTGTTGCCGTCGCTGTTGTCATCGTCGTCTTCGTTGTTATTGTTGCTTCTGTTGCTGCTGCTGCTGCTGTCGATCGTCACGATGGTGACTGTATCTCTGTGGTCTCTGCCGTGGATTTTCCTCGTAGATTTTAGGATTTTTCTTAAGTAATATTAGTTTTGAATGGTCGGCACACACATTCATCTGTATGTATATACATATAGATAAATAGACAGATGTACAGCGATGAAATAAGTGCATATGTATGTGTGTGTGACGGATTTTGGGAGTGCTTTACAAGGGGGATGCTGATGGGGATGGGGGCCTCTCGAAAAATTATTCACGAGAAACGAGCGTCGAACGTTGAACGTTGAATGTCGAACGTTGTTGGTCTCTGGCAACCGCAGACGTTCTCTAAGATTTATAGTTGCTATTTTTAAAACGGCATACTAACAACCGTAGGGATCGCCCAGACTCGTAAAATAGTACACACTGTACATGCACATGTAAATATGTGTATGTGTATGTATATATATACATATGCTTACACACGTACATATCTACTTACATATTTACTTATGTGTGTAAATAAAGAGCAACGATTTTGTTCTGCGGCAGAAGGCATCAGTGTTCTTTCCGTTTAACGAACGAGTGTAACATTTGCCCCGATTCAGCTGGAGAGTGCAAATTGTGCATTGGCCCGTGGGGTTTATTGAACCCGTTGACGATTACGGGGTTCGGTCAGAGCTGGTTCTAATTTCAATTTATATATATTATTATTATATTCATATTTAGTCTGCATATCTAAATATATATTATTCATTAAGAAACCATTTTCTTTTTAACAATTTAAGTGTCAAGTGCATAGTATACTTAAAATCGAAAACTAATTTTATAAATTAAATCAAATTAAACACATTCAAAAATTGAATTCATATAATCAAAATGGTAATTGAAACAACAAAAATGGTAATTGTTCAAAAGTGATTGGAGAGCTTTAATCGTATTCATACCAAAGTTGATGCCAGATTGAATAACATGTTGAGGTGAGCCATGTGATAACAGGTGTGCGCACATTTAAGCCTCAGTATTATGACACGTTGCCACCGAGACGCAACAGCAACGTATTTGCATACCTTGAGGGTGAACTGAAATTGCTGTCGCAAAAAAAGTGAAAGTACACGGTGGGAGAGCGAGCCAGCGAGCCCAAGAGAGTTTGTCGCTTGTGCGTCTGCGCTATTGTTAGTTGCATTTAGCATTGCCTACTTTCGAGCGTCGCTTCAGTTGGGGCGGTCTTTTTTCCAAGCGAGCGCACGCAGGATGTGTGGGTGCGTGAGACAGCGCGAGTACGAGCAAAATAGAGAGCGAGCGAGCGAGAGAGAGAGAGAGAGAGAGGAAGAGAGAGAGAGTGAGAGAGTTCTGAAAAAACTTGTGGCTTTCGCGCAACAATGAACCCTGTTATAGATACACATATGCACATGGGTATATGTATGTATGTATGTGTGAATGTGTGTATGTGTGTGTGTGTGTGTGTGTGCGCGTGTGTATGGAAGAAAAAAGCTTTGGTGTCTGTAAGCGGTAATGCTGGAGTTGCCAGATCCTGGAGGATAGTCACTAGAAATATATATGCATTCACCGCAGCTGGTCTGGCAACCATTTTTCAAACTTCGCGCATTTGCTGTCTCGCTCACACCTGCAATGTAGGTGCTTGTAAAAGCTAACACCTTAAAGGGCAGCACCGAAAGCTTTTCCTTTCTTACTCTACTTTTTGTAAAACGCCAAAAGCAGCGATGGAAGAAGAAGAAGCAGCAGCAACAGCAGCACCACCACCAGGAGCAGCAGCAGTCGCCGCAGCGGCAGCAGAAGACAGCAACGACTCGAACGGGTGTGAAAAGCGTATCTATTTTCCTTGGAAAAAAAGTGATACATACGGAAAAATTGCAACCATTCATTCACGGAATAACCGCCGCAGCAACTCCGCGTACGTGTCTCAAACAGTAGTTAAAAGTCGTTGAAAGTGAACGCGCGTTAATAAAAAGAAAGAAAAAATAATATACATATATATATATATATACATACAAATAATATATATATATATATACAAATAATATATATATATATATATATATATATATATATATATATAGAAGAGAAGAGAAAATATTCGTAGAAAATTAATAAAATCACCAAAAGGTGCAAGCGCAACTGGAATTTTTTTGTGTGTGTGTGTTTTTTTTGTCGTTATTCGTGTGCTTGTTCTTAGCCAGTGGAATTTAACACATTTTGCAGAAGTGTTAATGTCTGCGTGCGTGTGTGTGTGTGTGTGTATGTGACTATGTGCAATTAATGCATTTGCACTTCTTCTATGTGCGTTTGTGTGAGTGTGAGTGCCAGTTAGAGTTTGTGTATGTGTATGTGCGTGTCGGTGTGTGTGTGTGGCCACGTGAATCAAACGCGCGCAACGACACTCCACAACACGTACACACACACATATACACACACATACACACACACACACACACACACACACACACACACACACACACACACGCACACACACACACGAGCAGCAGGAAGCTATAGAGAAAGTGACAGTGTGGCGCTGGCAAAGTCAGTGCCAAAGTCCGACTTTTTGGCAGCAGCGTCAACGTCAACGTCAGCGTCAGCGTCACACTGTTCCTTCACTTCCTTTCGTTTTCCAAATGTGCGGGAAAGCGAAAGTGAATGCGAATCTGTGTCTGTGTGTCTCTGTGTCTCTGTGTCTGTGTGTGACTGTGTGTGTGTATGTGATTGAATAGTAATTGAAAATGAATTTGAATTTGCAATTGCAGCTGTCATTGATGTGAAGCCTTTCTTCAGCAAGAACAATAACAGCAGCAATCATAAATGCTCAACAGCAACAGCAAAATCGACAGCAGCAGCAACAAAAAATAAGATTAAAAACTGTTGAATATAGAATGACGTTGCAGACAAAAATCAATGTAAAATATAAAGCCATAATAGCAACAGCAGTAACAACAACAACAACAGCAACAACAACAACACCAATAAAAACAAGCGCAAGTCTGCGCCGCCGTTGACAAGCACGCACCCATACAGACAGACAGACAGACACGCAACACGCGCGCACACACACACACACACACACACATAGACACAAACACACACACACACGCACGCACAAAAAGACACACACTCACACGCACACACATACATATAAACAGGAAGGCGGATACGCAGCGAAAGGCCTAAGCTGTGGGCCAAAAGGGAAGTCGCACAAATTGGTAGATCAGCAAGTGCAAAAGCAACAGCGAAAATAAACAGCAACCGCAACAACAACAGCAGCAGCAGCAACAACAACAACAACAACAACAAGCAGTAGCCAGCAACAAAAAGGCGAAGCAGAAGAGAAAGAAGAAGCAAAATAGGAGTTGTGCACCGTTTATTAACAGTTAATCGTTAACTTTTTCAAATAGTGCCATATTCCTACACACATACATACACAATGAAGCCATCGGATTTGCTGCTGGTGTTGGAAAAGGTAAAACTCAAAAATGCACAGCGATTTATTGTCACTACTAAAATTGGAGCAGACACGCATACATATAAATGAATGTATGTATGTATGTATGTATGTATGTATGTATGTATGAGCGTAACAGCGAATTTACTGTTGTAATGCTTGCCTTTAAATGGCCAATTTGATAGTCGCATACACACATACAAATACACATACATATGTGTGTATGTATGTATGTATGTATGCATGTCTGCATGTATATATGTGGTGGTATGCTTGTGTGTGTAGACTTATGCAAATCCATTTGGCGGCTGCGAACTCGCTCGCGGCCCACCCACACACATACAGGAGACGTGGACGAGGACGAGGACGACAACGAAGCGAGCGCCAATGTCGATGCCGAAGCGTAAAAATAAAAAAAAATAAAATAAATAAAAAAAAGTATAAGAAAAACCCTGTGGGAGCATGCGGTGGGGATGGCTGCAGAGCAAGACTGGGGACGGGTAGGAAGAGGAGGATGAGGAGGTAGTCTTGTAGGGTTAGGTTAAAGGGAAGGCAACATTTTGGCTCCACTGTGTGTTATCTTTATGACTGCCTCTGTTTCTGACTCAGTTGCCCAGTTGCCCAGTTGCTCAGCTACCCAGTTTTACCGTCTCCCGCAAGCATAACGTGTACAAGTATTTATATATCGTATGCTCCCCATGTGTATACATAAATACACCTACATACCATATATATATATATACATATGTGTATGTATGTAAGTATATGGGAACTGTCCACTTCGAGCAGCGAACGAGTCGTTTTGTTACACTTTCTTAAACAATCCACAGTTACCGTTTGTTCCCCACAACTCCCGCAACAAAAGTTTTCCAATGATGTTTATCAGTGGGCAAACTGTGAGGAGAAATGTTTGGGAAACTGGAGAAAAATGAGATTTTGTCGGAAATGCTACGGTTACTCAACAAGTACTAAATGAGTTACACACATACATACAAACATACATATATTATTTATATGAAGTTAAGTTATACTCGAGTCATATCACTCGTACGCATATTACACATACGCCCAATGGACCCGCTGGCGAAAGCATCGCAAATCGAAAGTAGAATATTTTCACCCCACATTTGTATACACTATCGTCAAGAAATTTGAGTTCCCTCTTGTGCCACTTGACAGAATATTTTAACTAATCAGAAAAAATATCAAATATTTAAGAACAAATCGTATTTAAATCGATAATAAGTCTTCAATTGATTGATTCACTTTGATCTGCAAGAAATTGAATTTCTAAAAATTCTTGGTTTGGTTGGTACATTGTTATATAAATGCTTGTCATATTTGTGTATCTTTGCCAGCTTAAGAGTTGACTATCATTGAATTTAAACAGAGTATGGCACAGTCGGTAGACTTTCGCTTGATTGCAGCGTTCTTTTCCGTTAACCTTGAGAGCAGACAAAAGAGACAGTCAGCAGGCGGCGACTTGAATCGAGTTTCTTTTGATGGAATTTGATGAGCAGCATTGCGTCAACATTGGGGGACATTATTCAAGCCAGGCCAAGACAAACAAAGGGCCTTTCCAATTGTTGTTTGCCATTCAGCTCAGCTCGGGCGCACTTATTGCTGTTGTGGTTGGCTGTGGGCTGCTTTTGATGTTGATGTTGATTTTGATGCTGTCACTGCTCGCATCTCATTCAGCCACATCTCACTATTCCATCATCCCATGCTCTTTGATTCCGTGACCTTTAGCTTTGCAGCAACCATTAATAACACAGCCACTCCATCAGAAGGGCGAGGTGGGGTTTTTGTGGTTGAGTATTGTGCAAGTGCTTGTTGCATTTAACTGGAGCATTTTTATTGAGTCATTAAACAAAGAGCTGCACATGATGGTCAGAATGTTGAGCATACCAGCTGTGTTTTGGTTATATAACAAACACAAGCAAAAGTCAAACTATGCCCATTACCGCTCCCACTCCCACAGGCAAACCCATACCCTCACCTCATCCACCCACAAGGAAACCTATATGTATTTAATACAACACATGTCACTCGAACATTGTAATGCGAATTTTGATATGCAAATAGTTAGTGTTAGTTAAAATTTGAAGGCAGCACCAACTTACTTTGTGCCTTGTGACAGGTCGCAGTGCATCAAGCCCAATAATAATAATATAATCTACGGAATTTGGAAAATTCCGAAAAAGATAATATTATAAAGTGAATGTACAATGTCCGTGTATGCTAGCAATTTATATATACAATAGAATCAAAGCAGAAAGTATAACTATTCATGGCGTCCTTATATATATATATATATAGCTGCTGCGTAGACCTCAGGAAAACTTGTTGCAAATATCGATTGTAGGGCACAAAGGCACTGCTTTACAAAAAGATACCAAAAGGGGTGGGAGTGGGAGTGGATGGTTTGTTGGGTGGTGTGTGTTGGTTTGTGTGCTTGTGTGGTGCAGGCATTTCAATTTATGCTCGACACTCAACGCACTCGATGCTTAACAAGTTTTTTTTCTCGTTATTTATTATTTTTTTTTGATTGACGCCACTTTCATCTTTCAAAAACAGAAATCGTTGGCTTCCAGTTCATTGGCGCTCACTCGACTATGATATTAATTAAAGCAATGTGCTGCTCTCTGTCACTTGGCTCTTCCTATTCCTGTATTCTCTTTACCATGCCATTCTCATGCTATCTGATTTTCTATTCGGTTTTGGCCAGGTCAAGTTCAAGGTGCCATTGCCGCCGGGCGTCAGCTCTACGACGCTGCTGCCGAAGCTCATACGCACCAAGGATGTGAAGCAGCTGCAGGACGGCAATGCACAGCCCACAAAGCCAAAGCTAACGGTAAGTAAGAGGAAGCCAAATGGATGCGGTTGCGTAAAAGGCATTCATTCATAATATTTATTTCTATGCAATTTTTAACTGGATAACAAATGTTAACCTTGTTTAGCATTATCGCCCTAAATTGTAGAAAATTTCGGATTTTTCCGAAGGGTTCGAGTTTTCATTTCAAAATTTTCTTGTTTATTATTTTTTATTTGTATATATTTATACTTTTTGTATCATTTTTATATATTTTCTATTATTAAGAAATAAAAGGTCACATTTTTTTTTATATTGTTTTCTTTTGTATAGAAATTATTTATAAAACTTTTAGCACTATTTTGAGGAGTTTTACGGCTTTTTAACGATTTACTTTCGAAGAATCTGGGTTTGCAATTCTACTTTTCGAAATAATTTCGATTGTAACGAAAATAACAAAAGGTTTTCTAATTTGTAGAATTTGTGTGAATTAGAAATTATTCATTAAAATTAGAAAAACTTTCTAATCTTAAAGTCGATTTTATATGGATCATTATACTAATTTCTTATGAAAAAGTAGGTGACAGAGAAAAGATGCATTTCCGATCCACCAAACTCTATTTATTTTTTATTTATATATGCGTATCTAATCTATCAAATAATTTTATAATCGTTGACAGAAATGCCTGAATACGCTGGATTTGACATCGCTGGGCATTGGATCCTGCTGCGGCACCGGAATGTACCTCGTTGCTGGCCTGGTGGCACAAAAGATGGCTGGACCGGGTGTGGTTATTAGTTTTATTATAGCCGCAATTGCGAGTATTTTTTCCGGTAACTCAATCGCTAGCCACCATTTGAATAATCTCCTCTGATACTTATGATACTATGTATTTGCAGGCGCGTGCTATGCGGAATTTGGCGTTCGTGTGCCACACACATCCGGCTCTGCCTATATGTATTCATATGTGGCAGTTGGAGAATTTGTAGCTTTTATAATTGGTTGGAACATGATATTGGAATATCTAATAGGTAAGCAATCCTGATTACTTCAAAATTACCACAGTGTTCATATTTTTCAAAAAAACTTCTTTCGAAATATTAGATAACATTCTAGAATTGGAAAAGATATGGTTCGATGCATAAAGCGTTTTTTATGCAAACATGAATCTTCAGATCTCGGACTCTTCGATAGTGAAAACTATCGATATTTACTAAAATTACAATGTAGTGTTTACATAAGTGAATAAGACTTAACAGAGTTATGTAAAGTATCGATAAATTGACAAACAGATATTTCAAAGCAAAAGCTGTCAAATGAATCGAGTTTACTTTACAAATTGGAACATTTGGATTTACACTCTACGAAATTCGATTAAAGGCACTTTAATTTTTCCTTATCAAATTGAAAACTGAATTTAAAACTTTTTTTTGTTCCACAAAAGTTTGCTGTTTTAAATACACATCAAATGAAAAAAGGAATTAAATTTGTAAAATTAACATAAAATTTTTTATAATTTTTTTTAAAGTGAGGATAAGGGGTGAAATTCGATTAAGGGCAGTGTTAATAAAATTAATATAATATGCAGAAATTACATGAAAATAACAAATTAATAATGTCCATAACTAAAAAAATTCGATTTCACATCGATTCAACAACTTGTTAGAACTCAGATAGTGGGATTTTGGGCCATTCCTTAACGACAGCCTTCGTAGCTACGTAGCTCAACTGTCTCAAACTGTCGCCACTGTTACATTATTTTGCCACTCCTGGATCTAGGACATGTGTTCTCTTGCAAAATTTAATCTGCCTATGTGGTGTACCTTTGTTAATACCAGCTTTGACTTCATTTTACACCTAAAATCAAATAGAATTTTAGATGCCGTCGAATTATTATCCAGCCCAGCTGTGATAATTTTTTTATGTTGTTTTTTTTTGGCATTTTAATTTTAGCATGATATCAATTGCTGATGCTGTTCGACTTAATTTAATTGATATTTGCCTGTTGCTCTATCCAGTATCGTTGTAAGCCAAGATCTTATCTATCTCCTCAGACTAGAGCGTTTTTTCCTTTCCCAATCCAAATTTGTGTATGCAACTCATCTATTTTTAACTATAAAATATTAAATAAATATGTATACTCTATTATCCCATTCAAAGAAATTTCATATGACGCCCTACACAGTTTTTCAAAGGCTTAAAAGTTACTACCTTTATTCGAATTTCGCATCCAATATAGCCTTTGAAAGGAAAAACCCCAAAATCTTGGAAACAACTAACGGAACTTGCAATCCAATGCGTCATTATAGTGTAAAAAAGAAGAGTTACAGGTTTAAAATGCGTAAACAAAGTCCCGTGAGGTTTAGTGTAGTTTGTAGCTCCATAAATACGAGTGCCTTCAATCGAATTTCGCGCAGTGTACTTTCAAATCAAAAGAAAACATTTTCATACAATAGTTTTCCACTCATTTAAGTAAAGTTAAAAAATAATCACAAATAAAAATAAAAATATATAGTCAATTGAGTGTCACAAATTGGAAACCAAGAATACATGCTTAAATTGAAACAGCTTTGCTAAAATTAATAATCTGGAATCACGTTTGTTGTTCTTTTTCGTCACAATTTCATTCATTCGTGTAAAACATATTCTTTATTCGAGATTGTTCATCTTAATTTCAGGTTAAGGGTATAGTGTCAAACCGAAACGATTATATATATACATATAGCTTAGTGGGTTGCTGAAATGAAATTGAGGTGTCAACAGGTGGACTGAGGTTTGCAAGCGTCAGTTATATTCATCGTCCCCAAAATATCCGTTTTTAGTTTTCATACCATTTAAAATTGGGTAAAGCCAGTCCGGTATATTATAGATCAGGATCAACAGCCGAGCTTAAAAAAGATAAATACACCTACATATATACGCAGTGAAGGGATCGACTATTATGATATTCGGCTACGATGTTTTAGTTCCGGTCTTTTCGGGACAAATAATATGATACCGATACCGATTCTAAATTTCAATCGGTGAATACGCGATTTCGATAACTATTCCGATATTGGTTTCTGTTTGACACACTGGTTAAAAGTCTTTGAAAAATTCTTAAATCAAGAATCGTAGTTTTGTTTTATTCACGGCTAACCCAACTGACTTCCTTCTCACCCCGCAGGAACAAGTGCCTGTGCCTGTGCGTTAAGTTCAAGTTTTGATTCACTGACGGGCAATGCTATTGCGACCGCGATGAGCGAGTCCATTGGCACCATATTCGGTGAGTTTGGGACTGCAGATGAGTATTTATAGCTAACACAATGTTTACTTTTGTCGGTATCCTTTTTTCGCTATTTTTTTCATTTTTTGTTTGTTTGGCTTGCAGGCAAACCACCTGACTTTATAGCCTTTGGCATAACGCTCATCATGACCTGCGTTTTGGCGATGGGCGCCAGCAAATCAGTTATTTTTAATCACACCCTTAATGCCATCAATCTGGCCACGTGGGTGTTTGTGATGGCCGCCGGCGCCTTCTACGTCGATACAAAGACGTGGTCGGAGCATCAGGGCTTTCTACCCTATGGCTGGAGTGGCGTGAGTGTTAACCGCATTCTCACTCATCGCATACCTTTCTGACATTTATATTAATTAATTATACATAGGTCTTCTCTGGTGCTGCCACCTGTTTCTATGCATTTATCGGTTTCGATATTATCGCAACCACCGGCGAGGAGGCGCATAATCCGCAGAAGAGTATACCCAAGGCCATCGTTGGATCCCTCATCGTTGTCCTTATTGCCTACGTCAGCGTTAGTCTAGTCCTTACATTAGTCGGTGAGTATCAGTTCCAAATTCAATGAATCATATTCCAAAATTTGAATGCCGATGACTTTGACAAAGTTTTTGCAAAATGAAGGATTTCATTGAATATTGATTGATAAAAGAAGAGCATGTTTGCTTGACTGTCTCTGGTTTCTTGCAGTGCCATATGATCACATCAATGTGGGCGCCGCACTGGTGCAGATGTGGTCCTATGTGAATGCGCCCAAGTGTCGCGCTGTGGTTGCCATTGGAGCCACAGCTGGTCTATCCGTGGCAATGTTCGGCTCCATGTTTCCCATGCCACGTGTCATCTATGCGATGGCGCAGGATGGCTTGATATTCAGGTGAGTTTCGATTTGTTGAATGCGATTGGAGTTGCATTAAGGATTCATCACTTGCATTTGCAGGCAACTGTCGCATCTGTGGCAGCGCACAAACGTGCCGGGCTTGGCGACTTTGGGCAGCGGTCTGGCCGCTGCTCTGGTGGCATTGACTGTGCGCCTGGACATACTCGTCGAGATGATGTCGATTGGCACCCTGCTGGCCTACACTCTAGTGTCCACGTGTGTGCTGGTGCTGCGCTATCAGCCACATAGCACATCGCTGGTGGAGCTGCTGCCGGCACAGTTGCGCACACCCGTCGCTCCTGGTACCGCCACTACGGATCCCCATGCTCGCCCTTCGGAGGTGCTGGAGCCGAATAAGCTGACCATTAAGCGTGTTACGCGCGGCATGTCCGACTCGGACGATTCGTTCATCGATGACAGTCCCGAAGGCTACTTGGGCGGCAGGGACGATCAGTTTCTTGTATCGGATCGCTCCGAGAACAAGTTCTATGGCAGCGTTCATGGTGCACCCACCGGTCCCACTGGCCAGGCGACAGCCTTCGACACGATAGGGCTGAACTTTGTCACGCGCAAGATTCACGACTACGCATACCTCTGTCCCGGCTTTTTTCCCTGGATTAATCCCGGACAGGCGACCGCCGAGAGTGGTATGTGACAGGGCATCCATTGGGATGCCCACCACAACTGATCAACTGATCAACTGATTTACTAAAACTCGAAATCGAAACGAAATTCAATTGTATTCTCGTTGCTCTTTTGCTTTCTCTCATTTCTCATTGTTTTGCTCCCGACGAAATTCTAACCAAAATCGATATCGAAACGCGAATTCTAACATATATGTATGTATATGTATGTATGTATACTCGCACCAGGCATGTATGTCACGAAACTAGTTGGAATCATGTTCGGTCTCATATTCTTCTTGGATTTGTTCGCGGCCATCGGTTGGTCCGGCGGCTTCGCCATCTTCATTTACATCATTTTATTTATCGGCATATTTGTGATATTATTGATTATATCGAGACAACCACAGAATAGGTAACGCCAAACTACTTTTTTGCTTTCTTATATTTGATACCCTAGCAGAAAATCAAAGAAGGTGCTTGTATTAGAATAGTCGCTCCATACAATTGACTGGATTATTCTCTGTTTAATGCGCCAATTTTGATCTCTGATCCATAAGTATAAGCCATCGTAATGTTTTTATTGAAAAGCCTACATGGATGTTTGTTAGCTGATAAATCGAAAGGTGATTATCCATTATCCATTATCGAAAAACTGATATTAAAAAATAAGTGGGCTGACCAATTAACAGACGTGGAAGATTCGGGTATATCGTTGCTTTTTAATGTGTTGCTTCCACATTTCAATAAATTGTTTTTCACGAAGACAATGCCAAATTATTAATCGGCAAACAATGAAGTTAGTTAAATTAAGAATAGTAGAGCAGCTCTTAGAATCTCATCTGCAAGGGTATCAGCAGCTTCGGAAGACCGAAGATAACTTTCATACTCTCCTCTGAACTATCTTTATATCGATTTAAATGCTTTAAGGTGCATCTTGTAATTGAATTTTCGATTTTTATTTTGACAGATATGCACTAGCGTTTTTAACGCCTGGACTTCCATTTATTCCGGCTATCGCAATAACTGTTAATATTTATTTAATATTTAAGCTAAGCATACTGACCCTCATTAGGTTCACCGTCTGGATGTCCCTCGGCTTCATCATGTACTTCTACTATGGCATTACGCACAGCAGCCTCGAGCAAACCACCGATGAGCTCGAGCTGCATGTGGACAAGGACTATGTGAGTGACTTGGCTGTGATGTTAACGATTGAGTTAGCTAATCTTATCTTCTCTTGATACCGTTGCGCGTACAGAGCAAAAGTGTGGATGATAAGGCCGTTTGGGATCAGCAATCGTACAACCAGGCGCACGAGCCCGTTTGGGCCAGCAAGGAGACTAAACAGTCCACAAGTAAATTGCCTTTTGTTTTGTTTTCTACAAAGTATCGCGTAGCTTAATATGAACTGTATGCTTAACTATATATATTCCTTTGCTTTGCAGAGCAACGCTATAGCTATGGAAAGAGCTCAACTGCTGGCGCTCAGAGCGGCTCAAGGAATGCTAATAAGTCCGGCAAGGATGCGGCTGCGGCTGCGGCAACGAGAGCAGCACCCGCTGTTCCTGACGCATCCGGTGCACCTGGTGCAGCTGGTGCAGCTGGTGCAACAGGTGCTCCTGGAGGCAATGCTCAACGCAGCGCGACGGGAAGCGGACGCACTCTGGAGCATCAGTATACCGGGCAGTTTAGCATGTTCGTGGATGAGGGACAGTTCCCCTCGTGGGAGGATTAAGCCGATCAGTGTTAAAGGTTCCCACTCTTTCTGAAATTTCCAAAAAGTCATAATCCATTCCCATCGCACCTCGTTGGACCACTGCAAGCTGCTCCACCCCGCCGCCACTCTGTGATCGTTAGTTGCCCAAGCAGTTGCCAAGCACGTCCACTGAGGAGCAAGCAATACATTACTATTCATACATACATCATCGTACATGTATGTCATACAGTGGTCGCTCGCCCATCAAACCGCTTCTGTTTGGTTCCCATTCGCAAGTAATTCTTATTTCTTCAAGTCCTAATTTCAATTACACGAAAGAAATACAAAAAATATATAGGTCAAATCGAATAAAAAATCTATTCTAAAGAGAAAAAAACAAGATGAACAGCAAAGGTTTTAAAAATACCACTTGAATACTCATATTTTTTGTAGTTCCAATTATCAAGTGACCACTGTACAAACCCTTCTACCTAAAGACCTAACGACCTTACGACCTACCATATGAATTAACCTAACTATGCGTATAGAGCTGGCAACCAATACCTGTAAATAAGATTAGACTTATTAAGTTTAACGATATTATAAATATAAATATATATATATATATATATATATATATATATATATATATATATATATATATATATATATATGCATATACGTACAGTGCAGCTTCAATAGTTGTCGTTTTGCTTGTGCCATTGAGGTTCCACTGTAAAAATCAGTCAGTTAAATATACATACAAATCAGCAGCATCTACTATATATATATATATGTATTTATATATATATATAAATATATATATACCTATATACATACAATTGTTTGGTTATTAGCTGAATATGCTAATAATGAGCAAGATACAGTGAAATTTATTTAAAAATCGATCAAGAACCACACTAGCGAGTAAATATTGTACTCAACTTCGATTGGCAACCATATTTTGTCTTTGGGCTCTTGGGTTTTTTGGGGTTATGTTGCCAGTCGAAATTGAGAAAGAGGAAGCACAAAACATATTTTTGAGATTGTTGAGCACAAATAAAACGTGAATTAGGCCAGCCCATTATTAGGCTGCTTTACTTAAGTAAAAACAACTAGTTTAAAGACGCACATGTGCGTGTGTCCACTGTACAGTATATATACACACTATACATAAACATGTAGCTTAAAACACACACACACACGCACACACAAATACTCACGCCTAAATGGTAGACTATGTGTATGTATATACTTATGGGAAAGTTACAAAATAATTGGGAAGCCTTCAATATGAAGATTAACCTTTTTATACGTCGTATAACTGGGTTATATCTCTGATATTTTGGGGCATTCGTATTCGTAATTAGCATACACCAACAACAACAATTCTCTACTAAATAATATCATCCTCAATCCTATGTATATTATATTTATGATTATTGACATTGCCATTACAGTTATTGTTACTATATACATTATACATACATATGATACGGTTACGAGTATTACGAATACTTATATTCAAAGTGTTATTGTTTTAACTACTCTAGAGGCTCGCGCTAAACTCATTTTAAGCGGTATTCGGTATTTGTTGTAATTCAATATTTAACTTTACTTAAACTATGCAAAAACCAAAGAAAATCTTTACGAAAAATGACATAAATTTACCATATTTACTAATCTAAATCGAAGTATTCAAATTCAACATTTATGTAAAAATAAAAAAAAAAAACTAAACAAAAATTCCAACAATTCAATGCATATAAACAAAGCAGAAGCAAATACTTATTTAAAAAAATTAAAAAAAAATAATAATAATAATAACAATTTTTATATACAATTCATTCCTTTTTCCACTTTATATACCACAAGGAGTAAACCAAAATTTTTAAACTACATTATGAGTAAATACGATTTATATACAAATAAATACTAAACACTCAATTATTTGGACTTGTTTTTTCTTTTTTTTTTGTTGTTAAAATTCGAAAAATAACAAATACAACTACAAGTAACATTGCAAAAACCTGTATATACACACAAAAAGACTCTGACGGTAATTAAAACTATAAGAACTTCTTGAGTTGCAAAACAAATCAAATAAAAAGCCACGTAAATTGCCACAAATTAAGATCATACTAAGAAAATACTAACAAATACCAAAGATTTGAAATTTACATGCAAAATAAACGACAAGTACTAAAATATTTATGGCCCTTATGCAACAGAAATATTTACAAAGAAGAAAATGAAAAAAAAAAAAAATGATACTCCTAAGTTTGGTTTAAGAAGCGTTACATATGTATATTCCAATAAGAAATTTGGCCTCGATAAACACTTAACCTTGTTAAAATCCATGTATTTCGAATTAAAATTATTATTATTATAGTTATTATTGTGCATTTCCAAATCTAAATCAAATCCTTGGTATATCACTTGATAAAACCCGTGTATCAATTTATATGTACATACATCATGCCTATATTTGTTTCTGTGTTATATCATATCAAAGTTTAATTTCTTTGTCTTTGTTCAGTAAGTACCGTCATTCACTTTAAGTGCCAAATGCACGCATATTCTTCAACATATACTTGTTCGATATACTACCATACCTGTATACCCGTCCTGTACCAATTCATAGCTCTTATGTTTGTAAAGCTTTCAGGACCAAACTGTTAAATACACTTATAGAGACCATTCGTTTTTGAAATTGTACTTACTTCTTAATTTCCATAATATGATAATCCAACAACAACAACAAGACATGGGTATAACTGGACAAATCTACTAAATATCCAACCTGTATATATGAAACTTTAAAGAGACACAATGAAAAACCGAAATTAACACAAAACCAGCGATTAAAAACTCGAAAAACCTGCATTAAAACAAATGCGTAAGAAGCAAAACGAAAAACATATCCTAGAACACAAAGTGGAAAGTTGTTTTACAGCCAGATAACAAACATGTACAAGGTTTTTCGATATACTAGTTAACCAATAACCCAACTAAACTACAAACTTAAGATTGTTCTTCCACCTTTTGGTTCATTCGGTACCACCAAATGAGCATAATTGTTGCCTACAGCAAATAATATGAATAGATTATCATAGATTTTCTACAGTTCCGAAAAAAAACTAAACATGTTTCGTCAATGTACGAGAAAACCGAATGCTTCCGTTAACAAACTTGCGAATAAAACAAAAAACATTACACTTAAATGGGGAATAAAAGCATAAATATTTATAATAATAATAATCATCAGAATGAAAACGGGAACATTACTGCATATGCTCATCAATAACAATAAATTTACAGCTTGCACCTCGAACTTACTGTACTTATTAAACTATTCAAACTAACTGTACTCACTGTTCCCCTATACAATTTGAGAACTGCTAAAAGGAGACGAGAAGCGCATGAATAGACAGACACAAACTAGATCAGTCAACATAAGGACGAGCAGTAAGCAATAGCTGAATACACATCAATCAGATTGATTGGAACAGATTGAGAGAGCAAACACAATAGCAAGTAATAAATGAAATAGGCTAGGCCGCATCAGAATGATTGATTGATTGATGGCGAAAGTTATGAATCACTAAAAAAGCGAGCAGAAAACCAAATAGAAATATGTTTTAACGATTGATTATTTGTTTGTTGGGTAAAAACCTTATAGAATCGAGGACTCTGATCAAAATTAAAATGAGCGTAAATTTGACTACAATATCATGCAAAAGGAGAGACAAGATAGGGTTTATCTGATTGATGATTTTATTGATTTTTGGAACTAAGCACAAACTGAAATAAAAAAACAATAGTTATAGAACTCAACGCTAAATCACGCATCAAATGAATCACAATATTCCACATTCATTTGAGTGTTTGATTGATTGTTGGGCATTTCTTGGTTAATCGATTGTCTCAGTTGTTCAGCTTAAAACATACATACTTAAAAACGATGTACCTAAGTTTTATTTATTTAATAAGACTGAATTTCTGCATATGATTTATCTAAATAGTTATTATTGTATTGTAATATACAATTTAAAATCTTTATACACATATTACACATACACACACATATATATATGTATATATATATACATACATACAATTTTAATTATTTTGATGTATATACACATACTTGGCAACTTTACAAACTTAACTATTAAAGCATCAAAATTATAAGATATTCTCAATTTATTTATCAAAAATTTCAATACTAAAAAAATTAAAGAGACGAGAAGAAGTTGAAGCGATTGAAGTTAAACACAAACTATTATACATGATAATATATGATACAAGCAAACCTTAAAGATAACTTATATATATATATATATATATATGTATATATATATATACATATATATATAGATATAGATATATATATTCATATACATATATATATTTCAATGGATCGATAACACAACTAAAAGAAACCACAAAAAGAAATCAAAGAAAACGATGTTAATATATAATGAAACAATTTTTTATTCAAATACTACTCTTAATTTGTTTTATGTGTTAATAACTTATTAAATGATATTTCTTGAGAATATTATGAAAAATAAAATTGTTAGGATATTCAAAGATTGATTGAAACGCTTTTCAATTGTATTTTGGAAGAGAAAAAAGACAATTAAAAAACATTTACTTAGCAAAGATGCCGTTCGAGTAACTTGGATGATGATTGACTCCCATCGTATTGCAAATCGTAAACTAGCCCTAGTATGCAGAGCAGTCGTTATGATGTCATTGGTTGACGTCTCATTAAAATGACCATGGGGAGCACTCGTATAGGTGTAAATATGAATAACAAGTGCAACATTCTAGTCGGGCGTAACCGTCTGCAGAATACTCTGATAATAGTGTTAAACCAGCAGTTACTCTTCTGGCCTCTAGTGGAGATAGCACCCTATTCTTTGAGCATTTTGTCTTTTGAAGCGATATTGTGTACAACAATATATTCTTTAACTTTCGGTATCAGAGTATACTCTGAAAAAATTTGATTGACCTAAATAAAATGATCACTTAACTTACAGAGGTCGGTGTCCAGGATGAACGCGTAGAACCAAAGTCAACTCGTTTGCAAATGAATAAGAAAAAGACGGAGATTGGAAAACTATTTTATATATTTAGTGCCTAAGCCGAAAAAGTGACAAATTAATACAAGCAAAAAAAAAAAAAAATTACCATGAATACTCGTGGATATCTTACTGTAAATAATATCTGGACAGTGGGAGCCCTGGCGACGCGTTAAACTGATTGAATCCGAAACTGACAGCACCACCAGCAGCAATATCGTATGGATTGAACTTGTCCATTTGCCCCGTCGTGCCATACTTGTAGTAATCCCCAATTGGCTGACTCTCGCCCGAATAGTTGATTAGGAATCGTGAGGGATTTGACTGTTTGTCGTCTTCAGCATCACTAGCTTCATCATCATTGTCTGCCTCTGCCTCTGTCTCTGCACCAGCCTCAGCCTCATCCTCATCCTCATCTCCAGCCAGAGCCGCAGCCGCAGCCGGAGCCGGAGCATTGCCTTCAAGGGATCGCGGCTTAGAGTAGATATCTGCAAAGTGTTGGAGAGAATCCAATTGTACGACAATTAGTTAAAAGCTTGCGTATTTTACCAGTAGGTTGTGCGTACTGATAGATCAGCTGATTGCCCAGCTGCTGCGGATGTGGACGACGACGCGGCGGCGGCGGTGGTGGTGGTGCTGGCCGCAGCGGACGTGGTCGTCTTGCTGGTGCTGATGGAGCATCGTAGCTATAGTCGTAGTCATACTGGCCCAAGGGATGCGGCGGTAGACGCGCCGGCGGTGCTGCTGGTGGAGCTGGTGGGGGTGCTGCTGGTGGAGCTGGTGGGGGAGCTGCTGGTGGAGCTGGCGGCGGTTGTGGTTGTGGTTGTGGTGATGGTGGTGATGGTGGTGGTGGTGGCGGCGGTGGTGGTGCTGCTGCTGGTGGTGCAGACGGCGCTGCATCGCCATAGTCATAATCAAAAGGCTGCTCCGGATAGTAGTCATAGGGACGTGGCCACCAGCCGTGCCCATAATATGGACGTGGTCTGCGTCGTGGCGGCGGCGGTGGTGGTGGTGGTGGTGGAGGTGGAGGTGGAGGTGGAGGTGGTGGTGGTGGTGGTGGTGGTGGTGGAGGTGGTGGTGGTGGTGGTGGTGGTGGTGGTGGTGTTGTCATCATCATGGCTGGGCGACGAGATGTCTTTGCCCCAATAATGTTACGAGTTATGTTCGCCTTGAGGTAGGACAGGTCGCCGCTCTTCTGCAGCAGATTGCGGAGCAGTAGACCAAAGTCGATGGTGACTACGCCACGTTTGGGCCGCTCTCCTTCCACTGCTCCTGTTGCACGCTGAGCTGACGCCAAAACGAGCAGCAGCGCCAAGAGCGTGAGCATGATGCAATACATGCGCTGCATCCTGCCACACAGATTTCTAATGGTCTAGTCCCGAGTTGACCTAAGTACCGTGGAGTTGATCTGATCCAATCTAATTTGAGCGCTTGGTGAACCGCGCTGTGTGGCGTTCCAATCAGAACTGGCCGCTGCCTGTGCGCCAGTTGCCTGCCTTGACTCGGTCGTTGCAACGCGCCTGGGCGTTTGTGGATTAAGTGGCCAAATGCAACGAGTTAGACGAGTTAACCAGACAGGCCACTCAGCCAGCCAGCCAGGCAATTGGTTAGTCAGGCAGCAGTTATCAACGGGTTCTTTGCGTTGCTACAATTACTTTTGCACTACTTTTTGTGCGGCACTCAAATAATTTGTGCACAGTGCGACAGCAGCACAGTGGTGTCGCATAATTGCCAGTTAACGGTATTCGATGGCTTATAACGGCTATTCAGTTCAACATGCACCATGCACCAGTGTGCACAAATCGTTGATGCTTAATACTCAAATGCATGCCTCAAAAATTAGTTGTAAGTCTTTGCAGCTATCTCGTTGCCATGTTGATTTGATTTAAATACCCTATAATATTGGTGACGCTGTGCTTAGTTTGTGTTAGACAGTAGATGTAGATGGCACCTCGCATATATCTGCATATCTAAGAGCCAAGTCGATTAAACATAACAGCTGTATTGTTGAAGGCATATATTATTATTGGGTACTTAAAGGCGCACATAATGATTTGTAACATTTTATTATCCGAGGTCTAGGAGAGTCTGTTGATGATAGAGTTGAGATGGTCAGTCTCTCTAAGACTTCCCTAAATTTAAATAACCAAATTCGATACATTTTTTTTGTATGCTTTACAGAGCATCAAACAGTTAGATTGCCTCTTCAGGAGTTTACTTAGTCGTACAGGTTATGTTTTATGCATTTGCTTAGCAATTAACAGCCTTTACTTTCAGTTATGTGCGACTTGTGTAAGTGAGTATATACATGCATATATGCATTCATATGCACATAGATAAATATATTTGGAACAGTGCCAAATGATCTAGTATTCGGGGCGATTGGTTGTTTAGGTAGTTGGTTGGTTGGTGGGTTGGTTAAAATACAGCTGAATTACTGGCTTAGAGCAAGCGACTTGAATTCAAATACGAATATCGCATTTGATTGAAAGGCATTCAAGAATAATTTGTAAATCAGTATGACTGTGATCAAGTGATCAAACAGCATGCAATTAAGAGAGTATTATTATGCAGGTACAGTCCAATTTTCTAGAGTATTTTTCCAAATAAATTCAAGCTCATTTATTTAATACGTCCAGGGCTTACATAAGCACAACGGATATCGAAAGTCGATCGTGAAAAAAAGAAAGTTAATAAAAAACGAATCTGGTCTGGAATCCGGTAACTCGTGCAATCATGTGGCAAAGTAACCGTTTTCTTTGCTATTCGTGTTCCACAATAACGCAACAGCAGACAACTGGAAAATTGAAAAAAAAAAATCTTGAATGGCTAAAATGAAGCTGGCTCTGGGGAGACAAATGCGGCTACCTTTATTATCCAATGAAATTTCTTTGAATGTCAAATGCTCTTCAGCTGTGTAGTTGTAGTTTGAATAAATTATTTTAATTAGTTTAGTTTTTGTGATTTGATTTGAATAGGAAATAGGCAGAGATGCAAAGATTTACTGTAAGCTTTTTAAGTCGACATTTTTGTAAATTCAGCAACCATTTCAATAATGAACATCACAACTAGTACTAATATTAATGTAAGTCGAAATTGGTGAATTGGTAAAGAAGTAAAGTACTCTGTTATTAAGTCAAAATCATATTAGTTAAATAAACTCAGCATTAAGATTTTAATTTAAAGGTACTCAAGGTAAGGTAAAGTACCCAATTAAGTTATGTAATAATTGCACTTATGCCTCGACTAGATTCTGCTGAGACACACTCGAAGACACCTCAATAACCGCCAAAGATACAGTGGGCGTCACTGTTGGATTCACGGCTCCCTCAAGAGGCGCTATCTTTTGGCGCTTACGCGAGCCCAACAGCTGCATCTCCAGGCGCACAATTGGCGTCTCCACGCACAGATACATGATCAGTGAGACACCCAGAGTGATGCCAAAGTCCGACCAGAAATGTAGGATCTGCAAAGGAGTATGAAAGTAGGCATGAGAGAGAGAGAGCGACAGAGAGAGAGAGAGAGAGAGAGAGAAAAAAGAGAGATAGAGGAAACTTACCACATCATAGTTGGAGAAGTGTTGACTGGTCTTGATGCGACCCACATTGAGCGTCTCGACAAGTAGATGCCAAATGTAGAGGCAATAGGAGATCTTAGAGATGGGCTGCCAGAAGGTCCAACTAAGGAACTCATTGATAACGCCCGCCTGCCCACTGTGGCAGGCCCAAATAAGCCAGCACAGTGCCAACGGCCACGCGATGCGGATGCAGCATATATAGAAGGCGCCTGCCAATGGCGTTATAACCGGAGCATCCACTTGCGTATACGGATAGACGCTCCAAATTGCAGTGGCCAGCAGCAGCACCATCAGCAGCCATAACAGCGATGCCAACCACCAAGACAGGCGACGCCGACGGCCCCGCTCGTTATGCAGAAAATATCCTAAGAGCAGTCCAATTAGCCAGGGCGTGGCACGGGTGTGTGTCGTATAATAGATCATTCGCATCTCGGGGCTGTCAGCGCCAAGGTTACTGCAACAAGCACAGAGACTATGTTAGATGGCCTTATATATTTACATATATTACTACGACTACGACTACGACTACAGACTTTGAATTTGGAATTAAGGTTTTTGCTTAACATGCGCAGATTAGGGTTATTTGATGCTATCAATAATCGCAATATAAATCGAATACCGATAGAAATAAAAGTGGAATCTTTAAGATACATATATTCTACTAATTGGATATGGCAGGTAAAGACTAAGACTTAGTAGAGCTCTCGCGGCAGAGCTAACAATTTTCATTCTCTCTTTTTTGAAATTGAATTTAAATTGAAGTTGCTTCGTTCATAAGAATACTCTAAGTTGACTGTTGCTGAGAGGTGGAGTCACCGATAGTTAATTATTACAGATATTAGACGCAGATCACGATCAATTCAAAAATGAATTTCATCACTTACCCATTGCGATTGAAGACGACCAACTTATTGAGCATGATGATGCTGAAGAGGCAACCAAAGAGCAACATCATTAGCACGACGATGCCAGCAGCGGCGCGTCGACGCCAGCGCCAGAGTGGCCACAGGAGCAGCGGCGACAGGAGAAACAGTTGCATGTCCACAGCCAAGTACCATGAGTGACCCAGACACTGTTAAGTGTTAAGAAACCCCAAATGAAGATCAATGAATTTGTCAAATTGGGATTTACTCACCATGCGGCCCGCCGCAGCATAATTCTGGACATAGAGGAGCGTGGCCCACCAGGTATCACTACATAGCTGAGAGGCGCCGGTGAACTGCTGCCAAAGGGGGCCGCTGTCCAGGCGGTTGAAGAGTGTCATAAAGAGGAGCACGGCAATAGCCAAGACGGGTGTCAAGCGCATAATGCGATGCAGATACATAAGTGGCACATTGAGGCGGCCCGATTCACTACACAAGAGTCGATCACAACGGTTGATGAGAGGCGAATGAAGGAAAGCAACAAGATGATAACACATACCGTTCCAGCTCGCGTAAGGTGGCCATTACGAGCAGCGTTCCACTGAGCAGAAAGAATGTATCAACGGATATGGAGCCACTCTGAAGCACCATGGAGTAGGGTGATTGGGCCCAGGCGACCACCTCGAAAGAGTTCACGGTGGGCCCCAGCAGCATGAACATATAATCGTGACCGTAGATAATCCAGATAATGGTCAGACATCGTATGCCATGAAGGCAGGGTATCACATGCGGTAATTGGGTTGCATTCGACGTTGTTTGCAGCAGTTGACGCACATTTTGGCGCAGCGAGAATGAGCCCAACAACTTTTGGGGACCTGTTAAAATATTAATCATGATTATATTATAGACAGCTTAAGAAAATAATATAAACTTTAAAAACAAAAAATGTCGCGGAAGCCCTACGAAATTATTGAATCAGATATTACGTAATTGATAACCTGGGTACACTGATATTATAGACTCTTATATTTTGTGTGCATACAGTCTGGGAATATAAGTAAGATTGCCGAAGTCGAAATACCTCGATCTAAACACAGATAATGTGTATAAGTATTGTAGATATTTATATATATATATATGAAAATTGACTATATGGTGCCTTATCAAGTGCATCGTATCTGCTTTGAGGTTACGAAACAGTTCCAAGTGGCAACAGCTTACCCTTAGAGTAGTCAAGCAAGGTGGCGAGAAGCACGAGAACTGCCAGAAAGATGAGCAAACCGCTGTGGAGCAGAAACATAGTATATCAGATTGGGTTCATGCTCAAAGAAACACCTCTATGAGGTGTACTCTATAGTATTGCACGACTTACACAGCAAACCAGTCGAGCGCTGACATGGGCTCTCTATCAGCCAGGGCGCAATTGGTCTCCTGGACGAGCACTGGTTGTGGATCCATTGAATTCTCGAAGAGCAGCTGCAGATAGTCATTTATCCAGCTATTTAGCTGTGCGGCACTGCATTTGGCCGGAATACAGGCGCCAATTTTGACGTTAATTTTGGACATGGAGTTCGGGGAAATATTCTCGAATTGGATGTTGGCCAGACAGTACTTGGTCTGGGTTGGGACCATACTGGCTACATCGCCAGGCTTTAAACAGGACTCGTAGTTGCCCATGTCGGTGAAGTGGCCATAGAGCAGGCCATGTGGAAACTTGCCCCAGGCATCCAAAACTGTTTAGAAGAAGCAGCATTATAAATTGGCCAATTGAATAACAGTTGTGTTTTGGGGTCAAGTGCTTACCTCGCAGCGCGGGCAGTGCTCGAAGATCCGCCGCCTGAAGCAGCAGACCCACTTCAATGGCACATTGAAGGTCCTCATTCGAATCCACTTTCGGTGAGATGGAGCTAGAGATGTCTGTTGAGCGGGTAGTTGGGGCTGTCGAGGTGGAGCTGGAGTTCTGTGCCAGCTGTATCACTTGGTAGCCAAAGTTGCTGTGCTGTAGCCAAGTGAACAGCTCCTCCCTGCTATAGGGATTAGCCTGGCCTGCAGAGAGGAGAAGCAACAGACCCAGACCCAGACCCAAACCGAGACCCAATGTGGGTCCTTGTCGCAACTGTAGTTTTCGTACTGCCATGGCCAATTGTAGCATTAGAAGAGTTGCGGTTCATATTTAAACGGCCGTACAGCTGTTAACTGGAATTTCTAATCGTCCGTCTGATAACCCCATTCAGACGTTCTCAACTTTATCTCAGGCGCCGGGAAGTACTTCTCTTCAACAACAAGTCAAAATTGTTGTTAATTTCGTAATAAAAAATTGGTGCATTGACCGATAGATAGAACGGCTAACACACAAATATTGTCCAATATCATGATGCAGCACTTATATACCCAAAAGCTACCTATTTATCTGATTTCTCTGATTGCTTTTTTTTTGATTTCTTTTTCATTTCGTATCATTCATTATAATTAGGCATGTGCATTGCCGGAACAACTGGAATTATAAATAAGTTTTCTCTTTATTTGAATATTTAATTACACATACCTTATGCAATACCAAAGCTACCCACATCTGTTTACACGGTCCGATTTGTCATACCCCCACATCAAATGATGTTTTTATACCCTGCACCAATTCAAAACGGTAATGCTAAAGCGGGTATATCGTAGTTGCGCTAATGTTTGTAACAGTCAGAAGAGGCCCTTAGGTTATATTTATCTTATATATCTTTAAAATGCTAATAACACCTTAAATATATATATTTTTCCCCCCAAAAAATATACCCAATGAGTGTTCTTTCTATCTTTGAGCTAATGCCATAGTTAGGATCTACTAGTTTAAATACCGATTGGACAACGCTCACAACTATTACTCATGCGATGGGCACTGGGTATTTCCCGCCGGGCACTAGTCTGAAGAGCACTCGAATTGGTTTTTTTTTTGTTGTTATTTTTTTGTTGTACAGTTGGAGCAGTAACCGATAAGGTACACGATTGGTGTTAAATAAAACAATGCCCGATCATCAAGTTGAAAATCACGGCAATCATGATGATGATGATGTCACACCGACTGTTCGACAGTTTCGACCTTGGCAGCAATCAAAGCTGTTAACTGCGATGTTAGAAAACGCGCGAAACGCTTTAAAACTTAGATACGTGCTACGTAGGCAACAGGTATATATATTAAAAAGGTACTGGTAATTATATTAAACAACCGATGATCGTATTTTGAAAACAATTCAGAGTTCGTTGAACTCAGCTAACGGGGGTTAAAATGCAAAAGTTGTTACAATGTATACAATGACTAACAGAAAAGTGGAAGAGTACAATATTTATACATACGTGTGTTCAATTGTTGCTTGGCCCATTAAATATTTAGGAATGCTTGTTAATAGAATCACACTGCGTATTCTGGCGACAGACAGTTACAGGCAGTTAGCAGCGACTGAAATTAAGTAAATGGGGGACGCCAGCTTTTATTGTACAAATATTATTATTTTCTGTTTGCTTTAACACTAAAGGCAGACGATTTTGTGCAACTTTGTTGAAGATTGGGGATGCCAGTGGGGGCTGGCAAAACGATAAAGCATCTCGTTAGCTCGAAGATTGAATAAATATATTTCTAACAATTTTAATGATAGGATCACCAAAGCTACAAGGTACAAGGCAACCTTCCCGGCCTCGCTCACTTCTGCCTGTAGGTCTGGTATCACTCAGGTATCATCAGAACAGTTTTTACTCTTCAGAAAGTGACAAATGGAGTATAGTTGACATAATCTGTTTACTTAAAATGAGTCGCCAAATTTTTCTTAAAGCATTTAAATGCAAAAAAAAAATAAAGATAAATTAAGAGAATAGGTCCATGGGTTCCCAAATGGGATTGCCCAGAGAGATGACATTGGTTCTGAGGAGCATTGTAGGCTTCAAACTTTTTTTCGGAGAAGATTCGCCAATTGTGCTGCCAGATACGTACAACCACTAATCAGACAATACATTGCATTGTTTGCTTGGTACAATATATACATATGTAGATACCACGGTTCAAATAACGAAGACGGCGGAGAAAATTCTATTGCTAGAGATCTCAGGGCCGTGAGGCTGTTGAGCCGAATGGGCGCGCTCGGCTCGTGTGTGGGCGCAGTTGCTTCGGGTCTTTCGTCTTTCGCAATTTCGTTCTTGTCTAGTTGCTGAGTGGCTGCCAATGGTGATGGTTGAGCCATGTTGCTCACAGTTGTGTGTGTGTGTGTGTGTGCGTGCATGTGTGTGTAAGCATATGCACATGCTGTGGGAATGTATGAGTTTGTTTTCTCATTTTGCTAGTGGTGATCAATAGCTCAATTTCGTTTTCTGAATTTTGCCCAGTGCTGGCGTTTGTGTGTGTGGATCTTTGTTTATTTGATTAGTGACAATTGACTTTGAATTGCCGCCTCAATTTTTATGAATTTGTGAAACAGGTGCAGGACTCTTTGGTTGTAAAATAAAACAATATTTGACATTTTTAGGATGCAGTGTTGTGAACGAGCAACATACCCTGCTTTAGTCAATAACATATTTTTCAATCTGGGCTAAGTTATAATAGTTGATTATAAGTTGACATATATAGATAATAACACAAGGTTTTCACACATTTGTAAATAAAAATGACTTTCCTTTTCAAATGGTATTTTGGGCTCTGATTGCTTCTCAACGTAACAAGAAACATTTCTGTTATCATATCGGAAAAAAATGAACACATTCTGCGTCTCGAAAGCTAAATACCCTCTTATGAGCAGATACTATTGCTTAAGCATTTTGACGAGTGTGTGTGTGTGTCGTGAAGTATTCTATTTTTAGACTTTCGCTTGTTCCCCGCGTGCCGCTGATGCTCGGGAGCGTCAAACGAAAACGAACATCAACTTTGCAATGAACGTTCGGCTATTAATTTGTTGCGTCGTCGCAATAGCGGATAGGCAATATTAATCAGTTGCAGTTCAGCCGTCAACAAAGTGAGGCCGCGCTGCGCAACTGTTGAAAGATGCATGTACAAAACTGATTAGTGAAATTTTGGAAGCATGTTTTTTTTTTATTAAAAATATGGCTAGCTATGCGCAGTGCATATAGCGAAGGAAAATTTTGGATGATACATAAAGACGATTCAATAGCCTGTTCTATTTTAGTTTTTTTTTTTAACGTAAAGTAAATTATTTTACTGATTGTGAAAAAATAAAGTTTTTACGAACAAAAAATACGAGGGAAACATTTTGTGCGAAACGAATACTTTTTCCGAGTGTATAGCAAGAAAATTAACGTTCCTGTTGCAAAGAACTCAAACGCAAAATCAAAATTCGTTTTTTTAAGTGTTGTATGGTTGGTGCTCGTGTGTAAACACCCAAAGGTACATATCTGGCAAAATTGCGGCTAATAAATTTGAATGGCAAGCTGATAGCCATTTACTTGCCAGAGACGGCGGACTAGCAATTTGTAGTTCAAAACTATATTTAAGTCTGATCTCTATTAAATGTATACATGTGTTAATTTTGTTATATTATGCATTCATGGACACATGTGTATATTTATATGTAGATGTTCCCATTTTTAGTACATGTATTAGTACTTATGTTATATGTATTGCCACCAAGAAAAGCTGGACGAAAATCAAACAGTTAAGAGTGCTGTAGTCGAGTGAGCTCGACTACGATATACCCTGAACTCAGTTGTTAAATATATTCTATTTGTATTGGAAAATTTCTCTTTGAAAGTTTTGCACCAAAATGTGAGCAGGTCTGCTAGTGCGCTCTGCCGACAAACACGTGAATATTCATACATACATGCATATAAATATACATGTATGTTCGTACACGCAATCGTAACGGGAAAACTGATCTCTGCAGCATACACACAAAAACATATTGACGCTCGCACCGATTACCATGCTATCTCATTCATACACATGTGCTGGCATATGCATTATGCATACAGAAATGCTTGCGGCAGCTGTTCGAAATGAGATCAATATGAGAATATATTTTCAACTATAACTTGGGTGTTTCTTATCCGATCTTGATGAAATTTGGGCAGTACTTAATCTGTCTTTAAAATTGTAGCACTTACTGCTATCGGAAATTTAAATGCATCGATAATCGAGAAACTTGATGAAACTCTCTTTTGACGATCAATTTGTGAAGGCAAGGGCCAGCGTGTGTAAACACGTATTGCCAGATTGGTCTCTAAGTTCTGCATTGCAACTAGAAATGAAATACGCAATTTGTTGATGCGCGTTAAAAAAAAAATAAAAATATATATACATATATATATGGCAGCACCGCCAGCGTTATATTAACATTATTTAACTTTTTAACGAAATTTCTTACATCGAAACTATTCTCTTAAGTAGCAACTCTTTTAACGAAACCCTAACCGGTTAAGCTTATCCCGTTTAGAACTTAGTGCGGACACAAACCAATATGTTGGCAAAAGCTCTTGGTCAAGAATACCCTACATAGGGTATTTATAGTTTACAATCCATAAATGTTTTTCTGCTAAAAGTGCCAAATCTGTTTTCACCTCACAGGTATCAGGCGAACAGAATCGCCGGTTTGGTTAAGTATAACATAGTTTCTGAGTTGAGTTGAGTTGAGTGCCAATAATTTTCACTCAGAACTTTAGAACTTTCCGATTATGTTCACCTGGTAATATATCGACTAAAAAATGGTTGGTAAAAGTTGCATGGTTTTTCAATTAGAACTCACTGAACAATGAAATTAATTATATACCAGCTCGTTCTAAACAATTATTGAACTGAGTGCAAGCCCAGACTCATATTAAGAATAGTCATTAAAAGACAACTGTCGCAAAATTGACAGTTAAAATCAAAATTAAACATTTTGTGTATTATTGCATTTATGATTTTTGTTTTCCTTCGCCACTCTTTTTGTGGACGGCTTGTGAACATGGCTTGTTCCTTTTGCGACTCTCGCTCTCTCAAACGGTGCTTTTTGAATGTCGCTCGTTCTTTTTTCGGCTCTCTCGCTCTGGAAAGTTGCAGGTGCGTGTTCGCTGAGAGCGAGAAGCAATGTGTGTGTGTGTGTCGCTTGTGTTAAGGTGATTTGTGATTTCTATATCTCTTCTATTTGCTAGAGTAGAACAGAAAAGTAAAAGATCAGTTTTACTCCATTGGGTTTGTGCTGGCTCTCGCTTAAATTGCAGGCTTACTGTTGTCTCTCTGCGTCAGACGTATTTGTGACGCTGTTGCTATATCATCTCGTGTCCTTCGTGTCTGTGATAAGCCAAACCGTCATATTTCGCTCAATTGCAGCTTTGTTTTGAAAAACTGTTCAGCTCCGCATACTTATTGCAGGGCTGCAAGAAATGCAAGAAATGCAATCAAAACGCGGTGTTGATCATCACATTGCACAATGAAGTTTATTTGGTCACATTGGACTATTTTGATTTTACACATTTGGCCACACACACACATTGTTTTTTAAATACTAAAACTTAATTATTAATTTTACGCATTTATGGTTTGTCTTCCATTCATTTATTTCTTAGGCTCTTTTCTTTCGTAATTGTATCGGGACAATTTATAGTTTACATACAATGCTTGCAGTCGTTAGTTTTATGCGTTTAATGCTATTTGAAAAAAAAAACTATTATTATTATTATAGATATTTATTTATTAAAGTATATAACATCTAATAAAATTGTTGTAGTTCTTTGAATTTTGTTTTGTTTTTGGTTGTATTTAATTTTTTTTACTTATGTTTTTATTTTTATTTTTTATACTTGAAGTATGCGTTGCGCGCTTACAAAAAATTTGCAATACAAAAACTGTGTTTAGTATTATCCTTAGGCTTATCTAGTAGACAATTACGAGTACAATACTTGTAATAATCAATTATTGTAGTAAAATCGCTAAATCCTTCGACAAGAGTACAGCTCGACCATGGACCTGTCTTCTTGCTTGGTTAGTTTTCCTTATGAGTATTTACACAATTTCACTATAATCGAAAAATAAATAAATATAAAAACCAACGTGGATAAACCCAATAGCCGTAGCTGAGCTTGAATTTCAGTTTAAGTTGAATTTCTCTTGAAATTTCCTTGGCCATGGGTGTCATTTGCAAAAATCCATAGCAGCAAAAGATACAACAACACACAGTTCTGATCCTTCATAATAATAATTATGATATAAAAAACTTATTGCATTTCAGCATATCTGTCTCTCCAATCCGTTCAGTTCATGTACAAAAACCAACACTTGTGAAAATTGTCAAATAAAAAAAATAAAAAAATAAAATAGATTAAAACTCAAATATTGTTGAACTGGGTTTAATCCACACAATACCCAGATTATATTATTCGTACAACAAAAAAATATACACACATATGCTCAAACTGTTGCCTCCCAGCACCAGAATATGCATTTTTGTTTACCTCCAATTAACCAATTCAGACAGCTTCTCTGAAAATGAAATTTCAGGTATGAAAATGAAAGCAGAAGAAGAAGAAAAATATCGTTATGAAATTCACTAATTGATTGGAATTGACTGAATGAATATATACTGAATAAAGATATATATTGAGTTGCTTCATCTTCGAAACTTTTCTCCTTTTTTTCTTTTTGCGGAAATCGACTTTATTGACTACTCAGATATTGTCTGAAGTTCTTCGTTAACAATCAGACACTACTCTTTTAACGCCAGCCCACAGATTCCCGATGGGGCCTAGATCTGGAAAGGTCCTTCCACTAGTTCAGAGCCATGTCGCTGCTTAGGTTCGCTTGCTCTCCACAATTAATACATATCACTATCTGCATGCAATGCTCAGATACATCTAAGTTCATTTAAGCTCTCAACTGATAATAATGCTATTTTTTTGCTGAATGCCGGGCATTTTTACTTTACAAAAATATATTACAGAAATAATGAACCCGCATATAAAATGATTTTCAATTTTGTTTTCAACAGCAAAATGAAAGCAACCAAAAAAGAAAAAAGGGAAGTAAATTACAGCTAACAGGTTGAGTGATTGTTTTTGCTAAAATCGCTTAAACATTTTCATCTCTTTGAATGATTTTTGCGGTTTCTGATTGTCCGCTCATCACCGAATACAAAGTCATTTCCTGCCTGCATTCATAATGTGTCATAATGGTCGAAGGATTCAAGCATCTGTCCTTTGAGTCGGGTCGCTTTTAAAGCAACAACAATGACAACAAAAAGAACAACAACTGCAAATTGTATCTCTCGTTTTCGACATTCTCTTGGCTTGGCTGCGTAATCAGCCTTTAATTTTGCTAATGATTTGTTCTCCGAATTGCAAGGCTGCATGACCAGCGCATCACATGAAGAGTAATGAGTAATGAGTGCCTTTTTGACATTGGAGCCAACTCCCCACTGGCCCACTAGCCGACTAGCCGACTAGCCCACTCCCCAGTTGGCCAATCCAAAGTTCTCCATTCATTCGGTTATCTGTTTTCCTTTGTTGCTATTATTTTGCTCTGCTTAACATTGTCCATGTCTTTCAATTCAATCAATCAAATTGCCTGGCATTTTTGGTTTGGTACCGGGTTAACGTTGCCCCCTCACCTCCAAGCCTACCACAATACCCCCCTCCGCCCACAGACCACCAACGGCGACAGTTATTTGGGTATGTTCCAATATCAAAATTGTTCGCATTTTCGAGAGAGTTCTGAATAATTGAAGCAGCTATAAAAACTAAATGTGAGAAAAGCAACAGATTGCTTTAAAATACAATTCAAAAATACACTTTTCCACCTTAAAACTCTGATAATCTAATATTGTTTTAAGACTTGGTGAATACTTGAAGTATTTTCTTTTCTTAATTATTCGACAATTTTTGTTTGTGTTTCATGCAATGCTGTTCTTAGCGAATAATTCATAAATATGTTTTAATACAAGATTTTCTTCCCATGAATATTTATGGAAAATGTTTAGGCATTTTTCACATTGTTAACATGAAACACTGTGGCATATTATTTGGCGAATGCGATTTTTGGAACAGGCCACAAAATTGGTTGGCTTCTCGGAAATAAAAACAGCTGCCGCCAACGCAATATGGTGACTCTGCTAATAGTAAGTTGACATTTTTCCCAAGCCTGAAAGACGTCAAAAGCACCACAGAAAATTCGAACTTTTTTTTATTTTTATTTTTAAATAACCTGCACTTGAGAGATGATTGCGTCAAATATGTTGGAAGTAGGAATATGTATGTGTGTGTGTGTGTGTGAGTGAACAACATTTTAATTAAATGATTAAAACAGCTTTAGAGCGGTTTGGGGTTGGTGTGGGGCGTTAAGGTGGGGTGGGTGGGGTGGTTGATGTGAGTGGCTGAAGGGACGAAGCGCATGGGAGCGTGCCGAATGCACAGAAAATCACTTAGAAACTATTTTCACGCAAATTGCTTCAATCGCCTTTCCTGGTCGGTCGCCAGACAGCGAGAGAGAGAGAGAGGGATAGAGAGCGAGCGAGAGAGAGAGAGATAGAGAGCGAGAGAGAGAGAGCGTGCTGCAGGTTGCACGTAGATGTGACGGATGAACTCTGTCTGACCCAGGCCACGGGACACGGGACACGGGGCAAGGAATCTGCGCGGGTCACGTTCGTCATGCATGTAAATGAAGAAGTTTCGCTTTGGCTGCGTGAAAGTCGCCTCGAATATCAGAAACAGAAGGGAGAGGGCATGGCCGGGGGGCGTTGTGTTCGGGTTTTAGAGAATGCAGCGAACAATGTCCAGTTGGTGGTCAACATTCTTGTGTTTATCCAGACGCTGTTGCACTTCCTCTATTTTGTTGTTGTTGTCAGCCGTGTCTGCTTAGTGTCTGCACGTATAGCAAGACATTGACCAGGACTCTGCCGACTACACACACACACACACTCACACACACACCGAAAATGCCGCAGTGTGTGTGTCTTCTGCTATATATTGTATCTGCATCTGTATCTGTATCTGTGCGATTCTTACTCGCAATATAAGCTTGCTTCCTGGCCGACAGCAAAGAGGCTGAACGCCCAGCTGCAACGGCAGACAACGGCATTTGTGGCAACCAGCAGTTGTCGGGAACATACCGAAGATTACACACCCTTGCCAAACAGAATAACAACCTGGTTTTCTTCAATACATCAGTAACTTAACAAAAACTCTAACAAAGCTCAATTCAAAGTCATTTTCCTAAGCTCTGAATCGATAATGATGCTATTTTCAGTGCAGTCTATATGATTACAACAGGGTTTAAATAAAGAAAATGAAAAAAAAAACAAACAAACAGAAGAAGAAGAAAAACCGAAAGTATAATGCGAAAAATGTACATTACCTGGCCCTAAAGCCAAAAATGCATCTGGATGCGAGAGTGTGCTCTGGCCGGAAAAGTGGCGTTTGGTATTTGTATGGCTGATTGCGCCACGCCGTGTTCATGTCCGCCGCATTCATGTTCGTTTCACTGTCCGTGTCCGTGTCCGTATCCGTTTCCGTACCTCTGTCTACGTCCCCCCTGTCCATATCCAGAGGCATGTCCGTGTGGTGTCAACGGCGCCGCTGTGGCTGTGGTTAATATGTCAGCCATTGTTCTGTTGTCCTTGTCGCTGTTGTTGTTATTGTTGTTGTTGTTGTTGGTGTTGGTGTTGTTGCTCATTGTTGCTGCTGTTGTTGTTGTTTTTGTTGATTGGCGTGCAATCCTTAAATGTCAATGGGACGTCATGATAATCACGTCTGGCGCTGAATTCCGTATGTCGATGAACACTTTGGACTCTTCGTTTTTTTGCTGTTTACCAGCGACTCCGCTGGATTTGCTCGGCAGCACCGTTTGTCCATGCCCCTTCATGTGCCGCGTAGCAGGCTGCTGCTGTTGGTGTTGCTGCAATTGCTGCTGATGCAGTTGCTGTTGCAGCTGCTGTTGCTGCTGATGCTGATGCGCTGCATGTGCGTGATGCGTACGCTGTTGCAACTGCTGCTGCTGTTGCTGCTGTTGCTGCTGTAGTTGCTGTTGCTGCTGGTGCTGATGATGATGATGGCAAATCTCCTGTGGCTTGACGGCTGAGGCAACAATTAGGCCATAGTGCGACCGTTGGTTGCCGCCAACGCCGCTGTGTCGCTCCTCTAACTCAAGCGATTCGTGCTGTGACTGTGACGGCGCATGTTGCATGTGCAACTGGCTGCGCCGCCCCATTGTGCCCAGCATTTGTACTTGTGGCGGCGGCGGTGTTGCCGCTGGCAGCGATGGCGATCCAGCGATCATACCCGGCGACGTCGCCTGCTCATAGCCAAATGTGGAGAAAAAGCGCGGTGGTGGCGGCGGCAATGTGCCCCCAGCCGCACTCCCAGCACCCAGCGACGACGAGCTGGACTTTTGTCTCATTAGCGTGGCAACTGCACTGGGACTGTTCGCAAACAGAGATTCCCTGTGAAGCAGACGGAAGACGAACGTTGAGCGATGAGAGATATGCATTTATTTCAATATTTGTTTGTTTCCTGCTCCTCAACTAAACCCCAGCCCCAACTCAATCAGTCAATTCCTAATGGTTAAATAACTGCGTGTACTCTATGCGAGTTAAGTAAATCTGCTTGATCTGGGACTCTGACTATTGCCTGCGACGATGACTGCTGTGATTGGTGCTATGACTGTTGTTATGACTGTTACTGTTACTGCTACTGCGAATGTTACTGTCACTGTTACTGTTACTGCAAATGTTACTGCGAATGTTACTGTGACTGTGACGGTTACTGTTACTGTTGCTATGACTGTCACTGGTTCTGTGAATGTTACTGTTTCTGTGAATGTTACTCCTAATGCGACTATTACTGTTAATCTGCCTTGCTTGTTACTGTACTATTAGTGTAACAGCGAGAGTAACTGTGCCTATTTCCGTGACTTTTACTTCTATAATCACAGTTGCACTTAGCCTCTGCCTGTTACTGCTACTGTTACTGCTAGTGTTGACTGCTGCTTTCCCTGCTCGTGTGATCTTAAGCAATGCCCAAAAACGTTTTAATTCAGATAATAAGTGGTGATCCAATGAAACACCTCAATTCAAGCATCTTTAATCTGTGAGCGATAAAAACACTGCTTCAAGTTATATTTCCAAACTTTTCTTTAAAGGCATGATGAAATTTTACACTTACTCAATAGTATGTCGAGGTATACATATATAAATGTTGCTATCAGAAATCGATATGTATCGAGACGGAGGGGGTATCAATAAAATTAAATAGAGTTGATTTGGTTAGACATGTTACAAATTGAAGGCTTCTAGCTGTTACAGTCTTCAGATCCGTTCACACATACAAACTGACTACTAGATCGACTCGATTGATGCTGCTCAAGAATATATATACAATTTTTTTGGTCGGAGATGAGTCGTTCTACCTGTTAAATACTTTTGCACTTACTTTTTTTGTGCGACAATTTCTGCGTATGTTTAGTTTGGATGGGAATCTTCTAATATATAGCATATTTACTAATCGTAAAACTAATTTGGGACTTTCCAACATATGCGTTAATGAGTACCTAATTTCAATTCAAATCTGAACAGCTTGCTTTCCTTCCCCGGCAACTGTGTTAATGTCTCTGTGCACCGCAACTCTTGCAGAGTTGTGCGTGATTACGTCATATCAGTGACCTCCATTTTCTTTATCCTTATCCTTATTGCATATGGCATATGGCATGTGGCATATGTGGAGTCTGACTCAGCTGTTTGCCGTTGGTTCTGACAAAATGAAGACGCATGCAAATACAAATATTTGCATCGATTTGTGTTGTATAAGCATCCATCAGACACTGTTTTCGGGTCTTGTACTTGTTTTCCTTCCCCTTCCTCTTTACCTTCCCCATCCACTATTATCCCGTACGACAAACTACACTATGGTACACACTTCATACCCCTTGCCACCACTCCATATTCCACGGTCAGCCTGATGCTGTAACTCCTCTCTGACATGGCAACATTGGTGTTGTTTTTGTCTGTTTGCTCATCATTTGTCTTTGCAATCTGTTTGATGGCGGAGGCGCGTCTAGTGTACAGCACACATGCTGATGATGATGACAACTCGGATAATCCAGTGAACCGACCCCCTTCATTTTCAGTACATATTTACCTTGTTTGACAGCCCATATCGCAGGCATTAACCGGAGCACTCGCAATCGACGCCTTAGTCATCATCATGTCGTGCGTTGCCGTTGTTGTGGACGAGGATTCGCCGTCGTCGACATCGATGCCACCACAGAGGCTCGCTTGAGTCATGTCTGGATTTCGGCGTAATATGCTGTGCTCCTTCTCCTTGAAATCGGCCTTGCTAGACTGCGTCGATATGGGCACAGCCTCGCGATAGTAACGATTCGATACATCATCGAGAATTTGCAGCGAGGTCTGCGAGTGCTTTTGCCTGCAATGGGAGGAATGGTAATCAATCAGCAATCAAAACAAATTAAAAGCAATATATTTCAGGTATTCACTGTTCTTATCAATATCGTCCGTTTTGCCTGTCCATGGATACTTTCAATGTGGAAAGTGGATGTCATTTGAATGCGAGTCCATATTTTACAGTGGCATGTCTTTGTCAAAAGCAATATCTTTCTCACTTTGCCCACTGTCTATTCAATTTCCCATTTCCCATTTCCCTGCCTTACATTGCTTGGTTGAGTGACGAAACGATGACCAAATTTTTGTTTTGTGCATGCTCACCTTGATATGTTCTCGCGAGAGCGCGCCTTGGAATTGCGACCCATCTCGTCCAGTTTGCTCTCCTTGGACTCGCGTATGTGATCCTGCAATGACCAAGAAATGACAGAGAAATGGCAAAAGAAACCAATAATGTGCATGAGAATCGACAGTGATAGCGAGTGCGATAGCGATATAATAATATTCAATATTTTCAAGTAATTTTTGGGGCCTGTTGGCGGGCCTTATAAAATGGTCAGACATGGCATTGGCGTGCTGAAAGAGGAGGGGGAAGGGAGTGGGGGTAATATGCAAGCAATGGTTGCATAACAAAGAGATCCAATTGCATTGGGATTCGGTTATTGGGTGCTGCTCATTCGATGTATCGCATTCTTTTTTTGCATCGTGGCCTACTTTTAATATTCATTTTTAACATATCAACGCCGGCTTCGCTTGTCTGCCGTTGAATTATGGGGCAGCAATTGAGTGCTAGCCACATTGATTGCCACCACGATGCCACCCGACTCCACAGCCCTTCCCGTGAAGTCGACTGGCCAACCCGGGTCGCAGCTGAAGTAATATCAATTACCGCCGATTGTGCACAATGAGGCGAGCTGCACTTGAGCGTGCATAAAAGAAAGCGCGAATACGCAAATATTGCGGAATAATGAAGGTAGCTGGCGAGGATGGGATGGGGTCAGGTGGTGCAAGCAGGACTGCTCGGGCTAGTGGTGGATGGGTATAGACATTGCCTAGGTTGCCACATGGTTATCGTTATTTGACCGTACCTTGAACTACATTCGTAATCAAGTACAAACAAAACATTTCCATACATTTTTTGTTTCTTGGATTTCCATTTTCGCTCTGTTTATTATACAATATTCCATTTCCATTTTGCGTCCATCGTTTATGGCTGTTTGCAGATTGAAGAACTACAACTACAACTACAACTAACGAAATAAAGGAAAACGAATTTGGAAAGAAGAAAGTCAAAAGCCAAATAAAGCTGCAGCTTTGATTGATTATGTTTGAGGGTTGCAATATGCAAATCGCACTCAATTTAATATCCATTTGAAGTGTTTGTTGAAGTCTTTCTTCATTTCTCATTTATTTATCCCACACTTAACATATTTTTTCTTATAGTCGTAACTAAGTGTGGCATTTCTCACGCTTATATTCCCTTCCAGAGGCTAGTATCACACTATGTATATATGTATGCATGTATGTAAGTGTGATTATAGCTTCAACATATCTGATCGAATTGGAACTAATTTTAACAAATTGTTCTTGAAGATCAGAGAAAACATTTTGAATTGAGCTGAGTGTGTCTGCCTGCAAGGGTATCAAAGCTTCGGCAGACCGAAATAAAAAGTTCATTTTTGTAATATTTGCATTTAGTTGGCAGCGTTTATATTTTCTTTTCGCTATATTTTTAATTTATCTACTGTGTTGTTAACAAGCAGCTCTTAGTGATATTGCCTGAAAGATCTTAAGCAAACTAGTCTCATCCAATCTATTTGCATATTCAAAATTACAATATATATATTTGTGTGTGTTCTTTGTGTGTTTGTTATAAATAAATGTTAAGCATTATTGGGATTAAGCAAAATTTCTATTGCTAAATGCATTTAGTGCGAATGGCTGAAGCAAATTCTACTCTTAATTGAAAGCAAAATCCGCTTTTGTTTTTCAAAACATATCATAACATAATATATATATATATATATATATATACATATATTTTCTTCTTTAAATTCTATCCTAAGAATATTTTTTTATTTTTATTCAGTGCCATAAATGCACCAGAGTTTGATTTTAGTAAAAAAGACATTTTTGAATCGAGAAATGAGTTTACGGGATTATAGCATTTGTAATATTATATAATGGGTCAAAGTTAATTTTCCTCTTGTTGTTTCAGTCGGCTTTTTTTCAATTCCCCCAAAATCTCTCTGACCGCTTTTTAGCAAACCACTTTTTGAGCGAGCGATTGCATAATGGAAACTTAAAGGAATAGAAATTATCGGCGTGTATGAAACGAATATATATGAATTTGTGGCAGTGTTTAAATAATATTATTACTAAATTCAGACACCAATTGCAAACATAAACTTAAATTTGCATACAGTTTTAGCTAAATACAAAGATCAAACTGCAAACATTTAAAAATAAATGGTCTACCCACAAAAAAAAACTAAAACCCTTGTAAATTTTGAAATTCTACCCGAAAATGAGACTGGGTCGAATCGAGTGAAGCTTATTCTGTTTGTAATTTGGTAATAATTGTTTCAATTGTTGCCCATTCAGATTGCGTCCAAAAATCAAACAGCTACCGAAATGAGTTTTCTAATTAGTTAGTGACGTATGTATGTGCAATGGGTGGGTGTGGGGAGGGGGCTGGGGGTTGGGGGTGTCTTTTGACACCTGCAATATGCTGCAGATTTAATGAGACCAAAGCGACAATGCAATATTAGATGATGCTTGACCCAGCAGGCATCAGCCTGTTCCACGTTCACAACTTCTACATGCAACAAAGCTTTCCAGAGAACCGAGGACAACCAAGTTTTTTTTTATTTCTTATTTTTTTTCTTGGAAGTGGGTTGGGGGAGGGGGCGGGGGGGGGCGGAGTGGTAACTACAGCGACGGGAGAAGGTGAAGCGAATGCCCGATGTACACAAATGATTGTCTATGTGTGTGTGTTTTTGCTTGGTGTATGTGTGTGTGTGTGTGTGTTTCGGGCGGATTTCATGCGCTTTCTATGCCTTCTAATGATGCACCACATCCACATCCACATCAACATCCACATCCATAGAACGTGTAAGTGGTCAACGTTGAAGGCGATGCTTTAGATGATTTTATTTAAAAATTGAAAGCCCCTTCTGGCCTTCGACTTTAACTTGGTTGCCACCTGATGTGGCTGAAGCATTGATGATACTGCTGCTGGTGGTGGGGGTGGTGGAGGCGGTGGTGTCAACTGCGGCAGTATTGCACCCATTTCGGTTGACAATGACGAGCCGTGGGAGCCTGTGGGCGTTGCTGTCGGTGTGCTGCACTGCAGCGAGCTGCTGTACGAATTAGTTGAGCTGGCAATATCCAGCTGGCCAGCAGTTAAGGCCGCCATGCAGTGGCCAGCGTCTAGCACAAGGTCATCATCATCCTCTGGTAATCCGGTTGCGCTGTCGCTGTCACAACTGAAACCAATCCCATCGTCGTATTCATCGTCCTCCTGTTCCCGCTCTAACTCCAGCTCTAGTTCCCGTTGCTGTTCAGCTTCCTGTTGCTCCATCAGTTGCTGTTGTTGCTCTTGCTCATAGTGACGGGCATGGTCGTAAGCCGACGTCTGCTCCGGGCCATTGGTGTTGTCGCAATCATAATCGTAATCACAGTCGTAATCGCAATCAAAATCATCACCCAGCGTTGCCACCTGCTGAGCCTCAAAGTTGCCTCTGTTACTGCAGTTGCTGTTGCTATTGGTGTTGCTGCTGTTGCTGCTGTTGCTTCTATTGCTTCTGCTAATATCATGATGCTGCTGCTTGCGCTGCTCACTCTCAAGATTATATGTGAAATCGCATATGAAATCGTTCTGTAATCCCACGAAAATGGCGCTCTTTGGAGCGCCCAACACAAAGGAGTCAATATGATAGATGCTATCGCGCAGCGCTGGCACATCCTGTGGATAGAACATATAGAAAGAACAGAAGAACAGAGAGAAGAACAGAGAGAAAGACAGAGAGACAGACAGTGTGAAGAGAAGATGGTGTATATGTGTGTGTCTCTCAGTAAGAGAGAGAGAGAGAGAGAGAGAGAGAGATAGAGACACATGGCGTGATTGTGTGACAGAGTGTGTGAATAAGTATAATATTGAAATCAATGGTGACAGAGACAGGTATAGAGAGCGAGCGAGACAACATGATAGAATATGATACAAAGAGAAACAATCGCAGAGAAATAGAGGGAGAGAGAGCGAGAATGAAGACGAGAGGGTCCAGAAGGACTTCGGCGGGCCAAGAACAGCACAGAGAGAGAGAGAGAGAGAGAGAGAGAGAAAGAGAGGGGTCGCCAGACACAGAGAATCAGCGACTTAGAGAAAAGACTTACAGGAAGTTGTGGCAAAGCGAAAAGTGCATCAAAGTGGTTCATGCATGACGACTCTATCAGCAGCCGCAGCAGCAGTCGCCGCAAATTACTTGGAAGCACATTTATGACAGTTAACACACGGATGTTTGCCACAAAATGCGAAGCGACTGCATTAAAAATGAGGAAAGCACTGCACGACCCAACCCTCTACCTTGAATCACTAGCAAACTCTAAAGCCAAATGCAATGAAATCATGCTAATAACTTTTTTACAAGAAAAGAAAAAGTGAGAGCAATGCAGTCGGCGAGCGTAGCCGACTGCCGAATACACTGATATCAGTGTTATACCAACAAACAGCCTTCTTGTTGCTGGGAGATGGGAGCCTCTATTACTGCATAATCATTAATGAGGACGTTTCTGGTAAACTACCTTTTCGATCTATGGGGTGGGACTAGGTTTGGGTGTTTCCAGTAAACTACCTTTCAAATTTGGCAGATTTTTTATCGATTTGCGTTTGTCGATTTGATCGATTATCCAGTCTCTTAGTGAACACTTGTCAAGTCTTAAGTTTCCAGTTTATGGTTAAAACCAATATACTCTTATATTGTTGGTCTTAGAGTATACGAATATTAAATTGTAAATGGCGAATATAAGTATTATAAATTTTCCCAATGCATTTTGTCATAATGCGACAAAGCGAGGGCAAAAGAGAGAAAGAGAGAGAGAAAGAGAGAGAGAGAGAGAGTACGAGGGACAACTGACAGACCATTGGTATAATCATAAACGATAAGTAGCTTAACTGATATAAAATGCCAAGTAGTTTTTAACACACCGAATCGTCCATACTCTATCTGAAATTTAAACATTTACACAAAAGATTCCACATATCAACATTATTGTTGCTATTTCTTCAAATCACAGTCATTAAGAACAATCAGCATTTGTCTTAGCTATCGGAATAACAACCTACAAATGCTAAGCATACTAATGGGAATGGAACTCTTAATCTATGCACACATATGAATATTCTATCCATATATCAATGTGTTTATTGATTGGCTTCAGCTGCAGCCTTCTGATGTCCTTTGATATTGCCATTGCCAGCAGGCATTGAAAGCTTGACAATGTGTCATGCTAATCTTCTTGGCAGGAAACTGAGACAGGTCCCTTCCGGCTACAACAATTTCCAATTAAAAACAATCAAGTGAAAAAAGTACAAATAAACAACTTTGAGGTAAATTGGCTTGGTTGTTTGTCTCTCTTTGATGGCGGGAATATAACAATATTAATATAAATAATAATATAACAAAAAATACAAAATAATTGAGAACTCTGAGATGTAAGTAGTTATTTAAAAAACTGTGAAATTAATTGACAGCTATTTAACCAAAATTGTATTTAAAAATTCTTCAAGTGCACAGCAGTGTAAATCAAACGAGAGTAAATATGAATTGAATGTATGTAAAATAATATTTGCAGGATTCATGTAATTAAAGGCAACTTTGACATTGAGCTACAGATGGAGCTCCACTCCCTCATAAGCGTTTAAACTTTAGTTGCCAGTAGATATAGAAGTGAGTACTGGGCTCATCTAATGGTGCTTTGATTCATCTTTTGGTCTTTTCCTATTTGAATTGGTTTAAAATGAGTTTTAGAGTTTGGCATGTCATTTATTTACTAGTCAGTTTTGTAACTATTTGCCAATAATTTTTAATATGTATTCATGTTTTTTCTTTCTTTTAGGCAATATTGATGTAAAAAGTTGAAAGCATCCCAAATTAATTTAGAATTTTAAAATTTTTTTTTTGCTTTTGGAAAGCCACACAAAGTTGGCCACGTGATTAAAAACATTGCTTAGCTGTCTGTTCGGTTGACATCCGCGCAAAGGACTTTATTATGCAAGAGTGGAGTTGAGTGGAGCGCTTTGGGTGAAAGTTTTGGTAATAACACAAAGGATTAGATATTTCAAAGGAATGCTTTGCGGAGAAACGTATAGCTCATAATATCCGTTACTGGCCTAATGAAATAAATTAATTGATATGCATGAGTGGTATTGAGCTGTGTTTGCAATGCAACAAGCAACACAACAATGGAAGTTCATTCATGTTGAATATAAGACAAACATTTGTTGTTGGATCAAATGGGTATTCAAGCATTTCACATGTGCAATTCATTATTCATTTCCGGTTATTTGATGCTCATTACCGTTTGGTGAGTCAACAAATAACCAATAATACCAGCATGGCAAACGGCAGCTGTATTCTTACGGCCTTGTATCCATAGAAACCGCAAGAAAACTTGTGCACTTTTCCTTTTTCATATTTTTTCTTATACCCTGTCGCCTTCGAATGCGTACACAGAGACAGGGAAAGTTTAAAGTATATGCGTTTTTAATAATCAAAAGTAAAATCTCTCTGGGAAACCGCTGAGCATGCTTAACTCTGGTAAACTTATCTTACTTTACAGATTCAGAAAATTGTCTATAAGTATTTTCTTTATGTTATGACACACTTTTTATCTCTCTCTCTCTCTCTCTCTGTCTATCTTTTTAACGCTTTCTGGGTTTTCCTAATCCTTGCAATAACAATTGGAAAATTTGCTATTTATAAGTACATGCAAAGACAATAAATATTCTTTATTCGCAGCCAGACACAATGTCTAGTTAGCAGATTATTTAGTTTTAGCCCCCTTTGAATGCGTTTCTTACAAGCACTATGCTTATTCACATACATATAACTTCTATTTACAGGGTAGCGCGCCGTTGAACATCTTCAAAGAATTTGAGAATTTAACGTTCTGGCTGCCTCTGATACCTTTTGCAGCAAACAGAGGTACGAGCACCTGAATGTATGAAGCACAGTCAAACCACAAACAGATTCCACAATTAACTTTGTTTGAGAATCGCAGTGAGTGCCAACACAAAGCCACAAAAGCATGACTTACGAAGCGCGGGAGATTTTTTAATGATTTCCATGTGCTGTGCAATTAATTCAATTAATTTGACTTGGTTGAGCGCTGCTTTGTTTAGCTTAATTCTAATTATTGGCAGGGCTGAAGCAGTGTTAATTGAGTTTAAATGCTGGGGGTCGCTAACACACATAGACTCAAACACACACACACACACACACACACACTCAATCACACACACCCGTGGGTTTATCCAGCTTCAATTTATTTCTTATTTGATTTTTAGCTAGCTACAAAATTGCTGAATCAAATTCATAAATATTTCGAGCAACTCGTGACTTCCGACATCGTTGTATATTAAATCCGATATTTTAATTTGATAAAATAAATTTTGGCCGTTACTCCGCAATACCCCGACGGAATTTTTGGCTCCGTTTTGTTCACATTTCCCCATTTTCCCATTTCGTCGTGTACTCCAATTATCATCACACACATATGTTTTTGTTATTGTTGTTCTTGTTGCGTTCAGCTCGGCAAATATTACACAATTTTCCAACATATTTAATGATTTCTATTTCTATTTCGATTTCAATTTATATTTTATAAAACTTTTTTTTTTCTGTTTTGTATGTTTTGTGTGGAATGTTTTTTATGGACATGTAAAAGTTTTGGCTGAACGCTTCGTTGACTTTGCTTTGCGTGCAAAAGTTTGGCATTGGTTTAATTGGAATTTTGTACAGGTGTGGAATGTCAGCTGAAGGTGAGGGGTCTTAGCTTTGTGCTTTGTGCTTTGTGCATTTCAAAAGTAACTTGGTATTAACCTTCAAATCCAGTTAATATTTAGTCAATTGGTATTTTGCATTTGGTTGGTTGAAGTAAGCATTGAAGCCTTCAACTCAACAGCTCAATTTAATATCCCTGGTTGTGGCAGCTATGAGAATCTCGAATATTAGCTACACATTCAACTATGAAACGAATTTGCTTTGATTCGATGCCATGTAAACACTTCGAATGTATATTATACAGCTTTCAAATAAATATAATTGGAAATTTTATTTTAAAAAGTGACACAAGTTCCGATTGATGTCAAACCAAATGTTATGCTTGTGAGTCTGAGGGCTACTCTTGTTGACTTCTTGCCACACGCAACATATGTATATACCATAATGATACAAATATCCACAAATATGTCATGTATATATATATATATATATATATAAATATGTATTTAAATAGTAAATGCCACTTGGATTAGTGCCGATATGCAGATATGCATAGTGAACTCATTCGTGAATAGAAATATTATTTTAATGATGAACATACTTAAAAATGTATATTTCACATCAAATACTTGATTCTTTCGTTAAAATTAAAAATGAGGTGAGCTGCCTTTGACGATTTTCAGAATTTCAGTCTTTTCGATGTCTTTTCGCTGCGTAAAAGGACACCCAAGTGTTATGTTAAAGTGCAAGCATTTTAAATCGCATTACGCTAAAGCTTTTCACATTTCGGTTTTCACTTTGCGCATCTTGTGAAAAGTCGCCCAGTGCCATTCTCCTTAGAGAGAAAGAAACCAATACAGAGAGAGAGATAGAGAGAGAGAGGGAGAGAGGGAGTGAGAGAGAATGATGTTTACTGCTGCTTAGTTGCCCCCTTCAACGCTACTTGTATTATTTTTATGGCCGTGGCTGTTTCGTTGCGAATTGCATTTCAGCTTGATTTATTTCATTTCATTTCATTCGGCCCCAATGCAACGAGCATCTAGCAACTAGCATCCAGCAGGCCGGCGAAATTGATGTGAGCGAAGAAATACGGTTAGCTACATAAGTTGGTTATTACTTGCTGCTTAAGCCAATACCCATGAACATGCCTCCAGCCACCACTTGTTCGTGCCCAGTTCGCAGTCCACGGTCCACAGGACTTCCGCTCAATCCACAGCTGACTCCCACATCAAGAGGCGCACTCCTCATCACTTTGGCCCATTGGAATCTGTGTGCGAATTCAGTTAGAGAAATAAAATATTGCACTCCCAACTGCAGGGCTTGGCTCAGACATGCCAGATGCAGTGGCGTGAAGTTGAGGATTCCTGTGCGTTAGATAAACCAAACAGCAGAATAAGTAGAAGCCCCCATACCCAAACCGGAATCCAAAGACCAAAGCGGCGAGAACGATTCCCAGCCTGCCAAGTCTCTGGGCACGGATGAGCGGCGCTTTTCTCGGAAATGGCAGCATTTCCATTACACGCTGCTGCTGCTGCTGCTGCTGCTGTCCTCCCTCAAGTTTCCGGTGCCACACTCCCCACCGGCAAGATGTTAGCCAATGCTTGTTCGCACTCGCGTATTGCTTAATTTATATGATATATGAAATGCTCATATAACATATGAAACAATAACAGAGACCAAAGCAGAGGGGTGATGGGTGATGGGCGAGGGGCGAGTGGTGGGGCAAGTACACCCTATGATGTACGGGGATTTGAAACTGCCAACAAATTAAGGCTAAAATGTATTTGTCAGATGGCGTACAGACAAGAAAATTGCTAAAATAATAAAACTATATCTAACTCATGTGTACACACTCACACAAACACACACACACACACACACGCGCACACATATGCATACATGTATGTGTGTGTTTCTTACTGGTCCTAAGCTGTTTATTCTCAAGACAGCCGGCAAGACACAGAATATGAAGCAAACTGTCTACTCGCATCTCGCCGTTAGATATTGCCCCATTGCCTTGATGTTATCATCTTGGCCACAGCAACAGCAACAGCAACAACAGCAACTCGTTGCAAGCAGCCAACACTAAAATATCACTCAGGGCAATATAAGATGCGTGTGTGTTTATGTGTGTGTGTTTATATGTGTGTGTTTGTGTGTGTGTGTGTGTGTGTGTGTGCTCTGTTGCCAAGGCAAATGTACATTGAGATTGTTACCAAATTGGATGCAGTTATGGTAAGCGCAAAGTGCTTCAGGGCGATGCCATCAAAGAGGTGCGTTTTATGCGAAAATCTAAGTTTCTGCTTGTCAGTCAGCGCCTAAGTGGCTCTTCATACAAAGTTCAAAGTTCAAATCATACTTGAGGAAGACTTGCAGTTGATTCTATGCATTTCTGAAAGTACCATAGTCTAGTAAAGGTATATTTTATATATATGTATATTTTTTTATTTTATATTTTTTATAAACATTTATATCGTACATATTAGGAACCATTTCCAGTTTGATTTTGTTGAGTGTATGCAAGCTTAGATACTAACACACTCACAAAGTGTTAAGGCCGTAGACGTGTAGACAAGTGTAGTTACCATTTGGGGCAAGAATCCAAAGCGGCTCTCGCTGCCAAAGTTGCATGGTCTGAGTGCGTGTCTGTGGTGTGTGGTTGTGTTTCTGTGTGTGTGTGTTATGCAAGTAAATGCAAATATCGACGACAAAATTTAATTTTGCACAAGAAATTATTGAAGATCTAAGGATATAAGAAAGTAAAAAAAAAACGCCAAATTCCACAAGCAAAGGGAAGGCTGGACATATGCTGCACGCATGCTGCATGCAACGAAACCACTTCGATTCGAAAAACATATATTCAAATGCACAGATACACACACACACACACACACACACACAGATACGCGCATACGCATATATACACACACACACACACAGACGAACATATATTATATTTGACTAGCCAGTCTCAATATTTAACCAGTTATCTCGTTCTTTTTATTGCTGAACTTTTATATTTCCCTGTATTTGGCTTTGTAATCTTGCAGTTTGCGCCACGTCGTTGCTACCACTAAGTGGCATAGCGGTGTATTAAGCTGGCTATCGATGGGTTTTTGCCGCAAAGCAATTTCCATCGTGTGTTGCCACAAGCAGCCAACCACCAACTGTGTTGAGCTAAGCATCGATCGAAGTGCAGAATGATTTCATCAAATCCGCTGACGTTGAATTGATTTGATTTGATGTGCGCTTTGTGCAATTTTTTTTTTATATTTGATGCAGTTCCATAAATGCGACCGCCCATAAATAAGTGCGAGCTTTTTCTCTTTTTTTTCCCTCCTGCTTAGTACAATTTTCAAATCCATTCCACTCATTCTTCGATAGCATAATTTTTCCACGTTCGAAAAAACTGTTTGCCTAGCTGCTGGGGTAAAGGTTGGAATTGTGATGGTGGCTGGGATTGGCGTTGGCCCTCGAGGGCGAAGTCCGAAAAAGGTGAGCCCACCGCTCATCGATGAACCACAACTCCACCCCCTCCCCGTACCTTCCATGCTTTGCCCTGCACTCCCACCACCACCACTTTATGCGGTAGACACTTGAAAGCACTCGAGGCGATAATCAGATTGCCAAGCTGCCAACCCCCAAAAAGGCTCATCCAGCCGACTTCTTCTCGTGTGGGTTGCACATATGGATATGTATGTTGTGGGTAGGTGGGCATATGTGTGTTAATCGAACTGTTTGACGTGCATAGTCAGCGCTTGTTTTACTATTCGACTGGATATGTTAGCCCTTCTGAGTTGCCGGCATCAAAATCCTGGTGGCTGTTTAAAGCTGAGTCCTAGTCCTGAGCATTAAGTATTCGCCACGAACCGAAACTTTGAGTGAGAGAGCTTCAATGAATGATTGCGGTTATTTAATCGTAGATTCTTCAGTGGACCACATTGCCGATTCATGCGAAAAATTTTGCACAAATTTTTGATTGCCATTTAATTGTGTACATGATTGTAGGCGTAACATTGTGCCACTGTCTGTCTGCCTCGCTGTGTGTGTGATTCAATTACGTTCAGAAAGTTGAAATTGAAGAGCACGCATTCGTCGCAGTCAGCCTATTTCTAGATTGTACTTTGGGCTTTAATCAATGCAAACTCTTGATTGGGGCATTTTACTTATTATTTCTTTTGGTTTACTATGTCGATTAAATGCCACAATGCTTTTTTATAGACCCAACAGCTCCAAAGCCAACGGTAAATTTTAATTTTGATTGAAAGAAATTAAACAAACAGCGTGAAAGCAGCGTCGATGCTGTCTGTATTAGCCAATACATGTATACATATATTTGACGCTTGACATCTTTGCTGTCCATCTCATACTCATTCAGATTCAACACCGTTTACTGAGCTGCTTGTACATTCAATTTCTAATGGACATTTGCATATTGTTTGGTGTTATAATTGAAACCAAATTTGTAAGCAATGTTATGGCTCCAATGCAATCGAATTCTTACAAGTGTTTTGAAATGTGCTCTGTCTAATCAATTTGAGGTATATTGCCAAATTAGATGATCCATTCTCCTTTCTGCGTGTGTAATAATTTTTTTAAGTTGGTTTTTTTCATTGTTTGTTGTTGTTTTTTAAATGTTAACATGTTATCAATTGCTAATGCCAGTCGACTTAATCTAATTGATATTAGCTTGTTGTTCATTCCAGTATCCTTGTAAACAAGGACCATAGCGATCTCCTTAGGTTAGAGTAAATATTAAATAAATACGTATACTTTATTGTCCCATTCAAGGAAATTCCATATATTCTTTTTCGAAGGTTAGAAAGTGATTGCTTTTAATCGAATTTCGCACCCAAACTAGTTCAATCGAATTTCGCGGGGTGTTATCCTTGGAACCGTGAGCGATTTTTTTTCTAAGTGTGGCAGATACTCTGTACTTTGCTATGAAGCCAAAATCACATAAAGCTAACTCAAAAATGACTAAAAGTAAAATATTCTTTGATAGTACAAGGCAGGTTTCCAATTCAATTCTTTGTTTGGTGTTGTTAAGTAACCAAAATGCCAGACCATTGAGAGTAAATGCGCGGCAACTGAACCTATGCTTGAATAGAGCTCCTTTAAGGTCCTGCCATATTTACTGTGGGCGTACCAAAGGAGCGGCATATTAGTAAAACACCAATTGGTTGCGTGCAAGGAATCTTTTCGTCCTTTCTTGTGTAGCTGACAGGAATTAAATACATACGACTATGCGTCGTCTCTTCGCCTACAATTCTTGTGGTGGTAGTTGACACTCCACTTCCCACTTCCCATCTCTACTCTCTGCCTCCTGCTAGTCCCTTACCACTTGCTGGCAGCCTGGTAGTTCAAATGGCGTGCGACATTTCGAAATGTTAAATAGACTTTGACTGCAAGCGTGCACAAACACACAAAACTGATGAAGCGTGTGGCAAGATCAGTCAACTCAAATTATATTTGTTACCTGAAATTGGGTAAAAGTTGTTTGCATCTTTTTTGACTTCTGCCTAAGCAGAAACGTCTTGGCTAAAAGCAAATAGAAAACAACCAGATACATAAATCTCTGCTTGACATGGGGAGGGGGTGAAGTTTGGCGGGTCGTCGGTTTAATCAAGCGATTTGCCGCCATCTGCGCAGCTGGTCGCGTGCTCTGTAAATATGGCATGCCACAGCTACTGACACGCCCACATACACACACACAAAAGCACACACTTAATTAACTTTCTGCGAAACAGTTGCAGTATATTTTTGGCCACGTCTGCAGGGCGATATTCAATTTAAGCTGTGTCTCTTGTTCTGGTTGTGGATCTCATCGATGTCAGTATTGCAAAAGTCAAAGTCAAACTGAATCTGCCTCACTTCGTCTCTCTTTCCCTTCCACTCTATTACGGTGTCCGTCTTGCCTTTTGAGCTGGGTCAGCATGTAAGGCCCCAGGGAGCCGCTGGGCGGCTGACGTTGCCAATGCGTTGATTATAAAATGGTTTTCCCAGCCATGCTGCCGAGTGCCAAGACAGCCAGCACATATTGGAAGAGATGTAAGGATACCGACAGCTAATGAAATGTTGCCCCAGATACCACAACACACGCATCTGCAGCCGCCAGCTCTCAATCGGAGGACACATGAAGAGAGCGTCATTTGTGTTCCCCAATGTCGAGTGTCATAAATTGTAAATGCAGTTTGTATTATCATTTCACTATATGGAAGACAGCTCGGTTTACAATACCGATCGGTTTCATTATACCGATAGTGCAGACTAAACTGAAAGCAAAAACAAATGTTGTCAATCAGATTTTTGTCAGCTGTTAAGTTGCCAGCCAAATACTTCTGCGAGACACACATGATTATGAATATTGCGTATACGTAATATGGCTTCTGAAAAATAAATATTTACAAATGTGCTTGTCCCTGGCAAATATGAAATCAAAATTCTTTTTTCCTTGTAATCCGGTAAGACGGAATATGTAAAATTGATTCGCAAAAAAAAAAATTGTATAAATAAATAAACCAGATCAAAGCCAACAAATGGGAGCAGTAACTTGAAGCCAAACGTATTCTAAGGTTTCTTTATATTTTTGTACAAATTGTAGTATATTTGGAACACTCACATACATACATAACGTATATTTGGAACACTCACATACATACATAAGCTCAGTATCAATCTATATAAATCAAGTATCACTAAACTGACACACTAAAGTAACTTTGAACTCAGTCCAAATTGATAATACTTAATTTTCTGTGAATACTGTCGGTGCTTCAAACTTGTTTCCATATAATCTTTGCAATTAAAAAAACTTTTTAACGATATTGCTAATTTTGAATTGCTACGCGCAAAAAAAACGAAAGGCAGCCCGGAAAAAACCGAAACACAGTTTCAAGAGCTCATTACGTTCTTGTGTGCACGAACACACACACTCACCCACCCCCACACACACACACACACAGAGGATTTTAAGGGAAGCTACCCACTTAAGCCAACCAATTAATGAGGCAAGACAATGGGGGAATTCAGATAGCGTTGCTGAGTGACTAAATGGATCGATTCCCTGAGTTCGAAATGGGATTTGAACATGCATCCGCCAGATGCAGCCAAATGCAAAAAGGGCAGTGCCGGTGGAAGCCTGTCACCACATACCTAAACTGGGTATAGTCAGTAGCGAATTCTGTCGGTTTCGTGACAATGATAATGAGAAAGACTCCTCAGAGCACAGCAAAGCAGATTGTGTCGCTGTGGTGGTAGAACTTCCGACTACTCAAAGTACAGCCACAAATTGGCCAATGCGAAAACGTTAACGGACGGGAACCACAATGATGAAGTGAATACCATACTGTGCTTGTGTTCACCTTTGATTGTCTCAACATAGCTATTCAAGAATGAACAGTATTTTAACAAAAGTCGCCTCACCTATTTTAATTTCAGTCGTGCAATTGTTTTCTTAAGCAGAACCAAGCAATATGCTTTCAGATGTATGTATGTGGCATGCTGTGGACACTGCCAGCTTAAAATGGACAATGGTTGTGCAAACACACACTTCTCTTCCCCAGCCAACTTCATTGATGTCACCGGGAGATGTCACAGAGAGAGAGAGAGAGACAGACTCAGAGAGTAAACTGCTGGCAACTTCGTAAAACGAATACCATTACCAAGGTGGTAACTAGAATGCCGCCAAGTGATGCTAATTGAACTATGTATAAGCTCAAAGCATCAAAAGAGATTGGCTCTATAAGGTCTTAAGCCACACAACTAATAACAACATCTTGTGTGCAGCAGCCAGAGGAACAAGGCCTGTCTGCAAAGAGAGGATTCGTTGGATATTCCAGCAAAACACTTGAGATACTCTGCGTTGTTTCTTTGTGTTGGCTTTCACGCAAAAAGAAAATAAACAAAAAATCAGTAGAGCTGCACTAAGTATCGAGCATTTTTGGGTAGAGCAGATTTCGTTTTGTTTTTTGTTACATTTTGCAAATCAAGTCAGATGGAAAACTAAACATTATTCCAATTAGAGACGTAGCAAGTGAGAACGCTACAGTCGGGCGTAACCGACTGCGAAATACCATAAGTAATACCATCTGATGACAGGTGCCGCAGAACATGATGGATGTAGGCAAGAAACACCGATCTTTGAAGGAGATTGCTCGTAATCTATCTTGCAAGTTGGCTGGAAATAATATTCGAAGAGGAGGGCATGCCCTTAATAATATTTGAGCATATTCCTAGTAATCTTCCTTCCAAGTTTTCTAACTATAGCTTGCAAATTGTGGGAGTGGGCGTAGTCCAGATTTCAAATTGTGTGAGATATATGGTTTTATTTTACACTAACATTTACACTAACAGATGTATCGGTTTGGGGAGCCGGAGTGGGCGTGACTATTCAATATTTTTTTATCTATCTCTTAGGGCGTACCAGTAACATACTTCCAAAATTTAGAAACTCTAGCTTACAAATTGTGGAATCTATGCGCATTTCAGATTTCCCGGGCCGATCTTTGAAGGATGTTACCCGCAAGTTACCTTGAACATTTCGTGACTCTATCTTTAAAATGGTGGTAGATATTTTGTGTGGCTTTATCGATTTGAGATTATCGATTTCGTAGCCTTCTAATCGAAGTAGCACTCCTCTATCTCTATCTCTAAGGGTGTCGAAAAAGTTGCGTTCATACAGACGGATAGATGGGCAGACGGACGGATAGACAGTATGATGGACATTGCACAAAATCAATAAACAATAACACCTTTGGTAAAAGGCTTTGGCAAAATCAATGTAATTGCAGGATGATTTAAGCATTCTAGAACTACTCGCGCACTAAACTTGCAACATAATGCAAGAATGGCGACGGTGGGTAGACGTTAGAGAGGGGGGTTGTAGTGGTTTTATTTTCTTCGACTTTAGCGGTCAAAGAGCGAGCAGAAGGCAAGCAAGAGGGTAACAGTGAGTTCACAGTGTCTGATAGAGACAGACAGAGAGAGAGAGAGAGAGAGAGAGGGAGGGAGAATGTGTGTGAGCAAGGCAAATATCGTACATAGATTAGAGAGACAAAATAGCAAAAGTCAGACACAGATACTATCTATATTGTTGTGAGTACAGGGGAATATTTGGGAGAGCACACTCATTGGCACATCGATAGCTGTTCAATTACAATCAGGCAATTTACACCATACTTACGCGTATTATCTTCTGATCCCGTATTATTTTACGTATGCAGTTCACAATGAATGTGATGACCATGCCGCCGAGTATTAATCCAAATACGATTATTATGATGACCACATGCTCAGATTGGCCAGTCGTTTCATTCTGTGAACAATATAATAATATAATATTAAAATAAAGTTAAAATTCAGTATGTTCATATATATCTGAAAATGTTTTACATGCGGCTATAAATCGAATATAAAACAAATTCGTTTTGCCTTAGCCAGACAAATCCGAATTACAAAAGGGATGAGCTTCATTTTGCAGCATCAAAGACAAGACAAATAGGTATGTCAACATATGAGTTTTCTAAATTTATCATCTTTTCATAAGACTAATTTAAAATCTTTATACCACAACAGTGATTGATGCACAACTATTATCAAAATTGCTTGGTATCATTATGTATTATCATGCATAATAATTAACGAACCACGCAATTTCCAACAAGTTGAGTGGCGTCGTTCTTGCCCCGACCTTTATAAACTAATTCAACACACACACATATATATAAATATATATATACACACACGCAGCTGGCTTAGTAGCTTTCCCAAAACAAATTCGATGCACTCAATTAACAAAGTGTTTTGCGCCAATTTAAATATGATCCAATTAAATTAACAAAATTTTGTGTATGCGCATGATTGAGCTTTTGACTTAGCTATGGGACCAATTATGAAGCTGGTGACTTTGAAAAATCGATTTGTTCAGTATTTGAATGGTAGCATTGAATTGGTGGCATGAAATCGTTGGAATTCATTGTTTGTCATTCACAAACTCCAAATTGCGACAGGATTATCGATTTTGAATGAATGAAACAATTAGCGTAATTATTGAATTGGCTTATCCTAAGTATATATCTGATTATATTTCGACTTTGTTTGTTTCGATTCGACTTCGTTTGCCATATATATAAAATTTAAGAGTTGCACTTAATTTACAATTGTGAACAGTTTGTGGCTTGACCGATTCTAACTTTAAATGGCTCACAAAAGTTCAGTGTACAGTTAAGAGAGTGTTTTGTTAGAACTGTGAGACTCAAGCCGGCGACTCCTAGGTGTAGAGATTATCAAATCTAATCATCAAACACATTTGCAAAAAACCAAAAAAAAAACAATAAAAAATATGAGAACACCCACATGGCTCGCCTCTAACACAAACCTCAGACTGTAGTAATAAAATTTATTGGGTCAACTTTGTGTTTTTGAATGTGGGAGACAACGTGTGTGTGTGTGTGTGTGTACGTGTGACTGTTGCCAACCATAGCTGAACGTAGTTATAATGATAGTCATGGGTTTGCGGCACATTCGTTTGCCTATAATTAGATGCATGCACGAAGTTTGGCCAACGTAATGCCAGAGAGATGCTCATGATTTTTTGTGTATGGCTCTTCTGGGTGAATGGGTGAATGGGTGAACGTATGTCTGTGTGTGTGGGTGTGTGGGTGGCTAAATTGGTTGTTGTTGGTTTCTAACTTACCGAGCACTTCTCTTCGTCCCAGCGAAATTTACAGTTGTCTCGCTCATTGCACTTTAAGTCGCGTGATATGCAGGTCGCGTCCTCGCAATCGTACTCATCGTCGGTGCAGACTATGTGGGTATGTGGCAGACAAAGAGGCGCAGTTAAAACTCAGTTTAATTTGCCAAACAAAACAACAATAACAAAACTGAACAAAAAGAACAAACAAAAATGTAAGAGTTTAAAACCAAAAGCATACAACCACACATCAAACAAGTATGAACTCCTTCGACGAGCTGACACTCTGAGATACCCTATGCAAAAATATTTGCATTGGTTGATTATTTCCAATTTTGAGATGGAAATAGTAAAAAGGAGCCTTCGAGAAACAACAGTTATAGCATTTTTTTTTTATGTTACTTCACTTTTTTTTTAAATATTTCTCGTTGTACCGGGAATTATAATTTTCCCATGAAATAAGTGATGCTTTGAAAAAGACGCTACGTCCGTCCAGATTGGATCATATTGCTGCCATGGAAACAATTTGTCGAAAGACTTAAGCTGTGGGATCGAAATACCCATAGAGTTACAGTTCATACTGAGTTTTGAAACAAGAAACATATAAATACAATTCTTAAACTGTACAAAAGCATAATAATCCGACATGCTCCAATTAGAGAAACGGGAATGCCTTCCATTTCGAGAATGGACGCTATTGATACAACAATTAAAACAGCAGTTGTAGTAATGAATTGAGTTGCAACTCACATCGTCGAGTCGATTAAGAACGGGAAATTGAAAAGTTTTGTGTAAATTGGAGCATGACTGAATATTTCGAGCCCCAGGGTAATGTTTAGATGTCAGCTGATTATCTTCGGCCTACAAGGAAATATCATCTTTGGCATGCTAAGGATAACAGTTCCTGCTACATAACTCCTTCGCGATGAACGACAAGACAACGATACAAACGGGTCCCATCATTGCTCATCCGGTTTATGGGTACAGGGTATCGAAATGGCAATCAGTAGCAGCAGACACAAAACAAATAAACCTAATCTCCAACGTAAATCGTCCTCCAGCAACAATAATTGCAGTGCCTCGTCTAAAACTATAGCCCCAGCCCCAGCCCCAGACTCAGTCCCAGTCAGTCAGTTTCAGTTGGAGACGCAGTCTCAATGCCGCAGTTAGTCCCTGTTTTGTTGGTTTGTACCTAGCAAATGGTAGTCTTGGCTAGGCTGGGAGTTGTTAACTGTAAAACGCCGGAGTACACTGGAGCCAAAGTTAACAATGGTCGTAACAAAGGACAATCGTTGAATGACAAAGGCATGCTTAGCCCTTGGCAACAGGCGGTAATCACACAAAACTGGGCGGCAGACAATCATTTAGACGGTGGATAGGCATCCAGATATGCAAGTAGTTGGTCGAATGGCCGGCACACCAAAAACAAAAACAAAAACAAAAAGGAAAGAAAAACCAACACCAAAAAAAGGAAAATTCCAGGCTGCAATCAAGCCGCTCAAAAAAATCCATTCAAAAAGCCGACTACCAGGCCCCAATTCTGTGGAGCTTTTTCGGCTTTGGGAAAGCCTAAGCTTAGCACAGGATTTCTCAGGCTCTTGCATCAGTCCATTTTCAAGTGTTCTTTTTGACTGCTGATGCAACTCACGGCAAATTTCTGGTAGTGTAAACTTACTTCCCGATCCACGGTCCCGGAACGCCGTATATAGAATGGCGAATGTCGAATTAATCGCACTTTGTTCCGCATAAAATCGCATGTGCAGAATGTTTGACTCAGCCGTGATGCTCTCGCCCGCCGAGCCGCAAAAGTTTTTTACTCTGAAAATGAAAACAAACAAATGGCACAGAGTTAAAGTGAGAAACAATAGATAAAAATAACGAAAAGAAATCAAGCAACGTATACATTTTATGAGTATGGAGTATAGAAATGGTTTTCGTTTGACTTGGGTCTTGGGTCTTTGGGTTAGCTCTGCCAAACAGCCAACAAGCCAAAGCGAAAACTTTAATAAAAATATGATATCTACAAATATATTTGATATGTTGTACACTTTATTGGCCTCCAAAGTATGGTTAACCTAATCAGGAAGTTTCGTTGAAAACACTTGGGAATTCTGATAACAAATGTTTGTTTGATTTCTTGTCTGTTCTGAGTAAAGTTAGGGGTAACAAATTTTAGTATCTGCATCAGAGATCTGTACATTCAGCACCCTCACACAAATTACTTAATAAAAAGCCAGTGTCAAGTTAAGTTAAGCTGTTCAAATGCATTTTATTGGCACGAGTAAATGAATGGAAAAGTTTCTGGAGCAACACGTTTGCTAAATTGTGTCGAAAAGTGAATCGAAATAGAAACTGAAAACATGACAATTGCACAAGCCACTGGCGGTGAAAAGTGGGAAAACTATTTCAATATGCAATGCCGAACATTAAATACTCTTGCAAGGAGAAAATTCTTATTTAATATTTTCTGAATACAAAATAAGCTGGATTGGAATTTTCTATGAATTCAAGCAAAAGTTAATTAATGTTAAATTTAAGACAGAAACTTACTTAAATTGCAATTATTTTACACAATATTATCTGCTGCATACTCGCTGTATAAACATCTCCATTAAATTCTATACACATGACTTTGCCCACATATGTTGTAACAGAAGTGTATAACTAGCAGTAAATCAATTGACCTGGCTGACTAGACATGCATCCTCAACTAGACGGACAGTCAATCACTTTGAGTGGTGCTGTCATTGTCGATGCCGTCGCCGACATCGGCCTTGGAGTCGATGTCGTTATTCCCATCAATGTGCACAAAAGCCAAAAGGCTGAAACCGAGAGTAAAAGGTGGATGGCATGGGACATGGTCGGGCAGCAACAAGTAGGAATTTGTTGGCGTGTTGAAAGAAGGATGTGCTTGAATAGCACATGGCAAATGACAGATGGAAAGGGGATGAGTTGTGAGTGGACTGATGGGAGGAGTTGCCTTCGCGACCCAAAACAGTTCGAGATGGGCGAGTCAGAAGGCTGCCGCCGCAACTTCCGCTGTCATACAGTTTACTTTGGCCTCTAATAAATTGAAATTTTGCTTAAGACGCTTTGATCTTTTTAGCGTCCTAAAGCTTTTTGGCTGACTTCACATTGTGACGCATTCGTGGAGCGGAAATTTGTTTTGTGGCACAACACACATATGTATGCATGTATGTTGCTACATCTCAAAGTCTTACCTTAATGGCATCACTGTTTGCTCTGGGAATATATCCAGAAAGTTCGTCTCACAGTCATTCGGTTTGCTCAAATGAAAGTCCAAAAATTTTAAAAATATCTGCAAGTAGACAGAAAAGAGGGAGGGAGAGAAAGAGAGATAGAGTGAGAGAGGGAGAGAGAGAGTGAGAGTGAGAAAATAAAAAATGATTTTGCGTTTAAAATGGGTCCGATTCGAAGCACACCCACCTTCCAGTTATCCTTCACCTGAATGCGCCAAATGCAGTCGAGGGCAATCTTATCACGTATCACTTGCTCCCTAATGTCAGCCGGGACATCTGTGGAGTTAATGAAACCCTCGTAGCCATCCTTCTCGATGGTGCAGTTGAGGTCCGTGCTGGGCGCTTCCCGATTTCGATCCAGATACTCGTACACAGCACTGAAACCAGTGTATTCGATTGTGTCGTCTGAATGGAAATGCAACCAGAGATACCGTTCCTTCGAGGTGATTTCCGGTGGGAAATCTGTGCCACAGAATTTACCAATCAGCGTCGAGAAACCATATTGGCCGTCGCGTATCTAGCAAAATCAGCGAAAAAAAAACAGAGAAGCAATAAATAAAATCACGCAATTTAAAAAGGTTGCTTTGAGCTGGTTACAATTCAGCAACAGCAACGATTTATGTGACTCTGGATTCCGTCCATTAACCCAAAACAGCTGTGGGTTCTGCTAGCTACATAATTTCTCCACAAAGTTCCATATTGCTACCCAATATTTTAGCTCAATTTATTTTGAATAAAATAGAATTTATTACGATTAGAAAAGATATGGTCATAGTTGTGAATATCATTTTGACCATTTGCTGTTGCAAAAACTTAAGTTTGTTCACAGGCCAACAATTAATTAGACTCATTCTCTTTTAAATGAAAAATAAAAGAGATAACTTCCATAAGTACCCGTACTCTAATTAAAATTATTTTCTAATTAGTGTGAAGCAGAAGATGTGCTGAGCTTTAGCTCCCTTTCTCTCTCTCTCTCTCTCTCTCCTTCTCTATATATAAATATATATATGCAAATATTCTTTTTTGTATGTGTCGATAAAATGTATAGGATAGTTGAATGGTTCAGCTTGTGCAAGCTTTGAAGGCACTTCTTGCAACTTATTTCTTGTTGGCTGTTGCCTGTTGAATTACGTTGCACATACGACGTGTGTTCAGCACCAGCAGAAGGGAGCTGTATAATGTCAGCTTTCAATTAAAACTTGCCAGGGGGCAAGAAGTCCCAAGGGTTTCCTTACTGGACACTGGTAAGCTGAAAGGAGAAACAACTTCAAAAGTTTTTGCCAGTTAGCTTTTGCTACTGTTGTTGTTGTTGTTGTTGTTTTTGTTCCTTTCGCATTTGCCCGCAACAAAGTAGTATTTTTAATGGCACTAGATTTGCACTGTTGTTGCTGTTGGCATAGTGCAACACTTACTTACTTCAAGAAAATCAAATTTACACTCCTCCTTGGCCTCAATATTAAACGAGTTGCGAAAGTCCAGTCGTATGATTTGACCCTTCGGCGCTGTAATAAGAAGCAAATAACCAGTTCTCATGAATAAGTTGTTAATCTAACGATGAATGACGAGTGATGAAAGAAAGTGCTCAGCACGTTTATTTATTTGCTTATTATTTATTTAAATGGACTCCATGCCAATCAGATTAATTCGAGCCCAAAGATAATTAAACTAATTTGGTTATCAGCTCAAAAAATAAATATTTATTACAAAAAAAAAGAAAAGAAAGAAAAAGAAATGTTCAACATAATTTTGAGCATTGATAATATTAACTAAAGGCTTATAGATTGAAAGTGCCAAGCTTAAAAGTTTTATTTTTTATATATATTGTAGCGCCCTTAATTAAGTTTTCTAGTTTTTTAAATTAACTCTATCGACTAGCAGTTACAGTTACAAAAATGCACACACACTGGAAATTAGAAAGAGACATACACAATTCTGGTTTTTAGAAAGATTTTATCTTCTATTTTAGAAATATACTTTCGGAATTATTTCGAGTTTCGCTTGTCGTCAAAATTGAACAGATGCCAAAAACTATCGACAAATTCAAAAAGAACCACTTGAAATCCCTTGCCTTGCCTTTACTTTTTCCCTTGGCCACGCAATTTAACTTATCTAAACCAGAATAGGCTGCGGTCGGACCGCAATGCCTTCGGCATGCTACTCATACCATAATGGAGCTCGAATGAATGAGTAAATCACAGACGTACTTTGTCCAAACAAATGCCATGTTTGTCCTGGCGTTGAGTGCGAATGTTCACTTTGATTAGCCATAACAAAAGCACAAGCAAGAAAGTAGGCGGATCTTTCATCCAAGTAAAATACAGAGAGCGCAGAGCAGCAAATGCTGTGGTTTTGAAAGGCATTTCCTGCACAAATTGCAGACTATAGAAAAAGTAACCGCAACGCTGGCAATGCAAATTGATAGGAAAATCTTTGTGATTACTGAATCTAATTATTTGCGTTGATGTGTACTTAATAGCCATGCGGTTGCATGCAGTCTTGTTGCCAATTTCCCAATTTTATGGCGGTTCCGGAATTTGCGGAAATTGGTGTATTTCGTACTTAAATTTGCGCAAAAATTAACTGCTATTGTTTTTAAAGACAATAAGTATTTAAAATACCGATAATAACAAGAAGGAACGTTGCAGTCCGGTGTAACCAACTGCGAAATACTCTGAGACCAATAAGTAATACCATATAATGACAGGTGCCACAGAACAGGCTGTTTCACGGACACCGCCAAAAACCTACCAGCCAAATGCTGTATGCTTAAGATTATGGGAGATATGTGACTGACGCCGGCACAGACCGGTATATGTTCCAAGCTTAAATCTCTAAGGGTGTCGAAAAATGCTGCGTTCGTACAGACGGACAGATGGACAGATGGACAGACGGACGGACGGGCAGACGGGCAGACGGACAGACAGGATGATGGACATTGCACACAACTAATAAACTAAACCTTCGATATCACAGCATAAAAATCAGCTGGTTTTGCATTTAGATTTGATTGTAACAGTCGTAAATCTTTGAGACTCTGATGACAACTGTTATTTCCGTATAAATGTTACTTGCCTAAAATCATAATCTCGGATACTTTAAATAAAACAATGTGGTAGTCAATGAAATAGGCAGCTTGTTTTATGGTCAACATATTTGGCACCAGTTCCACCCAGTTCTCTTCACAGAGTGCAAGTTCTCTTGGCTCTTACACTTTGCAATTAAATTGACAATAGAAGTTAGGGGCAGGCTTTTTACATTTGTACTAGTTGGGAATTAAGATAAATGGATTAACAGAATTTGAATAATCAGAAATTTAATTGAATTGAGGTGGAGTTATGTGTCTTTAGCGATTACCCGTCCTCTCTCTCCCACTCCCTTACGCCCTTACCACTCTCAAACATGAGCAGACAGAGATGAATGACATATGCATATATACGGTTACTACTAATGCAGCCGCTTAAAGTTTTGAGCGCGGGTAACAATCAACAGGCAACACTCCATTCTCTACGCGCTGCACCCATTTCAAACCCCATATAAGGCATATAGACAGCCCCCACGCTCTATCGACCGACCACACATATTGTTATGCAAATAAGCCTGCCACTCCCCATGGCAGCCAGCCCAGCTATCTAGCTGTCTGTCTAAGCAAACGCACATATGTAAAGTTAATACAGGACATACATAAACACACACGCACACACACACACACACGCACACACACACACTATACAAACTCGAAAGAGATGCAGATACTGACGATGGTATCCGCTGATGCGTGCTTATAGAAAGTCAATCTTTTCATACGCTTAGGGTTTTATCTGGTTGTGCTCGACTTGCAGCCAGGCTGTTCGCATTTTGTCTCAACTGACAAATGATTTGAGATAAGCATCGAGCCAAAAGCCAGTGAAGCGCATCCAGCACAAATATCATGACTGCTGCGCAATATGAAAAGCCAAAGTCAAAACTCATACACACAACACCAATTGCTGCCACAACCCCAATGCCAATCTGAGCCTTAAACCTAATCTCGGTACATATACCAATCCAAATCACATTTGGATTCCATCAGGGTAACACGCTAACGCTTTTAATAAATCACACGATTCTGCTGATGCCTTAGTGGTTCCATTTCCTGGACCTGGTCTTGGCCCCAAATAGACTGACTGACTGACTGACTGACTGAGGCAGTGAGTGGTTGGCTGTTTGACTTGCTGAAATGTCAACACAATGCTTTTCGCGTGCCGCATCTTGGTTAAGACTTGCAATTATTTGCAGCAAGCAGCGCCAGCAGCAAAGTGCTTGCAATATAACCTTTAAGGCGACCGGATTGCACTGACATCAACCACCCAACCACATAACTACCCACTCATCACATACACACCACACTACCACCACGACCAGAGTTGTCCGATGCTCAGGAAGTTGGCTGTGAATTGACTTGCGTAAGGCAATCAAAATGCCAGTAATGCAATTGCCTGCAGCACCAACTCATATTGCGGCATTTTTCGACTTGGCATTTGTTTCTCCTCAGCATAATGACAGTTCAATTGCTGCCACAGACTCTCTTTACTTGCTGACTGATAATACACACACATACACACACACAGACATACATGCACAAAAAAAGTTCGTATTAAAAAGATCAATAAATATCAACATAAATTGCATTTAAAACAAATTTGTGAAAAGTGTTCTGCGGATATTAGTTTCCATCGCATTAATTTAAACTGCATTCGACAGTTTTGTCGGTTGAATGTAAATTTTATTGGATTGGAATTTGGTTGGAGGAGTTTTCAGTGTCTCCGCTGGTTATCTTTTATGTAAAACAATAATATAAATTTACCATGTAATTTAAAAATTAAGCAAGTATAAGTAGGTTCAATGCGAGAGTGACCGACTAGGATATACTCTGTACATTGCTGTTAAAGTCAAGTACAAAAGAGATTCTAGTTTTCCCTTAAAGGATTTTCACTCAGACTGGCATGTGTTGATCGACTCGTCTGTTGTGCAGGTATCAAGAATATATACTATATATGTATACTATGTAGAGAATTTAATTTTATTTAGATTCAGTTATATTTTGGCTTTTGCATTTATTCATGGTGAAGCATTTAATTTACCTGTTATCACTCGAGTGCAGTTGATGTTCTTGGGATACAAATTGGGATACTCGGGGCTGTAGAGCTCATTCTTGGTGGGATCCCCATCCACGAATAGCCTGCAACGATCCACCTGATCCTCCTCCACTTGCCGCTCGTATCGTCCGCTCCGCGGTGGTCGCGAGATTGTTACAGCCTCCTCGCGGTCGTAAGGGAATGCGGGCGTGATAAATGCTGTCCAGTTGGCAATGGCGATGGAGGTGTCGGTGGCAGTGTTACTCTCAACTTGGTGGTTTCTTTCGATCGACTTTATTGTCCGTGGTTGCGTCCCCATCAAGTGTGTTGACTCGTTTGGGCTGCCTGCAAGAAAATCATTTGAAAAGTGGAATACGTCAACAGGTATTTTCCGTGAAATTGATGAAGTACTATCATAGTTAATGGGCAAAGAGAGTGTAAAAGTTTTGTGCAAAAGTATGTAATAGGCAGAAGGAATCATCTCCGACCTCATAAAGTGTATATAGTTTTAATTAGGATTAACAGCCCGTCCAAGTAAACTTACGGATCTCAGAGACGAGATTTTACATTTGGAATATAAGTTTTTGTATATATATATTTTATCGATAAATTTGGCGGATATCAATTAAAACCACAGTTTTAATGGCAAACGTATCCAATTGAAATATGTGATATGTTTTTGATCAACTGGATTTCATGAAGAGCGGTTGGGAAATACCCAAGGTATTATCGAAAATGTATTCTCAAATGGAGCGCATGTGTGAGAAAGGGATGGCAACATAATCGTTGCGTGCATAAATATGTTTGTGTGTGGGCGTGTATGTATGTATGTACATACATATGTATGTATGCATGCACGCGGTTGTCGGTGATTCCAGTTCGGGCTTTTGAATACTAATATGCGATGCCTTCGGTTTGCTTTTGATCTCCAGTTTGCAGTCCTGCTTACATTTGAGTGTGCAAAAGTTTTAGGGAATATTTGGGAATAAAACTATAAAATATTTAACTATATCGTAGTGCGCTCACTCGATTACAGCATTGTTAGTTATATTGTTTTTAATAAAGCGCATAACTTTTTTGCAGGAGAGAATAAACTGTTTTTTTTTTTGAGCATCTTTATAGTCGCTGCAAACTTTACGCCCCTGTTACCGTAACGTGAATACAAATGCAAACACACACAAACACACATTTTTCCTCCAACGCACCTCAACAAGCAGAAGTAGGCAATGCAAATTTTTAAAGCACAAGTCCCGCCCTACTCAAACTGAGAGTTGTACTCGTACTCATGTTTGCGAATACACGCATGAGTATATTTGAACACACACTCATCCTTGCATATACTCGTATGAGTATATTTGAACGGTCGAACGAGTGCAGCTGCATTGCTCTAAAATGTAACTGCATCTAAACAACAATCCTCAAGCCCTAGCAAAGTGGCCTAAAGCACGCACACACACACACACTCCCGCACTCTCACACTCCCACACTCCCACACTCCCACACACCCACACACACATACATACACCGAGTGGTAATGTGCATGTGCGTGTTCGAGCACTTTTTGCAGGGCATTGCCTCTGCTAACAAAAACAGCCAATTCAGTTTGGCTGACTTTTGGTTGCCCTATATTCAAAGATTTAGCCAGGCAAATCGATTCTTATGTTATAAAAGTATTGATTCTGAATATCAATCCAACGAATTAGAATAAATTATCAGCGATGAAAATCAAATTCAACTTCTACATTTCTTATTTATAATAACTAATAATGGTAATTGCTGAATACTGAGAATGTCTGCTTAGGTTTTTGTTGAATTTTTATATGAGTTTTTACTAATAAAAAATAAAACATATTTTAAAATAACTGTCTAAGTCAAAGTTTGCTTCTAGTGTGGCTTCGTTGCCTTTTATCATTTTGTTGCTCTTGTTGCTATTTTCAAGGCTGTTATTCAATTTCTCAGTGTTTATAATGGAGCTGATGCCGATTAAGGTATTCAGTGCTATGCAAAGTATGTGCTTATGCATTTAAGTGTGTTATATTATATATACATATGTACATATGCTGTATGCTACATGTACATATGTGGTAATGTATGTTTACTGTATGTACTTATATCGTTTATGGCACCTTTTGCTGCTGGCAAGTGTAACATGCATTTGCGCAAAGTTTGAATTACCTCAGTAGACGTTTTATGAGGCGTAGGGTATTAACGCAACAGCACACACAGAAACAGCACACACACCAACACACACATACACACACACTTCCTCCCATACAGTTGTGTGTGTTTGCGATTACCAAAGTGTTTGTGCCGCATTATATGGCTGCTAGTGCCTAATGATGTAGCAACAAATTTAATAAACATATTAAGTGTTGATGTTTTTGTAATCGCCCTGGCGGCTCCACGAAACCACCCGCCGCCACCCGCTGCCACCAGCCACCACCCGCCACCACCTTAACTCCCAATTCCAGCAACACACCCATTTTTTTCACTCCCCACGCGCTCAGAGTTTTTGCTGTGTTATTCATGTTACTGCTCTGGGCCTGATATGCTTCTATTTTGTGTGGCTGGGGCACATGTGGCATCCTCGAACTTAGTAGTTGTATTTATGTACTTGTGTATGTGCTTGTATTTGTATTTGTGCTTGTATTTCTATTTCTATTTATATTTCTATTTCTATTTGTGTGTACGTATATAAAATCCATTTGCCATATGTCAAAGCTGATTATATCCTGCTCCTCGTGCGACAATTTGCAGCATACATTCAATTAAATGCAAATTAATTTTAATATTATTGTTGCACTTTTATACTGTTTCATCCTGCGCAGTACTATATATAATTACTGCAAACATCCATAAACTATACATACTTGTTATGCCAAATAAAACAAACGCAGCAAATTCAATAAACTTGATAAGACTGCAAACTTTGCCTAAATACCATTTAAACCACACAACGATACATGTATGTATATGAATGTGTCGGTTTAAGCCAGTTTAATTCTTCACAAACACATACACCCGTTGTCTGTGCATAGTTAGCAAAAGTTGGGGCCACCTAAGAGGCAATCAATTTGATGTGATCAAATTTCAAAGTCTAATTCGGCTTAAGTTTTTTGTATTTTTTTGAACATTGGCTCAAATCAATTTAATCCAGCTTATTGCATTCAATTAATATGCTTATTGGATTGTGAAATATATTTATATATCAAAAATAACGTAGTCTTTTTCCTTCTGTTTATACTTTGATACCGACGGGTATCATATTGGTTTTGTGCAATGTCCTTCATGCTGTCTGTCCGTCTGTCCGTCTGTATGAACGCACCCTTATGGATAGAGACTTGAAATATGGAACACATACTGGTCTGTGCCACATATCTATAAAGCCACATATCTCCCTCAAGCTTAAGCTACAGTCACCTAATTTGGGTGGTAGGACATGATTTAAATGGCTATATTGTCCGCAGTTTTTGAGTTGGAGAGCTGAAAACACATTTTCAAGGCCACGCCCACACCTGCGCCTATAATCGTCAAAGCGAAAAGTGTAAGTCGATAAACCCACATGTCTCTCACAATTTTGAAGATAGAGTGAGCAAACTTAGAAGATAACTTGCTGGTAAACTCCTCCAAGGATCGGCATATACATTTTCGGACCACGTCCACACCAGCCCCCAGCTTCGGCCCTAGAAATCTGAAATGCGCATATGTTCCACAATTTATAAGTTAGAATCACTAAATTTTAAAAGTATGTTACTGGTAGCTCCACTAAGAGATCGAAACCAATACACCTGCTAGTGTAAATCGATAAGACAATATATCTCACACAATCCCACTCACGCGTTCAAAAACGATAAAAGCCTATATCTCCCGTAATTTAAGAGCTACAGTTACCAAACTTCGAAGGAAGGTTACTATTTGAAAAGCAAACTTGGACCGTATTTCTTGGCTACATCCACCCTGTTCTTAGCTACTTGATATCCGTTGGAATAACTTATGGTATCAAAGTATTTCGCAGTCGGTTACGCCCGACTGCAACGTTCTCTATGTATGTATGTATGTACGTATATATGTACGTATGTATCTATGTATATGTATGTATGTATGTATATGCAAACCTCTTTCGCAAGCCGGTAAATTCAGTTACTGTATCCTATTCAAAACCTATGCCGGCTTCAAGAAATTCTTTTATGCGAAAATTTGGCAATAAAAGTAGAAAAGAATTAACAACTGAGTTCAGGATATATCGTAGTCGAGCTTACTCGGCGACAGCGTTCTTACTTGCTTATAAATATATGTGCCATGCAATTAATATGCGATTTTCGAAATGAAGTCCATTTTAAAAATGGCTAGATGCCAAACAAAGGCAACAAATTATGGCTTTTCAGATTTGACAAAGTTAGTTGGCAGTGGAAAAGTGGTAAGCGTTGTGAAGTGGGTGTGTTAAGTGATGTGTGAATTGCAAGCAGAACCAAACTTGTGTTATTTACATGGACCACATCTACTTTCACGCATTGCGCCTACTTAACAGGTACATTTGAATTTATCGGATCTGACAACTTTCGCTAATGAGAAACTGTGTCAGCTTTGCATGGCTCATTGGTGATGGGATCAATGTGTGCTCTGGGCTGTTTGCCCTTTTTGCGCCACATGCCACATCGCCAGAGAGATGAGATGAGTCTGATGACTGCCTGTCCTTTTGCGCAACACCCACCCACCCACACACACACACAAATACACACAAATACACACAAATACACATGTAGCACACCCACACACACGTTGAATTCACACTTTCTCTCAGTTTGTGCCTTTAATTGTGCGTTTAAGTGTGAGTGATTGTATTGACTCTTGCAGCCCCATCAACGTCGGCAATTTATCGAATTGCCCGTTGGTACCTTTTGCTTCGGGTCCCTCCAGAACGGCGTTGGTGCGACAAATACCATTTAGTGGCAAATGCTGTTTGTATATGTGTCACACAGGGGTTAAGAAAATGTAGCTGCGTATCGAAGGTTTAGCGACTGGGTCGCATAATTGTAACTTTTGAGCGCGACCCCTTCACCATCCACTATCCAGTCTCTAAAATCCAGTATTCCCTATACACACGCACACCCTACTGTATGTGGTATCCGCTTGAAATGCCTGCCACACATTGTCGTGGTGGCATCGTTAATGCCGCACAGCAGCTGGGCTTGTTCGCACTTTTGTTTTAGTTGTAATACCCTTGTCGATCTCTGTTTGCGCCTATAAGTTTAACTTTTAACTTTTGCCAACCACACCCACACACACACACACACACACGCATACAACCAGACACACTTGATTTAGCCTACGCCTTATTCAGTAGCACATCGCTCGCTGTTCATTTATATTCATATTTGCATATATATATATATATATATATATATATGTATATATATATATATATGTATATGTATATGGGGGTTTGGCATTTAAGTATGTGCGACGTGGCACGTCCCACTGCCGCTGGCATCTGCATGTATCGCCATCAACGTTGTTGCTGTTGTTGTTGCATGTATTCCATTCGCAGCAGTTATTTGCTTTAATACACTCAATAGACTTAACACATTTTGCATGCCTCGCTTCATCCGGCGGCAGCAGCCGCAGCAAGCGGCATTACCACCCACTGTTCTCTAGATTTCTGCAATAAATTTTGCATTTTGCTTGCAGCGTCACAGACAGAGACAGCGAGAGACAGAGACAGAGGAGGCTGGTAGAAGCTTTGGCATTGCTTTAACAGCGACATTCCATTTTTGTGTCAGACAGCTTCAACTTCAGCTTGTATCTACTATATATACATACATACACACACACACACTCGATGTGTGTGCGAGTGTGCCACACACCCGCACCCCTGCAGCCATCATTCCGATACTGTGACTTGTCGGGGACTGTGCATATTTATAGTTTGTATTGTCTGCCTGTTTGTCCGTCTGCTGCCGTCCAAAAACCAAGAAATTCATTTTTTTTTGCGACTTGTCGAGCATTTTATAGCCTTGTCATAGCATCAGCACTCAGGAAAAAACCGCACTCAATTTTATTATAAGCAAGGATTTGAATTAAAATTTCTTTTTAATTATTTTTTTAAGAGCAATCATTTTTAAAAAGTGGAAATGTAATTTTTAGTTTTAGAACAAAATCCTTTCTGAAATTCAGAAAATAGTATTTTGTTGCAGCTTACTGGGAAATCAAATTGCAGTTTAATTAAATTCAAAAAATTGTGGAAAACAAATTATATGAATTTTATAAACTATTTAAAATGTTTGTATACTTTCACATATCACGTCTGGAAATAATAATGTTTAATAATAATGTAAGAGTAAGAGTTGTAATAAGTAAGAGTTGTAAAATATAACCAGGAAATTAAACATATTTTCATACTTTTATACCGAAGGTATAAATGCTAGAATCACCAAATTTGAAAGGTAAAGACTCTTCAAAAATCCGAAAGTTATTGCAATTTTCGAGTTTTTTGGTTAGCGCAAAGCTAAAAACTATGCTAGAGCAAATCTAGTTTTAATTTTAGTCTAACAGCTTGGATTTTATTAAGCTGCAAAGCAAACAGCTCATTCACGTGAATCCCACTGCAAACGGTAATTTTAATTAATATAAAACCATGAAACATTTTCAGAGCTAAAACTTATGGAAAGCAAAATGTGTCCAAATAAGGTTAGAGAGGACGTGAGCCGTCTTTGTAAGTAGCAGAAATAAAGTTATTATGAAATGCATGTAACCCCAGTCATGTCAACAAAACATGCGTGAAGGTGGTGGCTGTGGGACGGTGGTGGTTTTCCTGCAGCTGCAAATGGATCCAAAAAGCAAATAGGAATATACAGTTATTGTACTGCTTTTTAACAGTACTGTCTACGAGCGGAAATTCGAGTTGGGGAGGCTAGGTATGGGTGAAGTTGTTGGTTTGGTGGGTGCAACATTGGATGCTTGTTAACTCCATTGTAGTGTTACAGCGCTGTACATAGTTGAGCAATGATTCATTAATTGATTGTCCTCTCTCTCTATCTCTCTCTCTCTCTCTCTCTCTCTCTCTCTCCCTCGCTTTCTCCATCCGCCTTTCTATCTGGCAATACGATTCTGTCTGAAAGCATTCGAATTCGAATTCTTTTGAATAAATTATATGTTAATGCATAATACGTTTATACTGTCATGTACAATATATGGCTGTAATTTGGAGGATGGCAAAAAGCCATTAAGCATTTGAGCCGCTTATAAGATGTGAATGGGACCAATTGATTTCCGAATTTCTATGGAGTTAAAAGCTTTCAGTGCCCTTGTGCCGTCGACTGTTTGTTTATCAGAAACTTTGACTTGAATAATCGTCCTAAAGCTGATTTAAGACGCTCATAAGCATAACAGAGGGAGTGAGAGAGAGAGAGAGAGAGAGAGAGAGAGAGAGAATGAGATGTGAAAATGTTTTGTGCACTTCAGAAAGAAGTAAAAACTATGCAATCAGAGCCTCGGCGTCTAACTCCAACAATGCAAAACATTTCCGTTGTCGTGCAAATTGATTGATTTTGCAGCTACTTTCATGACAAACCCAATTTCAACCACATTTAATTTTTACGTTTTGTATTTTGGGATAAAATACGGTTTGCGGCTGACTGTAGATTGTGGAGTGTGGACCACTGACTGGACGTTGCTGGATACGTTGCTGCCATCTTATTTGAGATTATGCTCATAAATCATTTAAATTTGACAAAATTGTATTGATGATTGATTTGCAGAATTTGTAAATGCCTGAGGTGGCTCTCCTTTTTTTTTCTATTTATAACACGTAATAATCGCCGTAAATTTAAAAAAATCGTTATAAAAAATTTTTATCTGCTTTTATATATGTCGTTAAATTAGAAAGGTTTGCTTTCAATGTGAATATAAAAAAGGGTCTATATGTGAAATTTTCAAAAACTAATATTTTTTAAATATCACATGAGTATCAGAATAGCTAAAATAGATAAAACACACTTATGGAAATTAGCATATTTGTTCAACATTTTAGATAAATGTTATCTGGAATTAATAGAAGAAAACAGTTTCGTTTTAGAATTATACTTTCTGAATAACAAGTTGAGTTCGACTTAGCACGTATCTGCGAGTGTATTTAATTGATTGAAAAAGGTGAGATGAAGTTATAAAGTTTGATGCTTTCGGGGTATGCATGAGAAATTCTGAAACACCATTGAACTTTTTGGCAAGGGAGCACATGAGCTAAGTAATAAAATCGAGTAGTCACCCATTTGTCTGACTCAAAAGATTTCCGGGAATAATTGCACTGTGTAACATTTTGCACTCTGAATTCTATGAATGTTGCAACAGCGGCGCAATTAACATTGAAAAGGCTTTTCTTAATGGCTCACAACTAAGGGGCCATGTAATTACTATGGAGGTAGAAGATGAAATAGACAGAGATATATATAGTTAGTAGAAGTGGGTGAGTGAAAACATTTGTGGAATAAATTATTGTTTTTGATGTTGCGCAATTGTATTCGTATTTTGCATTTCAACAATTTAAAATTTTAATGTGTGAAAATAGCAGCAGATGAATGCAATTCCAAATAAGATATAAGTATCAGTGGCCGTTGTCCCGCAGAGTTTGTTATAATTGAATCGGATTTCAACACATTTTGGAAAAATGTTGTCGAAAAGGAATTGCAAATTGAAATGACATTGTTTGCATAGTTGCCACAAGCTTGCTAAGCAACCCTCGTGCACACGTCAAAGGTGCATCCGAAGATGTAGCGATATGAATTTGTTGCAAGTTTTCACGGCTGACATGCCATTATTTGTAAGTGGCAGACACATCCTTCAGAGGAACTTCAACAACATCATCGTCATCCACGGAGTCCTTGCAGCGCACAACGACATCGTCTTTAATATAATGGGCCAAGCACAACAATAACTGTAGGGATACATAGATATACAGATACATAGACACATAGTGCGAGTGCAAGTGCGGCAGACAAATGCATTTCCAAAGTTACCAAAGTTCGGCAAACAAGACGAGATATGAATGTGGATGTGAACTTGGCTGTGTGGCACGAGCTTGGCAAACCCTTCTGGCAGAGCGCTCCAGAGATTTCGCTCGTGTTTCAGAATTTCAATTTGGTCTTGTGAAGCATATAAATAAAATCTGTTTGATTACTGTATTTTAATATTTTTTGGTGGCCATAAGATGCTGCCAAATGTCGCACACACAATTGGGGCAGACCATTTTTTGGGAGCGAAATATGAATTACTTTAAAACTGACTGGCACAACGTAAAAGTCTCAAATATTAATATGAATTATTTTCAATTTAAGTTCAATTTCAACTTTTTTCGTTCCACTCAAATATGTTAATAATATTGTAGCAGGCTAGTGTCGCACATAACATGCAACTATGTCTTTAACATATATCATCGATAACGCTCGATATCATTGATATCAATAGAAAGTTTTTGGTGAATAAATCTAAGATTTCTATTGAATCGAAATAAAAATATATTAAAAAATTATAGTATATATAAATCAGTCATAAAGCAGAAAACATATGATTAACATTTGTTGAAAACGTGCAAAAACCTATGTCGAAAACCGGACCGAAATGTAGTAGTCAAGAAATGGACACTGATCTACAAGTCCTTGTAAATATTTTGACAATATATGCATCTTTCTGACCCAAGTCAATTATGGACAGGTTTTGTTATTTATTCAGAAGGGATTCAAATAATTATTTATAATACTAACAATTCAAATGGGACTAAGGCTCAACCAAAGATTAAAACGGGTGTGGCAAATGTTTCCCAAGTGGATTTGAGTTGATTTGTGTTGAAATCGATGTATTATCTTTATTCATTGAGTAATACCATACATTTTTCTGCTCTGTTTACATTTACATTCTCAAAGTATGACATGACCTGTTTTTTACTGAGTTCTAGTTCTAGCTCTAATAGTTAATATTTGATTTTCAATTTTATTATGTATGTATATAGACATATGCAGTGTATCTCAAGTTTTTCTCTTTTTTTTTGTGCATGACAAATGAAAGATGGAATCACACTTTCGCGCAAAGGTTTGTCCTCCAAATTTTGATGGCCCCCAAATCGAAAGTAAATATTTGCCCTGGCAGAATTTGCAAGTGTGTTTGCAGAGCCAGCAACAGGCGAAGTTGCATGCAGTGATTGCGAGCCAGCAAGTCGTCAAGCTGAGTTGAGCGTAACGGATTGACTGATTGACAGACTGAGTAAATGACTGCTACAGTGGCAGAGTCATGCTAAACAACAATTTGCTGTTGCCGTGGTAATGGCAGCAGTAGCAATATAGACTCCGGACGCGCTGCCACCGTCAATTTCCAAATTGTTAAATTGAAATGAAATGTCCAACAATTGAATTGCGCCAACCAATTTGAAGGCTGGGTTGTGGCAAAGTCAAAGGCAAAGCTAGAAACGCCCAGCCCTATGCTGGGCAGGACTCTATAGTGTGTTGGGCTGCTGGCAAAAAAGACAACAGCGATGACGACGTCGACGATGATGATATATTAACCCCAACTGCGGCCAAGTGCGACAGATGGAGGAACACGGGTGTCGCGGCAGATACTAACAGTAATACAGCCATGCTGCTGTTGCCGCCATTTTAATTTGCGTGAAAGCGTAAAAAGATTTCAAAATTAAATCAGTGTGCGGCAATGGGAGAAAAACGCACTCCCCCTTCAGGACATCAGCGCATTCAACTGCACTGTAATATAGAGACAGAGAGTGATAGAGAGAGAGAGAGAGAGAGGGAGAGGGAGAGGGAGAGGGTGAGAGAGAGAGAGAGAGGGAAAGAGTAGCTGCAGTATAAAACACAACGGCAAGTAGACGAATGGAATTCTTTAACCATGACATGAACTGTACTCTGCTCCAGCTCAATGAAACTCTCCTCTGCCCCACCACCTATGTTAGTTGCGTCGAAAATGAACACATGACAAGGACTAAAATGAAGATGTGCATTCAAACAGTCAGAGTAGCAAATTTGATTACGTTTTTAGATGCTGCTGCTGCTGCTGACTTTTATGGCTACATGTTATCAATACGCAGTTCATATTACACTGGTTCCTAAGAGGGAGCCGGGAAATGTTTCATGCACACGCACAGAACAGGTAAGCTCGCCTGGGCTCGTCGATGTTTTGCTGATATCCAATGCCATAGCTTAATATGCTTGATATTAATTTTAATCAGTGCCTTCCGATTGTTGTGACAATATCATTTCTATATTACTTTTATCTAGTTTGGTCGCTCAAGCAAGCAAACAAATTATTTAAACTAAAAACAAACTTAAATTTAACTTTTCATGCTCTAAGCTCTAAGCTGCTAAATTCGCCTTATCTTTCTCTCACTCAGTCTGCACTTTTATTAAAACTAAACTTTGTATGCTCTAAGCTGCTAAATTCCGTCGTTTCTCTTTCCTTTTCACTCTCTCTCTCTCTCTCTCTGTCTCTCTTTCTACCAGCCCGCATTTTTATTAAAAAAAATAAGTGAACGTGCTTGAAAATCTTACGACATTTTATAGCACACTTAACAAGAATGATTTAATATACTCTTGTTGATAGGGTTAAGTGTCAATGTAAATGTAAGAAAACCACCGATGCTGGTAGGCGTTATCCACTGGTAGGTAAATTATCTTGCTAATTGGGAAAGTGTTATTCAGACAATTGCTTCAGTGTAGTCAGAGTAAATGTTGGTTGATTGATACAACTAAGGTAAATGAAATGACAGTTAATGAGGAGGTCTTTGTTTGCTTGCTTATTTGTTGCAATTACCGATCGAATGTCAGAAAAAGCACTCCACACTTAACAATGCTTGTGCTGTCAATTTATGAAGCCGTCTACAGATACAAACATAAATAAGAACTTGAATGAATGATTGATAAATAAAATGCTTGGTTAAGAATAATAGCTGCAAGGGTTACCAGCGAAAACAACAGCAGGAAAGCTAAACAAGAGTAAGCGAAAAAAACTAGAAAAAATTACAAATAGATAAATAAAGAGAACGGCGCACATTCTGCACGCAAGACAATGTCAATGGGCATAAGGGGAGGATTCCGCGGTGGGGGGCAGAGGATCAGGTCGTGGAATAGAAACATTGTTGCCAACTTAGATTAAACGCGATAGCCAGCAGCGCTTGCAGCGCGCCAATTGAGAAAGCAATCACAAAAACGCACCGAGGCCATGGATAGAGATAGGAAATAAATAGGAGGTCAGAGAGCACCAGACGCAGAGATACCCTGCAACCAGGGTATACTTATGTATCCCAAAAATTGAGTAATATATATATATATTTTTTTTTTAAATTATAAATACCTATAAATACACATCACTTGATTATTATGTATGAAAAATTGTGCTATATTCAAAAAAAATCGACTTGAAATTTAAAAAATCGCCTTGATAACTAAAAAAAAACGGTTATTGTTTCTGAATAAAAGTAAAGTAAAATTCTTCACTTAGGAAGTTTTTTTTTCAGAAATATTTTTGTTAATAGTGGAATATATTTCCAAAAAGTATAAGTGCAAAAATATTTTCTGAAATTCTGAAAATGGTAAAATTTGCTCTCTTTACTGCTGGGTTTTGAAAATGGGCATAAATATAATCTTAATGTTTTTAAAACTGTACCCTGCGATTAAGAAAATAAATATACCTTCTGAATAATAAGATGAGTTGCAATTGGCGCCAAAAGTATGGCGATTTTCCGAGTGTACACATTATATACCCCATTTGATACCGCTATTGCATAAAGGGTATTCAAATGGGAAAAAGTGTAAATAGGAATAGAGGCGAACGGAAAAAACAGAAAAACGGAGTGAGGAACACCAAGGGGTACGCGAAAGGGATGAGCAACAAAAACCAGCGAAAGAGGAAAATAATTTATAATTGAAATCAGTGTCAAGCGACAGCAGCAAAAACTCCGAGTACAGCATCAATTAAACAAACTGCAAAACTACAAGCAGAAGCATCAATAATAGCAACAACAATGTTGCTGCACTCAAGTCAAATGGCCAACAGCTAAGAAGCAGAAAATGCTGGAAAAAACGTTGCCAAAAATAAAAACACAAATTAGCTAATGTTAAATAAAGCGCCAATGCGTTAAAGTTGTGCAAGCTGCTGTTGCACAAGAGGCGGCGACAGGGGCAGTGTCAGCGGATCCAGGCACAGATATGAATCCCCAGGAGCAATGGCAGTGCGTCCCTTCACAATTGGGTCAGCTCACATTTGGAGCAAAAATGGAAAATGCGACGAGCCGTAAAAGAGGTATAAAACACAGCTTCAAATTCCAGATGTACTTAACATTAACTACCACTCTTCCATTCATCCCCACCCACCCTATGAACGCTTTAAGCTTTCATTAAATTAACAGCCAATTAAATAGGTTGGGGTGAGAATCGCTGTAAACTAAAGTGCCATCAATAATTTAAGGCAAGCAAAGAAATTGCAAAATAAACTACGACTAAAATTACTGAATACTCTACTTGTACAACATTTTTGCCCATTACTAAACTGAATAGCATACACCATTTAACATGTGAAAGTTAATGCAACACAAAATGTCTTTCTAAGTGGCATTCTTGGGTTAACTTATTTATTTTTAACAGCATTTATTATTTTATTTTAACAACAGTGTTTTCATTAAAAATCTACATTTGGGTTGCATGTACTGTGAAGAGCACACAACTCAAATTTTTTAACTTAGAGCTATATCATCATTGTTAGATAACTGAATTTAGTTGAAGATATAATAAAAGTGAATTTTAATTGGGCTCATTCAATAAAGCTAACAATAGCACTACTACTACTATTCAAATATAAAAATGATGATTGAGATTAAACATTAATTATTATGATTTCTGTGACTGACACTAAAGTAATTAAGACTGTTTTGCTGATCTAAGTTTAAATTTTGAATGCTTAGGAGGGTATTATAATTATGTCGCCGATCGTGTAATATGTTGACTGCTTCATGCTTACTTTTTTGATATAACAGCTTTCTAAATAGATTTCATAGGAATACTCGGTCGGTCTATTTACAGTAGAATTTATAGTGCAAGATAGATGTTGGCAGGGTAGGTTTTAAGACAATCACTCTCCTTTGTTTTAGAATTACTCGGTGGCTTTTGTATTATCGTATATTATGATTAATACTTAAAAGTTTCAGTTGATGTAGCTTATTATGTGAAAGTATATGTATGAAATTTAGGAAAACTTACTGATACAACTACTTCCATTTGATCGATGGCTGCTCAATGTTTGCTCAAAATGTGCTTATTCTTGAAGTCCGGCATTTTAAATGAATTGTAGAAACTTGACGGCCACTTTATGTATAGACTTATAGAATTAAATATACACAAATGTAAAATACTTAAATAATAAACTATGCTCACTTAAATCTATTGATTAATTGTTTATTTTGCCAAACAGAACACAATTCAAAAGAAAAGGCCTGATTAATAGCCTGGGATTTTGTTGCAGAGAATTTGTTTGTTTCTAATTTCAAATAAATAAATCCAGCAAACAAATATATCTGTAGGGAGCACGTTGTTCAATCGACCCCAACTCCAACTCCACATCCAGATGCACAAATGGGCTGTCGAATAGATTTCAAGGGGCAAGCGAATCGAATGGGTTTTTTTTTCGCTTGGCTTTTTGGTGAAAATCCAGCTCATTATTATGCACTGCAATTTGATTAAGCTGTTGAAAATTCACATTTACATTTCTTACGGCATTTGTTAGCATTTGGCTTATGCATATATTTAAATTTAATTCAATGAGAAGGACGCGTTTTCGTAAGTTTCTCGCATTTTCAATTTAAGTGAGATGCCCAATTTCCGCTTCGCTGCCATACGACATGACACGTGTGGCACGATGAGTGCCTCACATTTTCATTTTAACTTTCATTCAGATTCCTTTTCTTTCTCGGTCTTGGGACGAAGCCCAATTTTTTCGCCCATTTTTCCCTGTTTTTCATGTCGAAATTATTTAATTATTGGTGAAGCGGAAAGCAAAAATAAATCCAAAGAAATATGCAAAGTAAACAAGGCTAAGATCAACGAATACGAGATACCCCGTAATCAATTGAGAATAACAAAAAATATGTGTTGTGCATACCTTAGACATACTTTCTATACAACTGCCGATTGGGGCCGAGGATACGGTATAATCATGAGTGTGTGTGTCTATATAAATGTGTACGATGTCCGTGACATGTTGTATACATACGTAAAGCCTTACCACCATTTGAGGCTTCTTGCTGCAGGCTGTTGTGTTTTGTTCGCTCTTATGGCATGTATTAATTTTCAGATTTAATGATAAACTGTTTATCCGACATAAATAGACCGGAAGCAGCCGACAGCTGTTGTTCTGTAGCCCAAGAATTCGAAATTAATCTCAATCATCAGTGTTAGCCGATGGCCACACAAATCTGTGGCACGGTCGAGCGGCTTCAGTGGACTGAGCGGACTTAATTGTTATGGCTACTACCATGAGTGATGCTAAATTTAGTTGCCGGCATTATTAACATTATTGCTTTTTTCCTTTAAGCCTCTTATGGCATCGCCTCGGTTGTCCTCTTTGCCTTTCTTTCGCGAAAGCATTTTGAATATTCGATTTCAAATAACAAAAAAGGTTGTTGATTTTCAATCTCGCAAATATTTGTTCACACTTCAGCACAAAAATAAGAAAATGGCTATATTTGAAATGAACAAAAAAAATGAAATAAAATAAAAGTCAATAAACAATTAAAATAATGAAATACGTCAGTATTTTATTTTTGAGTTGCGTGTTGTGGTATTTGTACCTTTGATGAATCCTTTTCATTTCAGCAGCAGATTTAATTTCATTGACAAGTATTTCAATGAAACCAAAAGCTAAACTACATTTTAACCACAACATCTTAAATAACATAAATTTACTGCAGTTTTATTTCAATTGCATTCAGTTCAAATTCATGTGTGTATTTATTGTACGAACACAAAGGACTCACAGTATTTGGGTTGTTTTGGTAAGGCTATTTATGAATATCTGTTATGTAGCTAAGCGAGTACTTCTTCTTTAATCCATTTAATGGTATTCCTCAGTTATTAAATGGGAATACCATGTATACAAATAATACTTGAATCACGGACAAAGCATTTATTTATTTTCTCAACTATCTTTTCATGTTATGGTTGTTGTCTTTTTTGAGTTTGCTATATTTGTGTGTATGTGTGTGTGTATATGTGTGCGTGTGTGTGTGTGCGTGTGTGTGTGTGTGTGTGTGCTTATGTGGATGTGCTTGTAAAGAGCCTAGATTAAATACAAGATCGTTGACCAAAATTTGGCAACGTGCCAAATGCGAAAAATGAAAAAGTTGTTCTTTGCCGCATGACCTTGACTGCAGTGAATGCAGCTGTCTGCTATTTTGTCCACGCATACACACTGGCACACACACATATACACACACACACACATACATACAAAAATTGTTTGGCAAAAGTTTTGAGTTGTTTTTATATTTGACGCGAAAATGCGAGTCAATTAATTACAGCCAAGCGAGAAAACAAGTAAACTAATTCTCCCTCTCTGCTATATATGTATATATATATATTTTTATGTACATATAAGTGTGTGTATATAAATGTGTGTGTTTGTGGACGTGTTTCAAAAGAATTTGTTTGGTGCGGCACTGAATTCGGGGGTAGCACAGTTTTTGGGTTCTTGGCAAAACTAGAGCGCCGCCAAACAGCTATTGGTCGATGTTTTATGGATGCCACACAAACATACAAATAACAAGTATGACAGAATGCTCTAATCAAGATAGATCGACCAGAAGATACCCTAAAGCCAGCTCTTATACTCGTAGTTAGTCGCTTAACACACAGACTTAAGTGATACTACCAATTTTTCGTTTCAAAGACATTGCTACAGATAGTTGTTAGTTACAGTTGTAAGTATTCTTATTTATTTATTGTTAGAAAAACATTCGCTTACGAGAACTGAAAATGCATTTTAGTTAATAATGCCTGTGATTTGTATCCGAACTTGGTGAAACTACCACAGTTGATGAAAGTGAATTGCTGATCTGTGTAATATAGATGTAAGACAGATGGACAAACAGACGGCCTCGAATGTTGATGCCGATCAAGAATAAATGTATACTTCCTTCTGCCTGCCACATACTTTTGCACAAATTCATTGTACCCATTTTCAATGGGTTGAGGGTATAAAAATGTTTGCATTTTATTCCGAGGCAATTGGAGACATCAACCATAGACATGTGCCACAGATGCCATCATTATGTGCTGGAACTGCTGTTTACTTCGACTTCGTTTCTATGTAAGCATGTATGTGTGTGTGATTGCATAAGAAACGGGGATAAATGAGTGGCTAATGAGGTCCAGCGGGCAGAGGAAATGGAATGTTTTATATTCGATACATTCACTTGCCACCCCCCCTGGTCGGGCCACTTATCTCAATTGTTGTTTGTGTGTATGTGTGTAAGTACATACATGTATGTACATATGCATATGCGATGACTGCTGATAGGAATCTGTGTCTGTGTGTGTGTGTGTGTGTGTGTGTGTGTGTAGAGAGCGCACTTACCATAAACAGTCTGACCAACAATTAGCAGCATTAGCAGCCAGCAGCTAGGCTGCGGCACAGTTCCACTTGACCATCTGCACAAGCTCCCCATTTTGTGCTCCTCGATTGAGACTGTTGGCGGCAGTTTTGTTTTACTCTCTGTGCTATTAGCCAGCAGCCAACAGCTAACAGCTAACAGCACCACTGCTCAACTGCTCCACCGCACCAGCAGCTCAGCGCGCGCGCTCCTCACAGCCGTATCTGCAATAATAACCACAAATAAATAAATGCGAAAAATATAGGATTTTGCTAGTTTATTTCATTTCAAATAGTTATACGTTTTGTATGATGGTAATTTCCCATCAATGCTAGGAATGTTGTGGTGACTGTTTATATAATATGTTGACAAAATTAATGTTTCGCTAAATTTTTGGGATCATGAAAAATTCCACACAATTATAAATGTTATGAGCCAACTTATTTATTCAATGGTGGTATTAAATATATGTGTTTATTTTAAAATACGGAACTGAAACGAACAAAGTAAACAAATATATAAAATAAAAATAAAAAACTTTCTCCTTAAAATTTGATTTAGCTTAATTTTCTGTTTTTTTTTTTTCAAATGTTGTATTACAAAACTGGATTCCTTGCGTTTTAGCTGACGCTGCAGGTGCTAATTAGATTATAGCACTAAGTTCAAGATCTGTTTATTAAATGCAAAGTTAACTACCTAATTGTCATTTTTTATTTCATTTTCGAGAATGCAATTTTCGAGTGCGTAAAATGAAATATTTGTATCTTAACAGCTAAAATCATGAATGGGGATTGTCTGCCCCTCAGGATTAAAAGCATTATTTATCTTCCTTTTTTTCAATTTGGGCTTTGAGGCTCATTGAGAAATAGAACGGTCAGCTTGAGCGCTGGGGTTTTTGGCTTGGCTTCAGTTAGCCCGCAAATGGATTGAGCGCCTGCTTGTCTGCCACTATGGAGATTTTTGTGGGCAACAACGGCTCTTTTTGCGAGTACTTAACGCCACGAGCCGTCGCACAAGACAAGTGAAGCGAGAAAAATGCGAAAAACATGCACCCACACTCTCACACTCACACCAATACACAAACTTACACACACACACACACACATACACACGCACAGAGCTGAGGCGTGTAATCAAAGTGTCTGATATCAAAGCAACGAAAACGGCGACGACGACGACGACAGCGAAAGTTATGCATAAATTTTGGACGCCAACTCGACTGGATGCAAAATCAATACAGGAAATAAATTAGTTTCGACTCAAAAGCCAAAGAGCTAAGAATAAAACAAAAAAAATAACAAAAACAAAAACAAAAAAAAGGATAACCAAAAAGCACACAAGTAAATATAGCTCTCGAGGTTGGATTCAAATTCAGATTTAGATTCGTGTATGGCTTGCGAATGCGGATTTGAGTACGGATATGAAATCGTAAAGCCTGCAAAACAACTACCAAAGGGTCTAGTAGTATATAGGTAGGTAGCTAGGTGAATGACAATGTGTTGCTATTGTTGTTGTGTGTGTATTGTTGCTGTTGTTGTCGCTCAACCATTGTTTTCCCAGACATCAGCCCACAGGGCACTACTCCTACCAGAGAGAGCCTAATAACAGCCGCACATAAAATTGTATTAGCCGGAGCGTGGCAATTCAATTGGGTCATGCTTTATGGCGCCACTGGCCGCATTTTAAAACCAAACTCATCAATGTGGGTCAAATGGCAGGTGATGCTCTGGCTGCTTCCGTTGTCTATCGGAGTGTTCACCTGACACCAAATAACAAGTGAAATAACACAAAATGACGTTGTTTCGATTAAATCCCCTGCAGCCAAAAACTTGTAACCTGGTTCAAAATAGAGCTGCGTAATAAAATCAAATTCGAATTCAATTTCTGTTCAACTCAATTAGCCTATTTGTATCGACTTTTGTTCAAGCGATTGACAATTTTCGCATTAAAATGCATTCAACGCATATTTCATACACTCACAAAACCTTTTGATTCACAAAATATATATTTAAGCCGCAAGTTGTGTTATCTTAAAAGCCAAAGTTTTTCCTCTTCTTGAGGAAGTTGTAAAAAAATTGTCTAATTTCCAGCGTATTTTTTTTTTTATATGTACGAATGCTTTTTTTGTAACTTACTCTACTAACAAAAGGTAAACGTAAGAATTTTAATAATATTTTAATTATTTATTATTTCTGAAAGCCTGAAAAATGTTCTAGTTTTCATTACAATTTTCATTTTATAACAATTTTCTAAATTCTGAGGCGATTTATTTTCTGAGTGTATTATTCGAATAGAATTCCCTTTGCATAGCAAGCTCTAAACGCAGTTGTACAAATACGGATCAAAAACGGCACGTAAATTTATTTTTTGAGTTCAATAAATTAAACGAATACGGGAAAATATTTCTGCGGAACAAGAAACTGTCTGCCAGAAAATATATCATATCGGATATTGACATGTAGGGGTAATGTGCATGTGCTGAATAAACACCAGTCCACCAATCCAGTGAGTGTCCCAGGCATAATTAGTTATTGATCCATTTTAGGCGTTTAAGCACAACATCATGAATAAATCAACTCGTTGAGAGAATGCATGTTGACTGAATGATTGCTGAAACCATTTATTGCAGATGTTTGAGCAAACAGTTAAATTATTCAGATAAGCTCTCAACCATTTCTATAACCAATATGAATCAATATGAATATACAAATAAAAATGCAAATGTTTATGTATAGTTGTATTAATTTGCCATAAGGCTTGCTTCTGCTTATGCCAAAAATAACTGTCGTGTTCTTTGTAACGCCGGCGACGCCACAACTGGCATAAAGTGTCGTAAAGTGCATTAGAGCGCACTTGGCGCAAAACACACACACAAACACCAAACAAGAAAAGAAATAGCACAAAATCAGCAAGTGAAACAAAGCAATGCAGAGAAAGGGGCTGAGACTAAGGCGGTGGCAGTGGTAGGGGCAGGGGCAGGGGCAGAATGTCGCCCTCAAAGCAGCAAAGAAATGTCGTGCATAAATATTCATGCGCCACCCAGAGGCAGTAGAATGTGTGTGTGTGTGTGTGTGTGTATGTGCACCATAGTAGACACGCCACAGTAGCCACCATAGCAACTTACACCTTCTTTATGCCATCTCTGATTGTTTATTATTGCGACACACAAGAGACGCAGTGGAGGAACAAAGGAATGGGTGTTGAGGGTGTGTGTCTAAATGGAAAGAGTTCCAGCTGGCAAAGCAAAAGCATTTAAATGCCCGGGAACATTTATTGGCGTGTTTTACGCGCCATAAACTGAAATTCATAAACATTTTATGCACTACATGTGTAAATGTGTCTCCGTTCACCTACCCGACTGCCGCGGCTGACCCCTCTGGTCTCCCTCCCCCCCACACAGACTCTTTGGGCACGTGTACTGGCTACAAACTGAAACTGAAACTGCAGACTGCATAAGTGAGCAATGTTCTGGACGAGAGGAGGCAAATTTTTAGCCGTTAGCCAATGCAAACCTAAACAAAAAAATATCCAAATAAAGAAATGGCCAACTGCTCGGCTCAACGACTGCCAATCACTCTTACACATGCCAATCAAAATTGATCATTTGATAAATAAAGCTCAGCTGCAGGTGTTCTTTTTGAATGATAAGCAACATATTAGAAATTATGGAATAAACTAGCGATTAAATCATTCAAAAATGAATTGTTACTACCAGAGAGAGAGAGAGAGTGTGTTTGGCAAGCTAAATATTTTGCAGTTACATAAATGAAAGATTAGATCCACGAATATTTTAATTAAGCCAATAGTTGAAATGCTTATTGTCTGCAGAAATATTTTTAATATTTAAATATGTTTTTCACTCGCTTCAGGGCAAGTAGAGCAAACAGTCAACAAAACATATAATTAAATGATATTTAAGTAAAGGCAGGATAAACAATTGGCTAGTGCTTTAAATAATGAGCTTCGGCAAGTAACAATAAAAAAAAAATATTAATAAAAATCAGCAAGAAATAATAAAAAATAAATATTTGACATACTTTACAAAGATTTTCAAAATTAAAAATCTCTGCAAATAAGAATAATAATAATAAGCTAAAATATGCTTTAGTTGCCTGTGTCAAACTGGTAAACATAGCAAAAATGCTCGCATGTTTGTCATGCAACACATACTTGCAGCAGTTGGAGTGCCAAAAAAGGTAGCATACTTATGGGCGCAATGCTGCAGGCACTTGCGAGAATGCGGCATAAAAATTCACTTTATCGCTTGCGTTTTTATTGCCGACAGGCATTGTTTCTGCTGCTGCTGATGCCGCTGCTGATGCTGCTGATGCTGCTGTTGCTGTTTGTGTGGATGCCACATAGTCATGGCAGCCGCAGTCATTCGGTAATTGTTATAAGCGTTACTGCTGCTGTTTCTTGTGACACTCTCACAGAACGCTACGCATTCGCCATACGCCGCGTGGGTCTTATGCATATGCAAACAACGCAAAAGGCACTCGTCAGCCGCCAATGGGCAAAGTGGCTGTCGCTTTTGCTTTCGCTTTTCCGTGTGCGGCGCACTGATAAGCGCATTATATGAGCATCACTGACTTCGACTGGCATTGCCTTTGGCCACTGACATTGACATTGGCATTGTCGCTTGCCATCATTTGCCGTCTGCCAGCAGCCATCTGGCATTTAGCATATTTATTTCATATCTTTACTGCAGTCAATTTTGTTTGAAAGGCACGATAATTGCCTCCCAAGATTACCGAAAAGGTCAAAAGGACATACAACATATACATATGTATATATAAATATACATATATACATTTACGTGTGGATACTACATACATATGTATATATGTATATATGTATATACACACCTGCAGCTCAATTGAAATTGCGATGCTGCCCACAAACACACCGAGTTTTTGGCGCCTCGCTTTTGTGCCATTTCATTGCGCATCGGCTATGAAAATTGTTTTCATTTCCAATTATTATTTTTATGTGCATTCATTGTCTCGCCTGTGTTGTTGGTCGAGGACCACGCATGATTATATATATCCCAATGCTGAATCAGCAGAAAATCACAAGTGCCCTTCAATGTACTTGATTAATTTGATCAAGTTGCCGACAAGGGCTACACAGAAACGCAGAAACACAGAAACCATGCTCGCCAACTGCTCAACGGCATCGCCACTTACCATCTGCAAGTCGAATCTTCCCGGCTTCATATTTATCTCAATTACCTTCCCTATATTAACAGCAGTCCTAGCAGGAAACAAGGCAGGCAGGCACGCAGGCAGGCAGCCCTCACCCACCATTAAGTTGCCATGGTCGTCGCATGACTTCATGCCGCTTACGTGTCGCATCATGTGGGCTGAATGGAATGGAATTGAAACAAATTTGAACATGGCCCTGGCAATGGCAATGCTGCTGTCAAAACTCCTCTCGCGCGTCCCCTGCCTGTTTCCGCTCATATTCTCGTATCTACATAACGCGGCAACAACGACAAAACAAGCTTAATCAAAACATCAGTTGGAGGCACTGACGAACACTGACGCTGACGGGATGGGGGCAACTGGATGACTGGGCATCTGTGGAGACGGAAACCATATCAGAGACTGTTGACAGTCCGACATCAATTGCACAGTGAAGCCGGAGTTGGTAGTGAGTTGGCAAGAATCGAAGCGAGTCGCATAATTGAATTTGTATGATTATGTCCTATTTTCGTGATGACCCACTGCCCAAGAGCCTGTTAACCAAACTTAAAATGGTTTTAATTCAATTAATACTCATAAATAATTATTCAGCTAGTAGCTGTAAATGACTTTATCAGTTCAAAATACTGAGAAATGAAGGAAATGAATATCAAATAAAAACAAAGAAGCACAACGATCTGCTTCTCTCTTCAAATAACATTTTCTTAACTGCATCTTTGGTGTTATTATAAACAATGTATCTTGATACAACAAATAAGTATGTATTTTATTCTTTGTCTGTCTCACTTTCTCTACGAGTCGCAACAAAGTCAAGTGGAGATTAGGACCAGAATCAGCTGAAAATTGTTGGCACATTGTGCGTGATTTTGTGGCTGACAACTTTAGCTTTGTTTGAGCATCCAGTTAAGTTTATTATATTGAGCGATCAAGACAGTTTACCATTCTGGCGGCTAATCCGGGTCTGAGGTGAAGAGCTGCAGTTGGACCAGGCGATGGCTTTTGGCACCAAGTTGTTCTTGTAGATTGGTAGATTGGTAACCACTGTGCGCTTAAGAGCCACTCAAATTAGCTCATTCCTCGCCTTTCGCACTTCGCCCTTCGCCTTGCGTCCTGCGTTCTGCGTCCTGCGTCAGTGTCGCCGTTGTTGCCGCCTGTTCATGTGGCGCTAGATAAATGCTGAATTCGTGTCTGGTTAGCGCCCCACATTATTCGACGGGGTGGAACAGAAGGTAGGTGACTGGGTGACTGGGTGGTTTAGCTATTGGCATCGCACCGCCGCCTCTCGTGCTGAGAACACGCTTTACTGCACATTAAGACTTGTTTACGAATTTGCTTGTTACACGAAATTAATTTGTAAATTTAAAGGTTGGCAATGGGGCGCCATCAAAGCAACTTCCATCTTTAGCCATTGGGGGCCACACACACACACACACACATACACATACACATACATATACAAATAAAACACAATGTTTGAGAGAATGACATAGATGCATCCACTTTCATTTATTTGCCTTGCCTGTTTTGACATCGTGACCAGGGCAACCAACCAAAAATTGAAGAAAACAGAAAGCCACATTCCAAGGTTCGGTTGCAATCCCCTAGAGCAAAAATCTCTTTGAATGAATTTACAGCCAGTTATAATATCCAGCGTGGCATGCTTTTTACCGTGATGCTATGGCTATGAGGTTTTCCCAAATGACTGCAACTAATTTTGTGAATAACTGTTAAAAAGGAAGCTAATTTACTGTTTTTTGTGTTTTTCTTTTGTTTTTTTTTTCGTTTTTCTTTAACTAATGAATTAAAGAAAACTGGAATCACGAATTTCTTCACTTATCGATTGTCCATTCTACCTATCAAACACAGTTGTTTCGGTATGCTTATAGAATATGAATTGTAACAAATTTTTAGTGATGATATTATAAGGCGCTAGCCTCGCTGTACAAATGACCCATTGACCTGGATTCGCGCTGCATATTAAAGCATATTTTAGTTCCATGGCAATCTCACTTGGAGGTATTATTAATGGTTTACTTACTATTGCTGGTACTGTCTAAGTCTTGTCAACGTCAATGTCAATTTGGGGCGTTTGTGCTGAATTTGTGAATTCGCAGCGATTGCGACTTTGAGGTTGACTTGGCCGTAGACTTTGAGACAGAGGTTGATTTCATCAGCGATTTTGATTTGCTACTGTTGCTTGTTTTGCGCTGTCGCTGATTTAAATTAAATTGGGCACCAGCAGCAGGCAGGGAATATAACAACAACAACAACAACAATAATAACAACAGCAGTGGCATGTCAATTTAAAGTGCCCCAAACAAGCAACACCAAATAAAAGCCTTCTTGGCATTTTGGCAACTTCCGGTTTTGTTGGTAGGCAAAACTTTTGGCTTGTTCCAGTTCAGTGTCAGGGAATAAGCACAAGTTTATGTATAGCACAAATATATTTATATATTATATACTCGTATAGCCACATATGTATACCACCATATATAATGTATATAATGCCTTAGCACCAGTCGCTACTATTTAAGCTGGGCGCGCCCATCGCTTCATTAAAAGCGACTCACGACTCACTCACTACTGCTAAGTGGGCAAAGGGGGCCAAAGGGGCGCAAGGGGAAGGTGGTTGGGAAGGCATCGCTTTAAAGCCTTTGCCCATTTATCAACTGATGGCCAAGTTTGCGTGTGCCGTGCATAAAAACTAACTACATGCCGTCAACTTTTTGCTGCTGCCGCTTAAGCTACTTAAAGCGAACTTAAAACATGGAATGAAACAAATCCCCCAACGAGCGACTTTTTGTATTTGTTGAAAGCGAAGCGAAAACAAGGGGTGGTGGGGGTAAGGGAGATAAAATTAAACTGGTGCCACTTTTTGAGTGGAAAGCCAAGTTGAAACTTAAGTAAATAGCAGAAAGAAGCAAAGACAACGCAGCAAATGAGCAAGCGCGAGTGAGGCAAGTGAATCAACAACTACAGCTATATCCATATCCAGATCCGGACTCGCAATCGTATTCAGATTCGTTTTGGCTCCTCATCGACATCTCCGTTTGGAGAGCCACGTTAAAAGATTTTTTTTAACATTCAATTTGCCAAAGTTAAAAGCTAATGATGCCACCACTACACAATCAAGTTGCCCCCCGACATGACAGCCAACATACAACATAAACATACTCTTTGACCACGGCAACTGTTTGGACACTTGTGCTGAGCACTGCTGATGCCATCCGAATTGATTGGCATTGGCGTTAAGTGAGTGCAAGCTTAAGCATGTCAAAAAGAAACTTTGATGCCACACTCTTTAATAAATGATTTCAGTATCCGTAAAATCCGCATTTGCGAAGCTGTTACTTGCACCTTTTGGGCAGTGTAGTTCAGTCGACCACCTGCATGACATTTGCAAAACTTTTGAAATATGAAGTTGCGCCAATAATCTGCTGAAAGCTCCTTACGTCTGTTTGCCCCTCTGCACTTAAAAAAATATCGACTCTATTATATAAGCTGACTTGAAATTTATTTGACAGTTGCGCATAAGTAAAATAAAATTTTTAAAATTATGTTTGCAAAATTGTTGAAATATTCTGAGTCTGAGTTAAAGCAGGATAAACTGTGTGTCTAAGAAATTAACTTTCCGCTTTTGGCATCAAAAAAGGTTGGCGAATTTCTAAGTTCTGTGTCATACATAGTTTTTTTTTAAGTGAACCTCCATTCTGCTTCGTAAGTAAGTAAGCACTCAATGACACAGCAGCTCGATTTTTGACTGTTCCCGATGTCCCCGCTCTGCATTGGCAGCTGCAGCTTTCCGTAGTGGAAAACCATTGCGTGCTTTTGGGCGTGAAAAGTAGTTTTTCGTATATTGGGGAAAATGTGCTTGGTGGCAACACACGTGCCACACTCGCGACATCTATCAGCAACTTATTCACATGCTTGGCTGCAGTCAGTTAGAATCCACAATTTATTGGTAAATATTCGAATTCGTTTCTGACCCAAACTCGAGTGGATGATGCTGAATACATTGATCATAATAACTAAAGATATTCAGAATTCGGTTCAAAAATTGCTCAAACGTAATCGCGAAATAATATTTTGATAATATCCACTATCAACATTTGTTACATTCTTGTAGACATTCCACAGCACAATCTACTATATTTTTCGATGATTTATAGCATTTCGTATCAATATGAATGTTAGAAATGCTGCTGATAGTGAAAACAGGCTGTAATTAAAAACAATTAAGTACTAAAATTAAAAATTAAATATCAAGTAAGAATTCTGTAATTCATTGAAAAAAGAGCATCATCGTCCAGGTTAATCTTTTTTCTGACCCACACTCTCTATCAACCTAACTAGTTTCTAGTTGCCTAACGCTCCCAACAAATATGATTCTGCTATTGATGACATTTTACATAGATATACAGTCTGATTCAGAGGTATGCTATGCTGAATTTAAATGTTATTGGATGTTATGGTCAGTTTGGCCATTTCCGCGGCTTGTGCGGCTGTGCGGCTTGTGTCCCTGGCTTTTGGTATGTTAATCTCAATTGTATAGCTTGTTTGTGTTGTGCACTATAAATTAAATTGATTTGAATATACGCACTAGAGAGTTAGTCGTTTGTCACAAATAAAATTATGATGCGTCTACTGCATACATACTTATATACCGTGGTGCCACATTCGATTGCAAGCTCAAATAGACAAATTGGCGGTGGTATCAATCAAGCCATTAGCCACCCAGCCATTTAACAAACTCAACAGTGTAGATAATGCAATTATTATGTGTATGGTCACGCATAAATTGCCAGCATACAATTGACAGGCCATAAAGTGCATGTGCTACCTGTGAAGCTGCTCTGTGTGGCAGTATGCCCCAACAGCCACAAACCATTAATTGGTATGCAATTTAGAGAAGACGGCAAACAAAGCGACAAGACCCAAGTTTATCGAAGCTTGTGGGCGGTTGTTAAGTGTATGTGACTGTGGCTTCTGCTACATATTAATATTTTACCCACTACAAATGACCCATAATTGTCACATAACTGGGCATCTTGACTCCCTATGTCCCAAACAACCACATGCACGTTGACTTTTGTTCAGAGTCAACAGTGTGGAATGACATAAGAAAAGCGCACCCGAAAAAGGAGGCTGCGGCAAGAAATTCATTTAAGCAGTCAGTAAATTGTACTACCATATATCATAGGCCTGGTCAGGTCAGAACAAGTCTGAGACCGTACCTAGTCTAAGAGCGCATAATACAAAAGAAAAAAAAAATATATATATATATATATATATATATATGGAAAAGCATTTGGCCATCAGACATGGGCCAAAAGACGACCGGGCCCAGTAGCCAGCCCTGGCTCAGGTCCTTGTGCCTAGGCGCGCGTTTGGTTCATAAATCATTAGGCTCGATTGTGTGTCCAACACGTTCTTGTTATTGTATGTGGCTGGTTGGGTCTACCAGTGGCTCGCTGTGTGCGTGAATCGTGGGCTGTGGGCTCGCATCTCTCTCTCTCTATATATATATATATGTATATGTGTAGGAGTTGCCCTGGCACACACTAAATTAATAAAGCATTTGCTATCAACCGAGCATGTCCAACAAAAAAGGTAGCCACATCCAATCTCAAAAATTGCAGCTCCAACAAGTAAATATGCTCGAGTACAGAGAGCTCGACTAGGAAATACCGTCAGCCCAAGTCTATTCCCATCATAAGTGGTATTTATTGAAAGTACATATGTTTGAGTATACAGCTAAACCGAATGATGTCAAGGCTCATTCGTAATCAATACGAGAGCCTAAATATATAAAATTGTATAAATTATTGATTTTCGATTAACGCTGTTCATTTGTATATGGGAAAATGGAAACGGGAAATGATAAGGTTAAATTATATTAAATAAATGTAAAGACAGATCGCTAGTTCGACTCGATCGACTGTTGATGCTGATCAAGAATATATATACTTTATTTACTTCCTTCCGTCCATTTCATACTTTTGCACAACGTCATTCTCCCGCTTTTACCCATTTTTAGGGTATAAAAAGATAATAAGCAATGAATTATCCTACACGCAACGAGTATCAAAATTAACCTGCCTGCCTCATACTTACACACACCCATTCATATAGGAGAGTATGGGTGTGAGTGGGTGTGCTGAGTGGAATTTATCGGGCGATACGCCTGATGCTGAAAGTTGTAATTTTTCATGAGCACACAAACACAAATCCACGCACACACGCAAAATTTAGCAACGATGGCAACGCAGATAAGGTACTGGAGTTGAAGATGGGGATCGAAATGAAGCTGCGAGAAGGATTTGAAGTAAACATGCGATGGATGTAACTGACTTCTGGCTATGCCCACAGTAAAAACAAAATCACACCACACATCCAGGCGACAAAAGTAGTCATCGCATGAATTAAACAATTTTAAATTAGCTTGTAACATATAAACTGTTAACTTGAATTGTCATTATAGCGATTCAGTTTAATTATTGAAATAATTACTAATCATTTCGTTTCATATAAGCTGACATCCGACAACAATTTGCTTAAATACGCATGTATTTCAGTATTTCTGTATTTGTATTTTATTAGACACTGTATTTACAACATTGGTCGCCTGTACTCGTATCTAATGTGTAATTCATCAGGTGTATGTGTGTGTGTGTGTGTGTGTGTATGTGTAAGAAACAAGTACTTCATGAAAGGATAAGCTGCTCTGTTCCTGTTGTGTTAGCAGCACCACTGTGGATGCATCACGCGGTACATTATGCAAGATTAATTTGTGATGTCGTTATAAATAAAAGCGGGAGCATTTTAAAGCTCGCTTCAGCTTGTCTAAATGACTGCCACGCATACAATTGCAGGTGATTTCTTATTTTGGTCTCTCGTTTTTTGTTTGACTTCAACCTCTGACCACACGATACTCTGTGCCCTTTGGTGGCAAAAAGCCGTCTAGATTATGGGGTAGGCATTTGTTTTTGTTACATTAACAAAGCAAATTCGGCGAGCTTATGAAGATATGTTTAGCTTGTGTCAGTAATCCATTAAGCAAACTATGGTGACATGCTCGCAAACTGCTGGAAATATCGATTTGGTTATTAGCGGGTTCAAAAATCGCTCGCCTGTCTAACGAATATACCCATTATCTGTTCGTTTGTAAACAAAAATTTACAATTGTCCTCATTGTTAAATAATAATAGAAAATTGTTAATTGCACAATTGTCTATAGGTTCACATAAATGTGTGTGTAGAGTATCAAATAGTCGAACAGATGAAATCTAGTGAATTGTCACTTATTTTTAAATCCCGCCGCACACTCTTCTAATCCTCCCATTCACATTGTCAACGTTTTTTGTGGTAGTCACTTTGGATCTGTCGACATTGCGGTCTGTTAGGTTATATGTGGCGTTTACCAGGGAGGCAAAATTCTATTGGTGGTGTGAGGCAGTAGGGCAGTGGGGCCGCGGGGCAGCGGGAATCGTCAATGGCCAGCGGCATGACGAAAGAATAATGTTGCATTTTATATCTCTCGACAGTAATTCGCGCACGGAACGCATTTTGTTCACATAATCGGATTTGCAGCCAGCACAAACACACACACACATACGCACACACACACACAAACTCACACACTAACACACAATCAAGCGAGACACAATGACAGCAGTCACATTTAGTCGTGTGACTGAAGAGTTACATTTATTTTTTTATTCATTTGCCGTTTTTGCTCCAACTAAGCTTGTATTACAGAGGGACATACAGAGCAAGACAGAGATGAAGGGAAATATTTCTATAAGATACGAAGAAAGAGAGAGAGAAAGACAGAGAGAGAGAGAGAGAGAGAGAGAGAGGGAGATAAACAAAATATGTAAGTAAGTGGACATCAATGACTATAGTAATAGAAACAGGAATTCTACATCCATTGCTATCAGTCTTAAGTTTAAGTACGCAATTTGAGCTTGCTTAGTTACTTGTTGTCAATTGACATCCCATATTTCATCTTAGCAATTTCATATCATGCAGCATTTGCAGCTTATTAATAAATTGCACTTTAAAGAACACAATCGTTTTTCGACCTTTGCTTTGAATTGGCCAACATTGTGATAGATTATTCAATTATCACTCTCTCTGTTGTTGCTTTCAAAAACGTGGTTACAAAAATGCAATATGCGCTCCGCTATTTAAAAATTAATAACCATGCACCATATGCTGACAGCTGAAAAATCCAATGAATTTTCAAATTTATCGCCGTCTAGTGTTATAGGGAAGCGATTTTGGGGAGAAGGGGAAAACTATTGCAATATGAACTGAATGGATGTTCGGATGGATGAAATGTGCTCATTGTCCGGCATTTTATATATGTATAAATAAATATAGAATATATAATGTGCTGTGGCACATTTATGAAATATGCAATATCCAACAATGAATACAATTTTAAAGGCGATCAATGCTAAATGGCCAGGCTAAAGTACTAAACAGGCTATCGAGAGCGTTCATTCAATTAGCCTAAATGTGAATATCAATCAACCCGCTGCACCGCATTGGATAATCAATAAGTAAGAGAGTGGGGGTGAGTGTGAGTGTGAGTGTGTGGGTGTGGGTGGATGAGTGGTTATCTGAGTATGCGCTCTAAATTAAATGAGCAGACAGTGGTTGGGGGGGGGGGGGGGGGGAGAGTGTGGAAAGTGCCAAGAGCGATTTGTGGCACCACCTGCAGACCAGCCGACCAGCCGACCAGGCACATTCAGCACTTTTGCAATTGCTTGGCAAGGAAACAGAATGGGTGGACAATCTATTTGGATGAGCTTGGCAAAGCAGCATGTAGCAAGCAGCAGGCACCTCTGACCAGTCCAGCAGACAGACTTGTCCTTGTCCTTGTCCTTGTCCGCTATCCATTCTTGTTCTTGTTTCATTTATCAATTTGTTTGCACACTCATCAATATGTTACTGGCTCGATTTAAAGGTGATTTACGTATTGTCTGTGTGTGTTTTTCATTAACCTCCTCTATCTGCGACAATGAGTCCAAGATGTGCTTGGTGTGTGGGCTATATTAAACTATTTTATTGGGCTTAACAGGTGTCCATAAAACAATTTGAGATTCCGTTCGATATTTATTTGATGCCATTATCCTCATTAAATTCAGAAGCTTAAATAGGTTATACAATAAATGCCACTCAATACTTATTATTCTTGTTGAATTAACAAGGGAGTAGAGCTCAACTAGGAGATACCATGAAGTCAATTAAAACACAGGCCAAATTTATCTTTAAAACGCTCCGCAAGATAAGCAGGTCCTGAAGGGTGATTTTGAATCATAAAAACCATTGTTTTTCCCTTGACACTGTGAGTTCATTCATAAGACTACAATTCTAAAAACAAGAATCAACTCGTATGAGCTTATTCATGTGACAATCAAGAAGTGATCAAAGCTATCTGGCAATCTTGTTCCCATTGTCCCGATACCATTGAGAGAAGGTAATCGAGCCAGTTGCTATGTCAGTATTTTGATCGATATCTGATCGGCATCGAGACATAAATACAATATTTAATATAATATCTTCGTTATATACTATAATACAATATATAACATAATATCTACATTATATATAAATTGGAAACCAATAAAATGAACTTAATCCACGCGTGGTAGTGGTAGCTCTCAGTCACTGAGATCGGCTCGTTCAGCTTCATTTCATATGGTAAATAGGTTTGCATGACTTCGTTACTCATTTTTAATAGATTAAGAGTACGCAAAAGTTAATTGAATTAAAAATCATTTCACTCACTGTATTAAATCCTTTTCGTATTTAATTCAATAACAATCAATGTCTTTTGTTTTTATTTCCATCGACCACTCTCTCTATCTCCCTCCTTCGCTTTTGCGATCAAATTTTTTTTTTAATGTTGTGGAAAAATATGTTTTTTTTTAACATTCAATATATATTTTTTACAATGAAACAAAACATTTCAGTTAATTGTTTCGTTGGGTGCGCGTTGGAATATAAATTTAAAATTGAATAGATTCGAATTTTTTCCGTAAATAATAAACGTTGCAGTCGTGCGTAACCGACTGCGGAATACTCTGATACCAGTGTTATACTAGCAAATAACATTCTTGTGGAGTGTGGGGGATGGGTGTGTCTCGAACATTACGTGGCAGGTGCCTACCCTTGAAGGACGTCGTCCACAAGAAAGCAACCAAGTTCTATTTTTTTTGTGTGGAAGATTTATAGTTTTATCGATTTCTTTGCGTCTTAGCGATGTAGCATCACAACTCGAACACTTTGTCTAAAACGGACATTGACAAATATATATTACGAATATAAGTTTCAAGTCTTGAGCTTCAAGGGTGTCGAAAAAAGTTGTGTGCATAAAAACGGTCAGAAAAACCAATATACTCTTATACCTTTGGGATCAGAGTCTAAAAATATGAATAATATGCCTGTAAGGCTTCTTATGAAAATTTTTGTCTGTATATTAATACGAAGAATAATTTAATTAAAACGAGTATTGTGTTATTGTGCATAAGATACTTATTGAAAGTCGTTGGGGTATGAAGCAAATTGGCTCAATGGAAATTCTTTGACCCGGTATAATGACAAACTAAGCAAAATTTAAATTTAATTATATTAAAGTCACGTCAATATTAATGACAGTACATTGCCTTTTTAATGGCATTTGATAACTTCTTTCTTCTTATTTGATCTTCACGCGTGTGCTTAATACACGATTTTTAGTTTGGCCAGTTCAGCAACAACTTTAGCAAATAATATTATCATAAAGGACGTTTATCAATTTAATTTGGTCATAAATTAAAGTTGAGAACAATACAAAAATTCCAAAGTGTGAACAAAGTTGAAATTGTCCGAAAGGAGAAATAAACAACAACAAAAGAGAAACAATCACATAAGTTTGCCTTTTGTATACCAGAAAACACTTGGTTTACGAGTTACTCTGAATGCTGTGCGGATGCTTTAGAGTGGTTGAAAAGAGTCATTTGCCATTTCTCAGCAACACGATAATAGTTTTATTTCGACAATGTCTTTAGACATATGTTTGTTTGTTTATTAATCATAGCACATTTATACACATTACGGAGTCCAGGTATTTCCCTAGTTTAGCATTTTCTGCTAAATAAATTCATTAATTCGCTTTTCTTTTGCGGTTCATTGAATAAAATATAGTGGTTATTGTGTGGGTAAGTGTTTCAGTTCGCTTGTTATTATTGTACATTGTGCAACAATGCGGGTTGCTACATACATACACACATACATATATACATACATATATAGCTAGTACCGTCCCTCCCAACACATCGTTACCATTCCAGTACAGTCCATAGAGAGCTGTTGAAACAGTTTAATTGCTTGCCTTGGCCGTTTGTACTTTTGCTTTTTGGCTTACTGGCTTGGACAGCTGCCCTAGGTCTTGCTACACCACCCCACACCCTACCCCTCTCCCCGTATCCGCTCTGTGGTTTTGGACTCTTTACACGCACATCAGTTGCAACTTTTCTCGCTGCACAATTGTAATTGTACAGGGCGGAGGCAAAGATTTTAAAGAAAACAAAATGCCATATTTTGGCAAAGCAACACAGAAATACGACAAATGAAATAAAATAAAATTAAATAATGTTTATGAGGCATAAAAATTTTATGGCCTATGCCCATTGAGTACAATTAAACAAACAACATACAAACAACAACGTTTTGATTTTTTTCTACTCAAAAATCGTTTCTCCTTATCAATATAATATCAGGATAATTCCCAAATATGAAACACGATTTGACAGAAAATTTGCCAAGCTTAAAAAATTACCGTTATTGTTTCGATGTATCTTAAAGATGCAAACATGAATTATTTTTCTTGGGAAAAATGAAAATTACTGGAACCATATATAATATTAATAACAAACCAAATCCAAAATAAAAGAAAATATATTCTAACCCACGAACCTTTCCACAGAGACGATAAAAACAGCCATCGGTAGTTAGTATCTATTAATTTTGTTGCACACTGAAAAGAGTCAACTTTGAGCATCAGCAACACCCAGATTTAAATCTTTAAGCTTTGTGAATATATGAACAATTCCCTACCAAATGCACTCATACTCATTCATTTTTTTAATCGATTTCTCGAGACGTTTTTCGGCCTGAGGCGCCACTGTGCGACGGATCACATGTGGCATATGTAAAATCAGATTCGCAACAGGAACAATACCAACAACACCAAAAAGCACAAAAATAGCCCAACGAAGTGCAGCAATAGAAACCAGAAACAACAAAGGCAAAGAGCAACTGCAATTATTCAGCAATTTAAATCGCTGAAGTACTTCAAACTTTTTTCAATAATGTATACAAAGTACTTGGATTTTGTTTTTGTCTAGTTTTTTCATCCATTCCACGAGAAAATCGATTGAAAATCTTCCCGGAGCTAGAACAAGTTGATTGCCTCTGATGGTATGGAACGTTAAATTTTTACTTTTATTTGTTAATGATGATTTTTATAGATGATTTCATGCAATTATTATTTTCATGATTTTCATGTATTTTCAATGCAAGAGACTTTAATTAGCTGTAGCCCTAATACATTTGGGTTAAAATAGTAAACAGATCTTTGTGATGTATTGTTAAGACGGAATTAAGACACTATTAACAAAGTGGGAAAATATGAGCCGCAATAAGGCTCGAGCTATATGGGTTAAACACCCCTTTGATATGTCAAAGTTTTTGTTATTGTGTTTTTAGTTTTCTATTTTGTTCGCCACGCCCCATTGCATTATGTGATCGCACAAATCTTAAGCTGCTGGGTTTGCTAAGCCAACTCGTTTGTTTGCCAGCTGCTCAGCAGTCCCTGTCCGTGTTCCTGTCCACTTTCTTGTTTACAGATTTGCTTACTGCTCCCCCGGTGTCCCTTCCTCCTCGCACTCAGCGTCCCTGGTGCCAAAGCAATGGGCTCATGTGCTCAAAGTTTGTCCGGCAGCGTCAGCTTTGCAGTGATTTTGTTATTCTTGTAAAATATGAGCTTGAATTAGGCCCACACACACAAACGCCAATCAGGTTTGCAAAAACACACAGCCACACACACACACACAACAGCAGAGGTGGTGGGTGAGGGGAGGGGGCTGGCAAACAAATTTGAGCAAAGTTTTATTTTTTTTTTGCTGGATTTTTCACAGAAAGCCAGGACTTGATAAAAAGAAAAACATGTAAAGACCTACAAGCGCCAGCACATCATTCTGTGTCTGTGTGTGTATGTAATTGCTATAGAGAGAGAGAGAGAGAGAGAGAGAGAGAGAGAGAGACAGAGAGAGGGAAGATGTGCTGAATGCTTGCACGCAGAAGGCCTCCTGGGTGCCAAGGAGCACATATGTCTTGGGCCCTGTCGGGATTTGCTCTTTCTGGCGTGACACTGAAGGTGTGTTTGTCAAATGTGCACTCATTTTGTTGAAAAATTGAAGTATATGCATGACTGCTCCAGTGGCCATATCTATGCGTGTGTTTGTATATATGTATGTGTGTGTAGGCGTTAAGTAAAGCTTGTGGATGTGTAAGAATCCATTTAGTGTCTGTTCAAATTTTCCAAGATTTCCGGTCAGTTCACTAATGACTTTTACAATGTGTTACATTGAACAATTTTTTGACACAACCCTCGCACAACAGCAATGTTTAAATCTAATAAACACACATAGCGATGTATGTGTGTACAAGTATGCTTAATTTAATTTCAATTTTCATATGCACACAACAAACTGGCACTGAGCCGTGTCCTTGTTTGTCTTTGCCCTAATCCCTATTATCAATTCTGCATATTATGGATAAACTAACAATTTAACGCACTTTTGCGCTTAGCTGGCTTCTCTAGACATGAAAATTAAGAGAATTCTGATAGCACTCTGTAACAATTACAATTACGAATGTCAGCTTGTTAGATTAATGTGCTTGAATGACACAGTGCACCAATAAGTTGATTTAACTGCTACAGAAAGCAGCACTTCATTATGATAACCCATTAAAAAATATGAAACACAATTTTCAGTGAGCAGAATGTCGAATTAAATAGTGTGAAAGTCAGTTGATTGAGTGAACATAAATGGAGATACATATACATATATGATGCTGATTTATTATTGACGGAGCTGCTATCAAATACGTTAACACCGCAAACTTCAATCCAATCAGTTCGAGGCACTGCAAATGGCAGTTGCATCGATTGTCGATTGTCGATTACCATTAGTCCGTGAATGTGTGTCGGTCACACGCGGCGTATGAGTAATTCAACAATAACTCAAATGGCACGTGGCGAATGGCTAAGTCGCGTACACTCTGAAGCTGAATGAACCCAACCAAATGTAAAACCCAGCACAACCAAAACGAACCCAAAACCAAAAGCAAAACCAAACGATTTATTCTCAAAATATTAGCGAAATAATTTATGAATATAAATATGCAGCAATGATACATTGGCCACAGTCGCGTGTGCATGTGTTGAACAAATGGAAAATTTTATTATTGTTGCGCTTTAAATAAATAATAATTTATTGACAGCATTTGTGTCTAACTGAACATTTTTTGTTGTGTATTCAAACGGAATTAATTTGACGAACTTATCCATTTTATTGGGTAGTATTTTTATTTAAAATAAAATAGTATTTAAAGGCACCGTCTGAAAAATTTAACTTTTTAATCAACGGAAATCAAAAGAGGCGTGAAACTGTCAGCAAGAGTGTTTAATGTGCGCAACACTAAAGTTTAAGTCTGATGGTTTTGGCATTGTTTCGCTTTTTTGTCAGCGGGTATTGTAACTTTAGTTTTGACTGCGGCGAAGAAAAAAAAAATTTATTCGCATAAATCTCAGCTGCAACAGCCGCATTTAATTGCAAAACTTTACCAAAATGTCGTACGGTGAGAACTATGTTCAGTTTTCTCTACAAATACATACATATATATATACATATATATATATAAATATATATATAAATATATATATATACAGTTTCAAACGTGCTAGCGTAACGGGTAACAACTTCAATTCAGCGACGCTGTGTGCCCAAAAATAAATTATGACACAAAGTGACGCCCCCCTAAGGCGCATCGGCATTTTACAGCGTACAGGATTTTTATCGGCTGCCAAATAGTCGACACTTGGCTACTTGTCGACTCTCAACTTATTCGCAAACCCGTTCCATCCCGTCCCCTGCCGCCGCTATGTTCACTTGTCCATTTGGCCAGTGGCCTGACAGTTCCTGGCGCAGACCATAAAGCGAACTTTTTTCTTGACCAAACGTTGCCCCAAAATCTGTTAACAGGCAATTTCAACTATTTTACAGGCTGCATACGGCATGCCAAATGACCGGAGCCAAATGTCAATACCATCAACATGCTCAACGAGCTCAAGTCATGAAATAACCAACAGCAGTGCTCGAGCCCCACACTGCAGGCTAGTCGACAATCAATAAGTGAAAATCCTTTTAGCTGATATCTTTTCTTCCAACAATTTCTGGACCGCCTGCTTGCCAAACGATGCGGCATTTTTTAAACACCAGCACAAAATAGCAAAAAATAAAAATAAAATAAGCTTGCTGGCATGTTCGCCAGTATTTAATGGAGATTTTCACACGAATTGTTAAATATTTTAAATGAATATTAGCAGAACGTTTAGTCGTAATAGAACAATGCCGCCAATACAATACAACCAATACAAAATCGGCTGAATAGGTTGATTAATGTTTAAAATATAAATATAAAAAAAAATAAAAAAATACAAAGAACACAAAACAAAATTTTTTTTTTTTTTTTGAAAATTGTTTTTAAAATTCATAGCCATTACCTGTAGTACGTTTGTAAAAATAAAGTACACAACACTTACAATAGGAACGATTGAGTGTTTTGTAATGCAGAGAAGTCAACTGCATCAAAATCGGCTCAGTTAACTCAACAAATATTAGAGTACGCAAACATAGACTAAGCAGTCACTATTTTCATTACCAACAATATTCACATTCAAAGCTGCACATAAAAAAATAAAAAAAATAAATAAATAAAAAAAAAATAAAAAAAAAATTTTTCAGAAGCAAAAAAACTTTTTGCCAACTATGGCTTTTACAAGCACGTTGTGCAAGTCGTAAAAGGCGGCAAACAAATGCAGTTAATTTGCTAATAGCCACCACAAATTTTACAAGATGCACTATGTTAGACCTTGCCCATCGAAAGCATCAATATATCGCCCTGTCTACTAGCTATCGGCTCAGGTGCGGATCGACTGCGATATATCAGCAAGTCAACATTAATTTGTATTTCTTTCATAAATAACAAATAAAAACCAAATATATCCATCAGCCCAGTCCGCTCGCTACTGTGTTGACTGTGCTGATATTATACAGCCTGCGTGTGCCTCTCTTCCTTTAAATCTCTCATTATAATTTATTTAAGAAATTCTCTTTAGTTAATCATTCTATTTTCGTCCGTTTGCCATATCATCGCCTCACGCGATCACATTAACTTCATAGCCTTCATTTCCATTTCGTATTACACTAGACTATTTAATTTCCACTTTGTCATATTTTCTCATCAACAATATTCTTATATAATAAATGCAAATTTCGAATATCTAATACTCTGTTGGTCAACACTAAATTCTTTTACATATGTATTAAAAATTAAATTCTTTTACGTATGTATTACATTACTTAATGCTTTCAGAAGAAAAATAATTTTTTTCACTGATTTCACTGATGGACAAAATCATCACAGCATCACTGTTGCAGGCACTGCGCATCACTGGTGGCTTAATGTTGCCAGCCTGCGTGCCAATTGGCCGTATTTAATTGGGCTCAGGTATTGTGGGATGCTCCGGATCGGCTTACTGTTCCCTGGATTCCCCTCCTCGACTCTTGTTTTAACCCAATAGTACCCGGTCATTAGTTTCCTTGGTCTGTTGTTGCCGCTCGTTTGCTCTTTTTTGTTTTTATTTTATTTTATTTATATTTTTTTATAGATAAATACATCTATAAAGGTAAATTTGTATATACATATTTTACTTTATTAATATATTCTTATAATCTTGCAGCCTTTTTTCCTTCTCCTCTTTTTCTTCTTATTATTTTCTTTCTCGTTTTTCTCTTACCCTAATTTGTCTTGTATACTTTTTTTGGAGTCTCTTCTCTCCCCTCCGAAAGATGGTGCTAATCCGAAACCTATCGATCTATTAGCCGACTATTAGCCGACTATAAATACATGTCTAACCCAGAGATGCTCAATTTGTTTCCACGTATAAGAAATTAAGCGGTTGATTATAAAAACCATCACACAGCTACAGTTCGCCGCACATTTTCCAAAGCTGTTATGTTCGATTAAAAACAAAGAACGAGAGTTTGTAAGTTGACATCACCTCCTACCCATCAATTAAAGGCATTTCCTTATTGCCAGACTTTTCTCCCTGCAGCTTACCGTTTTCTGTCCACAGTTGTGATTGGATTGTCTGCATTGGTTGAATCCCGCAAGGCTCATGCTCCATTGTCTAATGCAGCTCATTGTAGCACTATAATAAAGCCGCCTTGCGATGCTGCACCACCCTGTACGACAATAGCGTCGCCCTGTGCCACAAAAATCCCATTTAGTACGACAATAAATGAAACCACACCCACTCCGACAACGTCGACCAGAGCTCCATGTGGATGACTTCCCGATGTAAAATGCGACTGCTCTGTAATGGACGAGGCTCGATCTCTGCTCTCGATGCGCAACTGTCGGTGCCTGGTGGATGGCACGCTCTTAACAGATACTGGGCACTGTCGTCGCTTCGACATTTGGCGCAATAATCCTCCCAGACGCCAAAACTGTCCGACGGGGCAATGGGTCGATCGCAAGGCAAACATTTGTCTGAATCGTACGTATGCATTGCTCTCAGTAGACAAGCTTAAATTTAGTGTAAATGGATTGTGTGTTAATTAACATTATTTTTTTTTTCTTGTCCAATTAAGCTGCATGCTGTGAAACAATGTCTTAATACAACTTTAAATAGCTTAAAATGTTTGGCTAGATATTGATAAATTGTGACTATTAATGTCGTTTTGTTAATGGAAATTCTGGTCTAAGCTGACGATTAAGCTGTCAGACGTCCAGAAGCGTCTGGCAATCCATAAGCTGGTTCTGCTTCTCAACGGACAGTTTTCTGCTTGCCGTTCCGCGACAAATTGCCATCTATTTGGTGGGCGGATAACTTTGAAGCTATGTGAAGGACTTTCAATCAGTCAGCAAATGGCAAAGGCAAAACAAGGCAATAAATTTGTCAACACTTTAGGCCAATTGCCTCAAGTGCAATTTGACAGTCTGCAACTATAACTTTGACTGCCACTGAGACCAGAGTGGCACTGAGCAGGAGGTGAGTGCTGGATGTGCGGTGATATCTGATCACATTGCATGGGTTCAAAAGTTGGCTATAAAGTTTTTTTAGGCGTTAAGAGTGATAGGTTGTTGCTTGTGGCATTATTATTTTACGGTATTTATTATTGTTGCAGCTATGACGCAGTGAGGCTGTTACTAGTGTGATTTCTGCATTCAATGCTATCAGTTCTCTGACAACTGCGAACATTCAGTGGCTTCAACAACTTCAAAGAGCAGCAAGCATTATCATATTTCCGCATTTCCGTATTTCCGCCAGCACTTTAACATTTTCGCGACTGCTTGTCGATTTTGCTATACCCTGAATCCATTTAAGATTGTTTAAAAGGGTATAAGTGTTTTGTGCAAATGTATGTTACAGCCAGAATGAAGCAGCTCCGACCTCATAAGGTGTACATATATATGTATACCTTATGAGGTATATATATGTATCTGATTAGGATCAACAGGCGAGTCGATATAACCATGTTCGTCTGTATGAACACGTGGATCTCAGAGACTTGAAATTTGTAATACAAGTTCTTTCACTCGCAGGACAAACTTATTTCAATATATTGATAACTGTCTCCGTTTCGAAAATATCAATACTTATCGTATCCAATAACAGTAAGAGCCACAGTTTTGAAGGCATAGCCATCTAACTGATATATATTATATATAGTATTGATCAATTGGAGCAACTTCATAAAGGTCGGAAAAGAAACACCCAAGTTATATTGTCCAAAAAGCATTTACATATTGATCTTATTATTATCAGCAGACGCAAGCATTTTCTGTATGAATGAATATGCGCGTGCATCTGTAAGAAAGGGATGGCATGAGAATCAACGCTTCTGTGTGTGTGTGTGTGTGTGTGTATTCTGCAGCGTTCCGTTATCTACGATAGTGTGTATATTCGTGTATGTGTGCATGCATATGTATGCACGAGTTTGTCGGTGATTGCATAAAAATATATGAATACTTTGCACACTGATTACAGTTGAGTGGGGAAAACTTTTTGTAGGGAAATTTGGCAATAAAACTAGAATATATTTAACAGCTGGGTTCTGGGTATATCGTAGTCGAGCTCACTCGCGGACACCATTCTTACTTGTTTGGTTTTGTTACTGTTTTGGCAGCGCTGAGCTACGCTTCGCTTGTTTACGGCATTTTTAAATTTTTTTGTGGGTCAGAAACACAAATCAAAAGCAATGCGCCTCGCGCTGAGTTCTATCATATTTCATCAGGGGCATTTGACTTTACCACTGGCGTTGCCGTTGGTTTCCTCCAGTGCCAGCTGTTGGTGGCACAGTCTGTTCCCCACTTTGCCATTACAAAAACAGCCACAACTTTTGCAGACAGTTCAGGGAGTTCTCCACTCAATTGTGGCTGGGGATGTCGTTATGAAATTCATAACAGACAGCGAAAGCTAACTTGAAGTGCAAGCCCTGCACAAACATACAAATACACACATATATACGCAGATACTGTGTATATCATAAATTGAAAACTTCCAAAGCAATAATCCTGTTTTAATTACCTAATTACCTATGATTTAGCGCTCCATGGCTCTATTCACTTGTGTATTCAAATGCATATGAAAAATTAAAATTCGATCTATTGTTCTTCAACGGTGACAACGGATGGTTCATGCGGTAACATATGTATAGGCGTACTTATCATATCTCCATTATCTCTTCGAATATATTTCGTACACAATCGGCACATGTATGCATTGTTATATTTGAAAAAGCTCTCCGAAATCCAAACAGCAAATTGGCTCCAATTATTTTTCGTTCATTCATTCATTTATAAAAGGAATTCTTTTGTTCGTGCGATTTTTTTCTTTTTTGATTTTCCAATTGCAAAAAGCATCAGCCAAAAATCAAACAAAATTTACCGCAGCTTCAAGTTGATTGTGCTTATTATATAAAAAACAATATACATATATATTTATATATATATATATATATGTATATATATATATATATATATATATATACATATATATATGTATGATATGTTGATAAGCTTTAGCCGACCCCTTTTGGGGTGAGATGCGGCTCGTCTTATTTTAGCCACTGAATTTAGCTAGTTTTCAATGGTGAAATGCGGTGAAATGCGGCTTTGCCTACAGCTATGCTGATATAATACATACATAACAAAATACATTTTATTTTGTAATGTATATATATATATATATATATATATGTGCACCTCCCAGCTGACATTGTTTATTTTTCAGCTGGGGATTCGAGTATTTATTTGCATTCGTGGTTAAGTGTACAAAAATATTTATTTATTTTTTAATTTTTAATTGTTGTCTTTAGAGTTTGTAATACTTAAACAGAGAAAGTGCTAATGTGTGTGGTGTGACACAAACACGCAATTACTATTAATTATAATTGGTCAATGAAATATGACACTTACCTTTAATCAATGCGTTTAACAAGTGGCGTTAATCATGCGCCATGTTGGCCTGAATGTTGCCGCGTGCTTTGCTTTTCAATTATTTGTATGTATTTATTTGTTGCTTTTATAATTTTTGCAGCTTGAACTCACTCACAATCAGTTGTTGGTGTTCTGTATATACATTTTAACAATGAACACATTAACTTCACTCATATGTACTACAATCAATAGCAACAACACGTAGAACCGCATTAATTTGTATTTAGTCTCATATGTGCTTGCACATTTCAAATCTAATAGGCAGAAGGAAAAATCTAAGACCACATAAAGTTCGAACTGGTGAATTATTATGACATTTTGATTTTTCGTTATGACAATTTGAGACCAGTCTATAATTTAGTGTGCAAAGGCTCTTAAAGAAATTCTGTGTCTTAATCGATTTAATATATTTTACAGCTTGCTTCAGGGTATATCCCAGTTGTGCTCTTTAGACTAGAGCATTCTTACTTGTTGAATTAAAATTGATGTTCTATTAAGCTTAAGCTAATTGCACTTAATTGATTTATGGTCTATCAACTAAAATGATTACAATGAATTTATTTTTAATTATTGGAATTGAAACACTTTATACTATTTTAATCATGTATGTGGTTTATGATTCCAATTTCCGTCACGGAAGCACATTCCGATTAGCAATGATTTAAACAATTATTTAACAAATGAATTCGTTTTGCTGGCGTGTACGCTTAATAATATATTGATAATTTTTTCTTTTGTCTGGCAAACAGCATGAGCATAGCTATATCCATGGCCATATATATATATATGTATGTATATATAAGTTATATAAGGAAAAACTAATATGCGCAAAAATGGCTGGAAAATAAAAAAGAAATGACTCCCTGTGGCTGCCATATTTTCGGCTCATTTCGCAGATTGTGCGCTGAATTTTTAATTACACTCGAAAAATTCGAAATTGCAACTAAACTTTAAATGAAGCACTCATACAAACGCACACACACACACACACATAAACGTACACATTAATATGTTAAAGGGCCTTCACGGATGTGTTGGACAGTGGCATCGGCAGGGGCAGGGGACGGGGCTTCGTAATGGCTTCGCTGTGCACTCTAACGATCTGACAACGTTGACAACAAGAGACACAGCACAGCACAGCACAGCACAGCACAGCACAGGTACAGTTACATATTCCCATTATTAATTAATGTGTCGCACACTTTTTCACACTAACACAGCCACCCACACACACACACACACACATTTCGCATTTTCATCTTCATTTCGCACTTAACACTAGCATACAGTTACCGATAAAAGTTTGCGCCATTTGCAAGTGAAAGTTGCACGCAAGTAAAATAGTTTGTGGAGCAATTGAAAAACGTTCAGCAAACTTTTCGAGAAGTTTATTTCACTCCATTGCCAACTGAAGTTTGCAACCAGAATTGCGTAATTTTTCCCGATTTGATTACAGTTATCTTTATTTATTTTATTGCTTTTATTTAAGACATATTCCTTGAAGTGTATTTACCTTGGCAACCAAAAAAATGAATTAATTTAAAACTTTACGGAACAAGCCCAACTAATATCGAGCCAGTAAAAAAACGAATAACAACAAATGCGACTGAAAGGAATTCAATTTGACAATCAATCATCAGAATTCGGTCCTGGTGCTATATTTCCATGTAAAAGGAAATTATTGTGAAAATTCTGAAACGACTTACATATATTGTGTTCAATGCAAAATTAGTTTGTATGCAAGTCTAACAAACTGATCACAATGAGAACAAAAAATCACCCAGAATTTTAGAAAATCACGTACTTCATTATTCAGAAAAAATACTTGTAAAACATCCGATTTTGTTTTTTTTGCTGCTATTTTTCTCTTCTTCTCTTTTAAATTCTTACATAAAATATGTATAATTTGCAGGATGTTTTTTTGTATGTGTGCACATTTGTACTTTTTAATAATAACAACTTTATAAAATTAACAATATATTTGTGGAAAATAGAAAAGAATCCATTCTAATATTACGAAATATTTGTATCGGTTTCTTTTCCGAGTGTATGTATTTACATATATGTAAAACTGTGTAGCTATAAATATTAAGTAACTATTTAAACTATTTTGACCTACGACAAGTGCGTGCATGTGCTTATCGGCAGGCACTGTATACAACCTTGACAACATACAATGTGTTTGTATCTAAGACTGACGCAGCTAAAGAAAACGCAATCGCATTTGACTACATAGATACAAATACTTACACACACATATGCATATATACGGTGCCAGTCAGCAAGAACAGCAACAGTGGCAAGTTTGTGTCATCGTTGAAATTGAAAGGCGCTGAGATCTTAAGTGGTTTTCAAGAGCGCCAGGAGACTGTAGACTGGGATGGAAGACGAGAGATAAAGGGAGAATGGGCAAGCGAAAAGGGAAAGTGAAAAAATTAAATTGGTGTTACACCTTCAAGAGATGCCGCAACAATCAAGAAAATGAGACGAAACTAAGCAGAAAAGCAGGAAAAGCGTAATAAATAAAAATCATATAGACACAACAACAACAAGTATGTACAAATTGTTGTTTTTGTTGTTGCTGCTGCTACTGCTGCGTCTGATTTTGTTGTTGTTGTTTTTTGGTGATGGTGCAGCGACCAGCGCCATATATACAAATACATAAATTCTTTGGCAATTTATTATTAGAAAAAAGCAGACGCCGAAGTCGCCGACAACAAGAGAGCCGACGAGAGACAACGTGAAAGAGTGAAGATTGGGAAGTGAGGAGCACACAGGGCCAGGTCGGGCATGCCTACTTTTTGTGTAGTTGTCATCAGCAACAAGAACAACAAAGATGCGACACCAGCAAATTTGGAGACGGAGACAGAAGTAGTTGCCAAATTATTATTAACATTATTATTATTATTTTTATTATTTTAGAAAAAAAAAACAACTTGTATAATATGAATCGATATGTATGTGAATACATAAAAACATATTCATACACAGAAATAAATAAATATTTTAACTTTACCCGGCAAATTGGATTTATAACTGTCTTTTACTCGAATCCCGTCGGTAACTAGAGCCAGCAAACAACGTATTAGTTTGATTTAATTTGCATCGGATTCTTACAAAAAATGGCATTCTAATATCTGGATAAAAATCCAATGTATACGTGGATAGATATTCTCATTACTGAATTGGCGTTTAAAATTATATCAAAATGAATATTAAGAAAATAGGAGCTCGTATTAATTTTATATGCTCAAAAACATCACTTGGTATTTTTTTTTTACGATTACGACTCTCTTAGCTAAGCATATGTAGTATTTCAAACACCGAGAGCCAATAATTTAGTAACGAACTTATAGACTTTTGTTCTTAGTGTATAGCCATGCGTCGGGCGCAAACACACATACTGACAAGCACACACACACACAGATACACATAGACATAGATACAGCGTTGCAGATACACTCGCCATATGCTGAAAGTTTACGCTGTGGCGTCTCTCGTAGCGACTGCTGCGACGTTGCTTAGTCAATATTTCATTTGGCACTTGAACCAAATACTTTTAGTTTGCTGCCACAGAACAGACGAAGGTTGGCTGCGAACACTGACGTCGGCAACAACAACGAACTAAGAAGGCGACAACACCAAGTTTAATCATGCCCCGCGACACACATACACACACATGTGTATGCATACATATTTTTCTATATAGTATAGTTTGTATAGTAATTGATTTGTGTTTATATATGGCTAATTTAGCTAGTTGCTGATTTGCTCCGGCAAACACGTCGTATACGTAATTCTCTTAACAGAACTTAACGCTGAAACTAAAATATCTAAAGCACTACCAATAAGCATTTTATTTAGACAGCGTTCAACATTGTTGCACTTATCATCAACACTTTGACTTTGAAAATATTCAAGCTTCTATCATTAAAGTTGAAATATATTTTTCACATTTTTTTTGCTCTCTTACAATTATTTCAATTATATATAAAATTTACATATTTTTTTTAAGTATTTACGCAAGGGTATAAGCAAAAGATGTAAATTCTACTTGAATGGAATGCGAAGTCTATTAAAACATTAAGTCAAATAATAATGCTGTTAATGACCTCGTACTTACATATATTTATAGTAATTGAGTTAACAACACATTTAAGACATTAAACACAAGTATATGAAAAGAACTTAAAATCTATGTTTGGACATCTGTCCAGAATAAATCTTTAATCGAAATCTATATTGCGAATGAATATGATCAGTATAGGGAATTAAATGGTTATTAATTTATTTATTTAATGTGCACTAACTCGTTAAAATTTTTAAACAATATAAAATTTCAAATTTAATTTAAAATAAAATTAATGTTTTCAAAATAAGAGGGAGTAAATTTAAAGTCTCTCAAATGAAAAAAAATAAATATAAATGTTATAAAAAATAAATAAATAAATTATAAACTTATAAATCGAATAAATATTATCTCCAAAATTGGTTAAATCGTATATGGTTTTTGTCGGCAAATATTCCGTATTCCATTTCGTATGGATAGAGTGATATCAGGTCATTTGCAATGTGCAACAGGCTCTTTTGGTTTCGATTGTATTTTTTTATGATCGAGAGCATTTTAAGTCCACCACAATTTCGGCGGCAAGTAAAATTAATTGAGGCTTCCTTGCACAGATGAGGGGAAAGAAGTATTACGTTCTTTAACTCAAACACAAAAAGGATTTAAATAAACGACATAAATTTGCCAGACGACCTAACAATTGAAAGCAGAGTGAATATGAATTGAAATGGGAAAGTGAATGGAAATGTAAATAAAAAGTGTGATGCACTGCGTGAATTCTGCTGGTTACTGTTACTGGCTCTGGCCTCTGGTAAACGCTCATTACTAAATAAAACAAAAATATGCAAACCGTTCAAAAAAAAAAATTAAATTAAATATGAAAAAAATTAATAATAAAAAATAAAGAAGTTTTTGCTACTGTGCATGAAAATGGAAAAATGTAATTTCCATAAGCCAAAAGGAGCACAAAATCAACGCACCGCTAGACGAGAGCAGCCAACTGGACAGTCGAGGGACGTCAGAAATGAGATGCAAGACGAGCGACGGCGGCTGAGAAAATTCAAAAGCTTTCACTTTTTTATTTTTTGGCCAACAAACATTTCATTTTTTATTTTTTCGCCATCTTGTTTGTCTGTTGGTTCTTTTTATATTATTTTTCTTTTGCATAATAATGAAATTAAATTGCTGCCTTATACACGCACACACACAGATATATGTGTTTCTACATATATACGCATTGTCAGACTATGTTTATACACCTAGCAAATCCGAAATGTATGTGCGTATTTTTATCTTTACCACTTTGCTTTTGCAGTGCTCTTCATAACTGCGGCCATTGCAAAAGTTGGGCACAACAAACCAATGATGCGCTCCACAAAAGCACAAGTCCAGATTATAATTTCTTCATAAAAAAATAAATATAAATCTCAGAAGCCAAAGATCCAGACGATGAGCATCTCTCTATCAACCACTAAAGGGCAAACTTTATGCTCTAAATGCAAAGGGCTACAAATATGGAATAAAGGTGTCATATTTGTGAGAGGAATTAAATTATTGATCGATACACTTATTTATTAAAAATAAGAATTACAATTGATTGACGATTTTCCCAGTTCATGAGACATTTCCCACTCGGTGGTTTTATTTATATCTCTCGCGCCATTATAGCTTAATCCACTTTAAACTATTTATAGATTACATCTCAACATTGATGGTCATCATAAAATTTTCCCACCCGTTTCCTCAACTAATTTTTCTTGCACTTTGTTTGATAAACTTAAAGTTAAGTTTTGTCGGTTGCACTTATATGACTATTTGTCTTGATGTCATCCAAGTTTTTATTTGATATGATTTCTTTTTTAAAATGTGGCCAATGTAGGTCAAGAATTTACATAAATAGCGCCGAATATTTCAACCGCTGGCCAATTTTCGGGCCAAGCTGTTGAAAATATGAATGTAATCTGCAAAAAAAAAACTGTTTTCTGAAGCGTGAAAAGTTCCGGTGGTCAGAAAATGCTTTAAAACTATAAGCAAATTGGCAAATATGAATATCGTATGAATGTATGTATACTTGGCTCAACAGTGCCTGCAAACACGTACATAGTGCTCGGCTTAACAAGAACAAACAGCTTGTATTAAACTTTATCGTCTGAACATTAATATAGCTGTGTTGTGGGTAAAGATATAAACACAAATTCCCTGGAAGTTTCAAGGTGAATTCGTTTCAATTTAACTGCAGCTTAAACGATGTATGTATGCATAATTATTATGTCACACTAAATTATAAAATTCGTTGAGGCTTAAGTCTATTAAAAAAAAAAAAAAAAAACGATTGCCTTGCCAATATATAGGATATTAAAATGGATATTTGAGGCAGTTGCGTATGCCCTTTGTTACCCCATTTAAAGTGCAGGGTGTACAGGGTATACATAAACTACATCCATACATAAATGTACATCTTACGCATATATGTAAGACGAGGATTGCGAATAGTGCGTGTCAGCCTTGAGCTACATTCGACAGACGATACAACAAACAGCACGCAAAATTTTACACGTTCGTAATGCAAACATTGGTCGCAAAGAAAATGCGGCAGACAATGCCAGCAAAGAGAGAAAGAAAAGAGAAAATAAGAATGAAAAAAACACAGAAACCTTCCTCAAAGTTGCCGCCATCAATATGTTGTTGGTATTGTTTTTGCTTGTTCTTATTGGAATGAATTGCTGCGCCAAAAGCAGCAATAGCAACACACAAGGCATACAAATAATAACAATAATATACATATATATATATATATACATACATATGGACATATGTAATAATTTTATGTGTTGTGATGGGAAGTCAACAGGAAGAGGAGAAGGAGAAAAAGGAGGAATGTTAGTTAGGGCGAGGTGGAAGGAAGAAGTAACGCCAGCAGCAGCCCCAGCAGCAGCACCGAAAGCCGCCGAAGTTGATGGCATCTGTTTAATTTTTGCTGTTGTTTTTATTAATGAATTTTTATGCTCAGTGGGCGGCAGCGTTTTGCTCTTCCTCTTCTGCCTCGTATGCTATTGTTAAGCTTAATATTGTCGTTGTTGTTGTCGTTTTTTTCGCCTGTGGCTGCGTGTGCTTTTTACTTTTGGGCTATGGCTATGGCTAAGGCTATGTCTAAAAATATGTCTGCCAATTCGCTAAGTGGCTCAACTTATATACAGTTTGTGTGCATGTGTGTGTACATATATGTATGTATATATATATATATATATATATATATATATATATATATATTTAAATGTGCGTGTCTGTGTCTCAATCTTCACATACAGTAGAACATGCTATATGCCGAATCAATAAAATACGTGTACATAAATAAAATTGCAGCAATATTTTAAGGATACATATTTAAAAAACACTAATTTGTAATGCCGTTCAGTTAAGATCATGGAGAATAGTAAATTGGTGGGTCTAAAAACTATTTTAAAAAAAATTGAATGAGAAATTACAAAAAATCTGTTATCTGATAGCAGAAACAGTTTGTTAAAAAATATTAAGAGTGAAAACAAAACATAAATTTATAGAAAACTAAAAGATATTTGAGGCTTATATTAAAGTATTTTCAGAATAATAATTAAAATATTACTTCAAAAAAGGGTTTAAATGACTCAAACTCCGTTTTAAATTTAACAAGAAAGACAAACACTTTAAAAATAATTTTGATAATTAAGTTTAAGAAAAATACACATTTTATACAAAAAAAAAAACAATAAAAATATAAAAAAATGAAGACCATAAGTAGTAACTTCAGTTTTTCAATTAGTTTTGTAGAATTAAGTGAAGTCATTTGAAGCTAAAAATATTCCTTAAAATGTTTACATTTGGATCTATGTAAAAAATTGATGTATGTACAGTTATGTACAGGTATGTGCCCACTTATAATTACATTCGACCATTCACTTGAACTTCTCAGCGAGTGTTCACTGTTTTCGTAGCAATTGCCTTGCCTTCTTCTAGTTGCTGTTGTTGTTGTTGTTGCTATTGTTATTATTATTGCAGTGGAATTTGTTGAGGTTGTTTTAATTGGCATGGCCAACATGTGCGCTACTTGATATTTGATTTGAATTTTTTTTGGCGCGCAATGCTCAGCACTCAGTTGCCGGTTAACGGCATTTCTTTCGCTCTCTTGCTCTCTTTATATTGCAGTCACAGGTCACACAACAAAAAAAAAAATACGCAAAATAAATATGATATAATAAATAGAATGTTTCTTTTTTCTCCTTTTTTCGTGTTTTTTTTTTATTATTATTTGTTGTATTATTTGGCCGTTGGCGTCGCACTTTGTTGTTTCGGTCTCGCACACGCGACGATCTAAAAATTCACAAAAATTCGACACGTTGCGCGCGTTGTGTGTGTTGCATGTCCGTGCACGTGGCAAGCCCGACGCTGACTAAAGCTGTGGCAGCATCTGCCCCACGACGGAGTGAAATGTTCCGCTTATGGCGTCCGCATCGCAGTGCCTCCATCGACACAATGACTCAGTGGCGATAGCCGTAGCCATAGCCATAGCATACCCATAGCCATTTGCCATTGCCATTGCCCAGAGCTGTCGCCTGTCAAGGCACGAGCGCAGCATCGTTTGGATAGCACACGAGCAGCACACGAACTCAAAACCGAGCGATGCACGCGACGACTTTTGAGCGATTTTTTACTGTGTGCTTATAGATTTGGCTCAGCAGCGTACATGCTCATTACAGAAATTCCCCATATACGAGTTCTCAAGAGAAGCAGCGAGAGTGCGAGACTGTGTTGTCTGAGTGTCTTGTGGTGAAATTGGAGAGCGCGCGAGTAATTTCTTTTCGAGTGAGTGTCTGTAACACATTTCGTACAAATTTTGTACTCATTTCCGTTTGGCGCGCGTATGACTTACTTTCTTTCTTACAGCACACGGAAGTTGTTGCGACGACCAACACCGAGACTGACAACGACAGCAAAGATGATTATTTGAATGAGGTAGGGTATGGGGACGTCTGTGTGCAAGTCGAAGACGTTCCCAGGAAGGCAACTCGAACGTGATCAATAAATATTTGTGCAAATGCAAGGCTCAATAGGCAACGGGCATAACTCGTGCGAACATTTCGCATTGGCTGGGAATATAACACCAAATGAAAAGTTCGTATTTGGGCAAGAGATGATTTGGTGTCCTGTACCAAAACGAGTGATCAACTGGCTCAATTCTCATAAATAAGTAGAAATATATAAACGAATATTTTGCATGCGGAAACATGTGGCGAAAAATTAGTCACATTACGGTTGGGACAAGTGCTTCTTGTTGTTTATGTTGCATAATTCTTGGGGCCGTCGTATAACATAGGAAAGTGCTCGAACCATTAAAGTCGTCAGTTGATCAAGAATTGGATAAAGGGCATCGTTTAGTCAAGTTGCCTTTTCACTAGACCCTTCTTAGTTGATGCCACTCCTTTTGTTTTTTTTATGGCATTTTTTCAGGAAAGACAGTTGTATAAATTCTGTTTGGTATCTCGTTAGGAATGTCAACGGGAAGTGGGAAACAAACCTGTTCATACTTGACACATGGAATTGCTTTCGCTATTACCACAAAAAAGAATGTAAAGAAATTTAACATCGGATTACAGTCCACTTAATACTCTGGCATTTTTTAAACCCATTAAGGGGGTATCTTATATTGCTATAAGGTATTGACAGAGACGTCTTCGATCCCTTAAAATATATTTATTTTCGAACAGCCGAGTCGATACCACGTCTGTTTGTCCGCCTCTGAACTAAAGCATTAATGTCAGCAAATGAGGGGCTCGGCGCAATAAAGCGAATCGTTCTTTGTTCATCGAGATGGGCTTACATGTCACCTAAAACTGATCATTCTATCGATTCTTCCTATCGCAGCTATGTGTAAGTGGTTTGATTCGGTCATAAATATGTACACCAACGTTGCAACTTGAAAACAACATGAAAACAATAAATATCCTATACAAGTCTCCAATGACAATAAGAGAAGAAATTAAATTGCACATCACTCAAGATTCATTCCAATTAAGTATATGCAGCACAGAATCAAACTACTCTTTGTTAGCCTAAGATAGTAATAATAATAATAACAATAATAATAGCTACAAAAAGCACTGCACCAACTGAACTACCTGCTACATTTGTATGATGAGTCAGGCTCGCACTTGGTGGCAAGGACATCAGCTAGGACAGACCATAGTAGAACAAGCCAAAGCTGCCAAGCAACGAAACAACTCAGCAACTGAATAAGACGCATTGTGAAAAGACAACGACACAAAAATTAGAGAGAACGTTGCAGCCGGGCGTAAGCGACTGCGAAATACTTTGATACTATAAGTAATACCAGCTGATAAATGATAGCAAATAACAAGATAGGGGTAGCCAAGAAATACCATCCCAGTTTGTTTTACAAATTATGGTAGATATAGGATAGTGGGTGTATCCGAAAAAAATTGTTGGAGGAGTTTCCTAGTAGCCTTCCTTGTAAGTTTGGTAACTGTAGCTAGTATGGGCTTTGGAAAATTTGGGGGCACGAGTGGGCGTAGTCCAAAATTTCCGGATTTTTGAAGAGTGATTCTAGCAATATACCTTCCAAATTTGGTGACTCTAGCATTCAATTGTGTGAGATATATGGTTTTATCGATTTTTATGGCATATGCAAATCTTCGAAAGACATCAAACTGACTGTTTGGGATATATGCGGCTTCATCGATTTGCGACTATCGATTTTATCGATTTCCTACCCCCCTAGTCGATGTAGCACTCGAATTTTAAGACTTCGTCCGACGCACGCACATACCAGTATACGTTCAAAGTTTCAAGAGTCTATCTCTAAGGGTGTTGAAAAATGTGCGTTCAGACGAACAGACGGACAGATGCACAGGCGGATTGACAGCATGACGGACATTGCACAAAACCAATACACTATGATACCATCGGTATCAAAGTATAAAAAGGAATCAAGTAAAAATGCTCCTGTCAAGAGAGCTCGACTAGAAAATACTCCGAATCCAAGTGCTTTACTATCAAAGTCCTTGAAGTCTAAGATAGCTACGCCAACATATATATATATATATATATATATATATGTATGTATATGCATATCTGTTACATACTGATATGTATGTATACAAAATATTCTCCGGTGTTCCTAAAGCGATCTTCAGAAAATTATACAATATAAATAATATAAATACTCAATTAAAAATCTATTTCTAAATCTAAAATTGTATTTTTTTATCATCGATAATCGATCTGAATCGATATCTCACAAACGGGCTAATCAGCGTTTGGTATACGAGAACTTCTGCCTCTGAGATCGGCCTATTCATAGAGGAGGACAGGCAAACAGACGGTCATTGCTTGGATCGACTAGGCATCTGATTCTGATCGGAAAATATATACTTAATTGAGATGCTTTCCCAGCCTCATTTTACCCTATTTCAATAGGTCTAGGGTACAAACAGTAATGTAAAGGAAAGAGTGAATGCATTTTGCTTTTCCCCACAGGCAACAACATCAGCAGCAGCCGTAGCAGCAGCCGTAGAAAACAGCCGTAGCAGGAGCCGCAACGATGACACGATTGTACTTTGGACAACAGCTTCAACCACAACAACAGTTGGTTAGAGGTTGTCGCATCCAGCAGAACTACAAACACAACAACACATCAACAGCCGAACTGTTGCTAGGTTCAACAAGGATTGTGTTCTTGGGTCGTTTTCTCGCAGAGCACAAAATATGAGTTTCAATTATTTCACCTCAAAACACTTTATTTGCTTCTTGTAATTAAATTTCAATATTTTGTTACTTTTAATACCACATGGCATTTTTTGAGTTGTAGGCGTCTATTGGTTTTTCAGAATATTAACTTCAATTAATTAAAAACTTCACCAAACAATCTTTGTTCTTTGAGGGCGACAAATTTTAAGAAAAAATCATTTTAATTATTTAATAATTTCACTAAGCAATTATTGTCCTCTTTGCAATTACGATTAAATTGCAGGAAAACGTCGTTTCATTTAAAATTTCAAATTCGAAACAAACAATTAATTGAGAATGAGCAAATAAACACCAAGCTCATTCAACACCCAATCGAACGATTGATTTAGCAATAATTCCAAAATATCAATCTCCAATAAAATCTCTATCTAACTTTAACTAAATAACTGCATCCAGTAGTCTCCAGCAGTTTCTAGTTGTTGGCCCTGATATTGGCAATTTTTTGTTTCTAATATCTAAAACAACTAACAACAGCAGCAACCAAAACAGCAATAACAACAACAACAATGTCAAATTACGCTTTGTGCAAGCGAAGCATATTGCGTTGCAGCTTCTTGGCCACAATTACGCAATTCAGACATACACAGCACACACACAAGACTCACAACACACACACACACACTTACAGCAAACACTCATCTAGTTAAAGGCTTATATTGTCAGTCTGTAGGATGTGGACAAAGCGCTCTCCAAAATTATTAATTAATTGACAAGATCCTTTGGCACTTACCTTACAATTTAAGCGTATAAGTCATGTCGTATTTGCACACATTCATTCACACTCACTTTAACAAACAAACACAATGTTGCAGCCGTTGTTATGTAATGCAATTCAATTGGGTCCGACAAATGACATTTACTTTATCTTACTACTTATTCCATTAATTACTCCAGTGCGAAGACTTCGAATCAAGTAATTACTCCCAAAAACCCCGTAGCACGAATGATAAGATAAGCAAATTTCATCGCTTTTTTTTAAATAATATTTTTATTGATGTTTTTCATTTCTACTTTTTGGAAATTTTTTCCAAATTTGACGAATATTTTTGCCAAATGTGTGAAACTTTGAAATTTTAATTCAGGGAAAAAATCATTCCATAAATATTGTAATTAAGCGTTATGCGTCAGAATTTGTTGCACTTAGTTTCTGTGGTTTCTGAATTACATAGAAGCAAAACCATATTGGTGTAAACGGAATTTTAATCACAATTCCAGTTCAAGTGACAGATATTCTATAAGATAACTGTAAGGCTTTAAATGTGTATATTTGCCTATGTACGAGTACACCGCAGCTTGTCTTGCATTCCCGTTTTGTAGCCTTAATCTGTTGTTGCCTGCGAGCAACGGTAATTGTAAGTTCTTTATGATCAAGACCTTCTTCGATGGTATGTTTAAGCTACTTTCATGAAGTAAGAGTCAGTCGCTTTTGGTCGCTTGAATCGCGTAGTATAAGTCGGATGAAGCGGACATATACTCTGTATTAAATACAAAGTTCTGAATAAATATAAACCCCAAGTTATAATACAATGAAATGCTTATTACTACTTTCTATAATTTCCCATTTGAGTTGGTGGAGACAATTAAATATGGTGTGTCGTCTATTATGATGACATTTGGTTGCAAATTTAACAAAATGCAATCAACAATTTTGACAGCAACATGCAGTTATGATTATGATTAACTAATGCAGCCGCCATGCAAATGCCCTGTCCACAGTTTTGATGCCGGAAGGCGAGTCACAGCCTGCCCAGTTCTGTGGCAGGACACTAATGCATAATTGAAGTACCGTGCCAGTGCAATGCCCCCTGCATGAGAAAGTATATTATTGGGCGAGGGTGTGTGTGGAGTGAACATGCATAACGGCTATTAAAACAACAATGACAGCAACCACAACAAAATATAATTAAATTCGCATTGCGGCCAGTTTGCATTGTTTATTATTTAGGGGGCTGAATTTGCGATGGGGCCATGCTTAAAATGAACTCCCAACTATTAAGAGCAATGCTGCATGCTACAAACAGCAAAAACAATTTGATATTTTATGCTGTTGCAGGCTCGACAGCAAGGCTAGAATTACATGTCACAAAAATAGGGCCCGCAAGCAAACCAAAGCAACTGGTGGCATGCGGCATAATAATCACAGTGAGCTGCGAACGCAACTAGCGAAAGGTTTACCATCTGCCGTCTGAGCTTTACCAAAAAGGTGCTGCAAAAATGCACATGCGCCAAATGTGAAATGAATAACACACACGCACACACACACAGGTAGGCGTACATAATGAACATGACAGCATAAAGAGCATAATATGAGTGTATTAAATGCTCTGCACGCTTCATTTTATCAAAGGTAAACAATGCGCTGCATGTGCCCCATTTTGGCAACTGATTCCGAGACAGGCATTCATTTAAGACAAGTTCCTTAAAATAAAGTCAAACCAAAGTTGCTTAAGAGAAAGCACGTCCGATTTTATGTTGTACGTACATATTCACATATACAGAGTCTATATACTTATACTGGTCAAGGCAACTTCTATATACATATTTTTATATACAATATACATATATATGTATATGTATATAGCTTAAGCTAAGAGGCAATTGACAATTATCGCAGTGCTAAAGCAAAAAGTGAAAAAAAATAAATATTGGACTATTTTACATATTAATACTCCAGATTTATTTATTTTTATTTTAATTTTCAATTTGTATGTGAGCCATACCCATTTAATTTTATATAACTTAATTTGTAACTTGTAATTTTGTTCAACTATAGTTAGCATTGACAAATCGCCACCGCTCACATATGCTGCTAATAGCCCAAGAGTAGACGAGCTAACAACAGCTAACAACAGCAAGAACAGCAACCAATAACAACAATAACAACAGCTTCGACAATGGCCAAACACGAAGCAAATAGTTTGTCAACAATGCCTGACGAACTGTCAGATACCGCAAATTGTTGTTGTGCTTACAGTTGTTGCTGCTGTTGCTTTTGCTGTTGTTGTTATTACTGTTGTGGCTGTTGTTATTGCACAATCATTGCCAGCTGACAACGCCACGAGTGAGCTGAGAAATGGACAGCACAAGTCCGGATAGGGCTGTCCCAGAACTTTTACAACAAAAATTAAAATATGTATATGAAATAAAATAAAAAAATGCACATTCAAATGCGACCGAAATGAAACCAACAACAAAACGCACGGATGGTGTGGACAATTTGTGGGATTTTTGCAAAAATACGCACGTACATTTTATTGTTATTATTTATACAACCAAAATTGTATCCACGGTCTCTCGCCAAGCCGAGAAGAGTACGGCGTAGACCAAAAAAAAAAGGGATAAGAGGGTGCCTGGTTTAAGGGCAACGCTTAACATTGTTAAAGAACAACAACAGCAACATCATCAAAAGTTGTCTAAAAATTTGCAAATGCTTTTAAGCCCGCAAACGAGCCAGTTGAACAATTTAGACATTTCCCGCCGTTTAAACTGTTATAGTATTGGTATTTTTCACATTTTTCCAGCATATATATATGTAAATATGCCAGTATATGTATTTCATATTTATATATATTAAAAGTATTTTAAAGAATATTTAAATACTGCCTGAAAAATAAGCCAAGTATTTTGGACATCTCTCTAATCACAGAACATTTTATTAATATCTAATATCTAAATTCTAATTGATTTAATTATATATAATGCCTTAAAATTAGTTATTCTGATATTAGTATTAATGATATCCATTCAACATATTTCATATCCAAGCAGGGTATTACAAGCAAGTAGCTTACGCCCTACCAGCTCACCAACATTTCGGTAGCAATTCACACATATTCTGCCTGAAAGTATATGTATGCAGGACTGATTATGTCCTGTTTATTATTAATAGGTATAAGTATATTACAGTTTTCGACTTTGTAAAACAACGACTTATTTCCTCGACACACGGACAACTTTTCAACTTTACGTACTCGGGACTTTGACGACTTCTTATTGACGATCTTAACGAACTTGACTTTCTCGTTCGGCTGTTCCTTTACGACTCTCCTTCTGTCATTAATGCTAATGCTGCTGTTAGATCTGTTAACCAGCGCTGCCACCCAACAGCACTGTAATCTCACTGTAAGTAGTAATGTATATATACATTTGTATTTATAGTGAATATTCATCACACACTCGAATGCCTGCGGTAAACAAACTTATTTGAACTGCTAGTATATGTAAAGCGAAGTTGATGCAAAGCAGGCATATCAAAGTTGCTTGATTGCTATAAGCTATACAGAGTCGGTTGCATCGATCACACAAACAACAATAGCTTTTATATCGCGCACTTTGCAGAGGCAGCCATATTTCGAATAAAAGCGGACCCTGCTTAAAGAGCGAAGCATCCGGTTTGTTAGCAACTAAACAATAAATAGTTGGGTAAATGCAATTGCCCTAGTGCTGATTAGCGGGTAATTAGCTCTGCCTTTGTCCTGCATTAGTTCTTGGTGTTAGTGTGTACCTATACACATATCCATTTATGCATTTGTATGTGTTCGAGTCGAGGTCATGAGCGAATGAAGCACTCACCTTGCAACCTGTACATTCTTATACCATTTTTTTTACACAACAAATTTTAGCACATTTTATTATTTGTTGAGCTTTTAACTTTAATTTAATTTTTAAATGCCTCTTTGTTTTATCTTAATGCTTAACGCTGACATTGTTATGGCTGCTGGCATCAGTATGGTAGCTGCTGCTGCTCATTGTTGTTGTCGCCATGAGTGTTGATTAAATATGCATGAGATTGTGGGGCTGGCAACGGCAACAGCAACATATACGGGGGGGATTGAAAAGCGCGCGGGAGGGAGCTAACTGGCAGTGCCAATAATTATGGCTATGATAATGACAATGACACCAACAACGGCCAATTATGTTGGTCAGAACTCAGCCACGTATCTACGTGCACCTGGTTCACTAATTAGAATAACCGCTAAAGCATTTTCAGGCATGCCGCAGACCAGGAAAATCATCAGGCCCAGTAAGCAATTCGAGCCGTCTTACAAACAGTTTCATGTTTACTTTTTTTGGCCCCAACGCAAACCTAAAATGTAATCGAATTGCAAACTTAAAGTTTTTTGTTTCTTTGGCAGTTACTCATACTCAGTGTTGCAAAATCTAATTAAAAAGGACGTTGCACTTGAAGCCTCATCAGCATTTGCGATACGAGAAACTTCTGGCAATCATTTACTTTACTTCTAGAAAAATAATTGAAGTTTTTACAGTTAACAAGGTAATTTAGAAAATTTGATACCCAAGCTCGGGATATCTTGAAAAGTCATTGCTTTCCGTTCCGACTCAAACTATTTTTTTGAAAGTTCTGCATGCAAATTTAATACTGACAAAATATTAGATAATTTCATTAATTAACATATATAAATAAATAAGAATCCTTTATTCAGTTTATTTGCGCTTGGGTTCGACAACTTACTTTCCAAATTTGCTTATACAGACAAACAGATGGCTAGAATGGCTCGGCTTTTGATGCTGATCAAGAATATATATACAGGTGTTATGTTATATGTCGTATTTATTGTATTATAAAGGATGGCTTTGCTTGTGCTTATTAATAATGAAATTGTACTTATGCTTAATTGCGCTTCATGAATCGATGTTGATCAGACTTCGATACTTTATTGACTCGATTACTTGCTCTCTAAAGTATCGGGACAATGGCAACATTGTTGCCATATTGCATTGACCGCTTCTTGTTTGATTATCTCCTATACGAAATTTCAAGTATTTGGGGTTGGAGATGCTTCCTTTAGCCTGTTACATACTTTTGCACAAAGCCATTATACCATTATACAATTTTTACACATTTTAAATGGGTTCAGAGTGTAGAAAGGGGACAGACAAGTATGCGCTCCTTTAACGCTACTAAAAAACCGTCAAAAATGAAGAGTCACTATCGCATTTAGTGACAAACAATCGCCATCGTAATCGTAATCGTAATTGCAATTGTTAATCGCAGTACAACAAACAGAGTCTTTGCCATGACGGCAAATTAAATTAGACGGCCTGGGAGTCACCGCAAGCACAATAGTCGGTGAGTGTGGGCACATCATAAGGTTGAAGGCCCAAAACACGAAGCCCTCATCAGGCACTGATCAGAGATGTGAGCTGGGGCTTAACACGCCACTCGGAGGCACCACAGCCAAAGGCATGACAATGCTTGTTGTTGTTGATGTTGTTGCTGCTGCTGCTGTTGCTGTTGCTGTTGCTCTTGCTGTTGCCGGTGTGATTACGTAATTACGCTTGAAGTAAGTGTATACACTTGTTGTTGCTCTAAATGTTGCTTTTATTTGCACGCCATGATGCTGCAGATGCCTCATCGTCATTCGTCGCTCCTTCACTCCCCGTCTCCAACTTCATAAAGCAAATTAAAGAAATGCCAAACGGGCTTAGCATCTTAAGGCAGCTTATTCCATCTGTTGTCTGTCAGAGTGTGCGTGCAACACTGCGTGGGCGAGTGTGTGTGTGCTTATGTGCTGAAGCTGTGAAAATTATGACAATAGCTGCGGTTTTCCTTTGGGTTTCTGCCACCTGCGACTGACTGTTGATTGTGTGCCTTTGAATTTGGTTGCAGTTGTTGTTGTTGCCCATGTTGCTAACAAACAAAACGAAAATTGTTTATTTGCATATTTGGCCGTGGCTGCTGCAGATTAGCGTGAAGATTTAATGAAATTACATGTGCAAAAAAACCAAAAACAAAAAAGTGACAAGCGTCGAAATAACTCACTGCAATTACGTTCATATGCAAAACACTTGACACTGTTTGCTAACAGCTTAAATGAAAGGCAACATGCAAAAAACAGTCACGACGACGACGACGAGGACGATGACGACGACAACTTGGAGCATACTCACTTTTCATTGCACACGGCCAGCAAAAGCGGCAACGTTTCTACAGGGTATGTATGTATATATGCAACACGTTTGTAGTAATTGAAACCCGCTCTGTAGCACCAGGTGAAAATGACTCGCATTTAGCTCTTCATGGAGTAGTGCGATATCCGTTTGTTAATCGAAATACTGAACAAGGACACGCTGAGAATTCTCGTACACTCTCATTCAGAGACAGTCATTTGCATTCAAGGAAATGGTTCGGTTCGAATTTTGGTTTCAGTTTTAGAATTGGTTTGGGGCTCTTCTGCTTTGTCTGCTCCCTTTGTTGTCCCTCACGTTGGCAGTACTTATGGGTGGATACCTTCGGTATTAGAGTAAATTGGTTTTCTGCAATGCCCGTCATGTAGTCTGCCTCTCTGCCCCTCTGTCCGATTGCGACACCCTTAAAGCTAGTGATTTCAAACTTGGAACATACACTTGTTTGTGCCCGCATCAGATTAAGTGTTAAAACTAGAGTGCTACGTCGCTTAGAGGGCTAGGAAATCAATGAAACGATATATTCACATATCTCGAACAATTTTGGAGCTACAGTCACAAAATTTGGTTGGCAGGCTGTTGGCGATATCCTTCAAAGAGCGCGCCTACTTTCGCAGTTTTCAAACTAAAATCACAAAATTTGAAAGATATATTACCGCTGGTTGCCGTCTTCAGGTATCCATAAACCAATTTTGTGGCCATCAGCTGGTTTTACATTGACATCAGAGTATTTAGTAGTCGGTCCCGCTTGCATTCCCACTGTTTATCCCCCAAATTTTTTTAATTTCAATTTATGCACAAAAAAATATAAATAAAAATCGTGCATTCATTTGGGGTGTATGTATTATGTAAAATTAAGGAATGGTTTGCGTACTTCAAAGTACGTTGTTGTTATTGTATGTCCCTTGATATTGGTTATGAAATCTGTCTTTCTTGATATCGATATCAAATGCTTAATGTTCAAACATATATGATAATAAATGCATAGTTAAGTCCAAATTTTGTTTTATGCGTATTTAAACAAAATATGCTTGAACATGTGCCACAAAATAACTCAACTTCATTGAAAAAAGTCAAATAGTTAGCTTGCTACTCTAATAAAAAAGAATGGAATATATAAGAAACTTGGTGTGAAAATTTCATCTATTTAACTAGGTTTACTTTAAAAAAATTCTCTTATCAAAAGTGGTGTTTAATGAGAAATTAAAATTACAGTAATATTGAATGCTTATTTCTGTATAATCAATTTCAATAATCAATCGATAATTTCTGTATTATCAATGCGTAGCTAATATAAACACTAAAGCTATGTAATTCTTATCTAGGCTGATATGCTTCTCAAACTTATTTAATATGCGTCTGCATTATTTTATTTATTTCCAATACACGTGTCTCCGCAGTCGCAAGAAAAAAAAACTTGCCTTTTTTATTCTTGAATGTTTTTTTTTTTTATTTGGAGCAGCTCAGCCAGCCACAAAATTGTTAAGTGGGCGTGTGAAATTTTAAATATTGAATCTAAAATCGTTTATTCAATATAATCAGTCCTGTGATGGCCTTCACACTCCGATACACAATCAATGGCACAGTAACACGGCCGGCACACATGTAAGCCCCGGATGAATTTCAACCTGTGCATGTGTCTGTGTGTGTGTGTGTGTATATATATGTGAAGTATGTGCAAACAGCTGTCGCGTGTCACCGGCTGCCATTCGCTCGAACGGAAACGGAAATTACGTGCACGATAGCTGTCTACAAAATGCGCCAGCGACAATTCATTGACGATGGACGGGCGCTGAAAAATCTGTGGAACAACATTATGAAGCAATAGTAATCAGGCCATGCTTGCCGCGCCTATTCCCTCCTCCTTGATTATCCCTCCACACGCTCTAGTTGCGCTTTAATTAAATGGCAAAAGACGCGCCGCACATAATGAAACTCATTTATTATATATATATGTATGTATATATATATATATATATATATATATCTTTATGTATATATGTATGTATCTGAGTAAGTCTGTGTCTGAATTGTTCGTTTTGTTATTTTACAATGGCAATTGCTTGGTATCGCTCCTCTGGACACTGGTCTGCTTTGCACATAGGTGTGTTCCGAGAGTCTTCTCGAACGCATGTAAATCGCCAAAGGGTTGAGATAAGAGCCGTTTTCATCGTTTACAAATTTATGCGGCATACTTTTTGGGGCCGTCCCTCATTGTATATGGTATACTCGGCGAAAGGAGCTCATTAAAAATTGTAAAAAGTATCAAAGTGGCACCGTCAAACTTTCATACTTACAGCACGCATTTTAAAACCGATTCAAAAACGAACTTTGTCGAGAGCAGTTTGAGGTTCTCAACTTTATTTTTATTACATTTTTCTTATTTTTTCTTTCTATGCCATTTATAATGTATTCCATGGTTAAATTACGATTTTCAGCACGCATCATAAAATATGAGAAGGAAAAATGTTTATGATACCGATAAACTTATGCGTTGAAACTGCAAAGAAAGCATTTTCTAAAGCATTTGCAGATGTAAATGCTACCAAAGAGTAAATATTCTAATTTTCATTATTCGAGTAATTTACGAGCTCGTGTTTCCGCTGCACCACCTGGCCGTAACTTTAAATGACATAAACGGCGAGTATAAAGCATGCTCACCCTTAATCTCCAGCTAACCATTTGCTGCAAACAATTTCGCCTTACTTGCCGTAAACTGTTACCTGGGCTCCAAGACCAGACGCTATAGCTGCAAACGGGACGTATGAGTAATTTGACAGTGCGCACAATTAATCTAGCCTCGTTTCGTTCTCTACGAAATTTAATTGTTATATAAAGCACGGCACGACACGCCCACTGCTTCAGTGTACTTTACAAACAAACTTCCACTTTGCCGGGCATAAGCTGATAACTGAAAGATGGCGCTTTGTAATAATTGTAATTGTAATAATTTTAATGAATCAACAATTTCAAAGGTAAGTTTTTGGTTTTGGGCAGATATATAAAATGTAATATGTTTGAACATTTCTGTAATTTTCAGAAGTATGATTATTAATTTTTACGTGTCCATACCTATGTTATTAAAAATAATTGAGTGGAAGCCACAGATTTAAAATATAAATTGTAAATTTCAGACAAATGATTTTTTTTAACAGTTGATTTCTTTACTGCTTTATGATTATGCTTTATTATCAGCCGCAAACAAAAAACATGTGCAATAAAATGATAACCTGCCAATCCCTAGGTCTGGTAATGGAAGTGATGCAGTTTATTACGAAAATGGGTTTATTTATTCATGGGGTCAGATGCATAAGGATAAATATTTACAACGCATGTATATTACATGTACTTTGCTGTAATTATGCCGCTTAAAGACGCCAAAAAAAATAATTAAAAATTCAATTTATGCGATTTATTTAAATCGACAATTCAAACAGCGTTGCATTTACTTTGGCAGAGTTAATTTAATTTAAATGCAATTTAAATTAACATCAATTATTGCCAAGTAGCATTAACTATTGATGAATGTATAAAGCACCAATTGCTGCAACTTACTTCAACTAATTTACATAACTAATCGCAAAGGAAATTAATCAACGTATTTTTATGAACAAAAAGATGCCAAAAAATATCAAAATATTTTCTTTTCATATTTGCAAGAAAAGCGTTTTCATTGTTTCTCTCTCCGATGTTAACTTCACTTTCACTTTCCTTATTACCAAGCTACTAACAATTTGTTAGGCCAAACCTTGCAATAAGGGTAAGCTTTTTACGTTTAAGTACCCCGGGTTTAGTTGTCAGCATTTAATAGGAAAATAAAATAATCATATGAAATATTTTATTAATGATAAACAATAGATAAGAATATATTTCATTTATATGCACACATTCTTATATGTTTAGAGTGAAAACCAAAAATGTGTATTAAAATATAATTCAACATTAATTAAAAAATGTATAAATCAATTAATTAGTTGCGAACTGGTACTATAAGGGATGGCCCACCAAGTCAGTCTATTTAAGCACATTGAACCATTAATAGCAATCAGGGAAAGAGAGAGAGAGAGAGAGAGAGAGAGACAAGTTGAAGGGTGCAAGTTGGTCTATTGCAGGTCATTTTGGCAGTGGAATGAACTTGTCCTTTAGCCTTGTTCTATTGCTTGTAATTTGTGTTCAACTTTGCGGTTACCCAGAGCTCTGACTCTAGAGACCAATTGCGAATGGCCCTTGGACTGCTCACTTGTTTCTTCGTTCCTATTTCTCTCTGTCTGTCTGACTGTCTATCCATCTGCCCATCTGTCGGACTGTGGGTCTGACTGTTTGTTGCTGTTGTTATTGTTATTGTTGTTACCGGCTAGGCGCCTTGTTGGCAGTTCTTTGCGGACTGCCTATAGTTTTATCTGTTAACCAAGACTGCAACACACCCGACAGCATCATGTTCTACATTGTTGTTGTTGTTGTTTCAGCTGCTGTTGTTACTGTGGTTGTTGCTGTTGCTGTTGTTGCTGCTGCTGCTGCTGCTGCTGCTGCTGCTGCTGCTGCGCGCACTAATTAACTGACTTGAAAAGTAATTAAGTCATTTGTCTGGTTCCCAGACGGATTTGCCTCAGCAGTCTCTACTGCTGTTGTCTCTGTTGCGGCGCAAGTGTTTGCCTAGTTGTTCTGTTTCTGTTTTCACTGTGCATGTGTGTGTGTGTGTGTGTGTGTGTGTGCGTGTGTGCGTGTGTAAGTGCGCGTGTGTTTGTGCGTTTGTTTTTGTTTTTGTTTGTGTTTGTGATTGTGTTGGTGTGCGCCGTTGCGGTCGCTGCGGTCGCCTTGCCTCGTTTGATAATTGCTGACCTGAAGCTGTAGATAATCAAAAGTGGAAATCCTTGCCTCCATACAGCAAACTTGCTGGCCACCGCAGACAACCTCCTTCTTGCTGTGGCAACTTTGAGGCCACAACGAAGCTGACACTGTTTCAGTTACAACTTTCGGCAGGCTTACACCTGTGTCTGCAGTCCTTGGGCACAGCTTGCCCTCACTTTGACATCACAACTTTTCGGTTAAGGCTATCAATTTACTAGCACTCCTAATCCGACCGTTGAGATCAATTAGTGTGCACAAGCACGCAGCAGAGAGAGTTTACTCTGCCATTTCTGTTCCCCTTCTCATTATCGTCTTTTGGGTGCACCACGACGACATCGCCTCTCGACACTTGGCCCCTTTAATAAAGGCGGCTGCTGCACACGTGATACTCGTGTCTGAAGTTCTGAATAGTTCACCGTTGCCACTTGCAGCATCTTGGATGGCTCACATACACATTTGGTCGGCTTAGCCGTCAATGTAATCATTGGCATTGACACACTGCCAAAGTTGATAAGTTTGCTCACAACAGAAAGGCACACTGTGCACAGGCAACCCCAAAGTGGGTCCGCTGCTTGTGTTAAAGGCAAAATCCAATCAGCCTTAAAGCTTAAACAGTATGGCAGCGGTTGGCTAATTTTGTACATCACTTTCAATATTAAATAAGATTTTGATTTGTTTCATAGATGTACTTTTAACATTTGGTATCGAAAAGGGTTAATACTAAAGGGGTAATTCTTTACACTTTCATTGCCATAGCTAAGCACTTTTCGAATATTTATTTAATCACAGCCATATTTGAAACTAACTTAAGTCTGGCGAGTTCGAGTGGAGTGCAACACAATATTTTGAAGCTCTCAAAACTCATTTATTTTTGTAAGAATATTTAAAATTATTTAATATTACCTCCATGAGCTATCACCAATACCACAGGAGAACCTCATCAATAATTTTCTTTTGGATGATACTGAGAATTCCTAACTGCACGGCAAGTAATGGAGATAGGAGGTAGAAATCCATCCACAAACATCTCACATTTTGTTCTAGCTCAAGCGAGCAGAAGGCAGGCTCGCAAGCGAAAGCCTGCGAAACGCGAGAAGTCAACTCCAAATCATATAAATCAATGATTGTCCGAAAGAAAAGATCCATAAGCGTGCTCGCTGCAAGCCCCGCTGAGAAACCAAAAACAAATCCGTACTTAGTATCCACCGGATACTGACAATGCAATCGTAGACTATTCTTTATGTCTCCCGATTCTCTCTTGCAATTATGGAGTGGTTATATTATATTTAGTTCGTGTTATAAAATAAATATTTAACACTTTGATAAAGCTCGTGAATTAATACAACAAAATAAAATGATACAAATAATATTATAGGTAAATGGCTTATTAATTACCTTACTTCACATCCTCTCAACTTATGTTTTATTTTGAAAATTGGCCCAAAGTAAACAAAACTTCGCAACTAGTTGCGGCATACACAAAGCATTAGGCAAAACAAATAAACAACAGTAAATAAGTTAAAGTAAACAGCAAATATTGAGAACAATGCAGAAACCACCGACGAATAAATACCCATTTCTGAGGTGTCAAAGAGCCTTGCTGATAATTTGAGTAACAATGAAATTATTGGCTTAAAATGAAATAATATAATAATAGTTAAAATTTAGTAAATCCTGTTTTTCGATTCTTTTGAGGTACTACATGGGGTTTATTTTTGGTCTACTTTACCAGTATATTCGATCAGCTTACGTAAGGGTTATTATTTTGTATGTGCTTAATGATAATTCATTCATGCATATAATTTTCAAGCCGAACACCCTATCTCGATGTAAATTCTGTTGTAATCATCGCTAACAGTCCTTGTGCAATTTGCTATACAATTAACAATTTACCATTAACAAACTAATGCTCTCTCGAGCTAACGGATTAATTTTTATATTGGCGGATGGAAATAGTTAGAAAGTCCTTTAATCCTGTTGAGGGTTTAGTCCAAAAAGCTCAACTTTCTGTCCAATTATTTGCTATTGTTATGAACAGACTGTGTTGGTTGCAAATTGCCGGCTGCACCCACATCATAATTATTTTTAGTATGGCGAATGGCAATTAATATGTAACAAAATTATGCGGCATGCAAATTGGAATATGGCATTTGGCTAGTGCACAGTGCCTAGTAGCTGGTGACTGGTGACTGGTGGCCATGCAGGCGGCAAGTGGCCGATTCAAAGCAAAGCGCATTAAAAAAACCACAGTAGACAAAGTGCTCCACCGGCTGGCAATGTGGGGTCTTACTTGCCGCCACATAGGCCTTTAACTGGGACACTGAGGACTCCGCTCGGTTGCGCTATTGTTCGCTAGCAAACAAAGTCACAAAGTGCCGACGAGTGCGCGTTGATGATGATGATGATCATGATGATGATGATGATGACGACGTTGGCATCAGCTGCAAGCGGCATTGTTGACTTTGAACTCGACAGGCGAAAATGAACCGCAAAAGATTCAGTTGAAGCTTGAAAAGAGGGATTAGGGTTTGGGATTTGGGGTCGATGTCGAGCCGGGTCGGACACTGACCGCCAACACACGTGACCTGCAGTGTTAAGCAACATGTGTACATGTATGTGTGTGTGTGTCTGTGTATATTCTGTTCATTACTTGAACTTAAACAATCGAATTAGTCCGAAAACAAACAGCAACCAGAGGCGTCAGCACCCAAAAGCAACAGCAGCTCCATTTGTCGCTTGTCAGCTGGAAAAGGTCAATCGTGTTCACATATGTATGTGCGTGTATGTGTGTGTATGTGTGTGTATGTGTGTGTATGTGTGTATTTAATTGGCTCTGACCTGACCCTTCCAAAGCTTATCTAAGAGGAGCTTGCCCACAATTGAATTCAAGTCATTGCTCTGAGGTTGGCTGATTGATTGCTCCTTGCATAAGCTTGCTCCTTGCATAAGCACATACACACACACACACACACACACAAACACACACACACACAGTCACACACACACACACATACACACACAGTCACACCACTTGTTAGTAATTTGCATTGTGTATCAACTTGATTAGAGTTACTTTTCAGGCTATTTAAGTTCCGGTCATTACATCGGAAGACGAAAGACATCAATGATTTGACAGCACTCAATCGTTCACTGTGTCCATTTACCACTGTACTTAGCCAAGCGCAAGGAGAGAGAACAACAATGCTTCTCCACTGACCATTGCTCCCAAGATGATGGTCCAACACCTCAAAGACTGCTTTGGGAAAGCAAACAGTTGTATTGTCTGCAATTAGATTCAACTGTTGGCTACAAAGTATGCAAATATTGAAATTAAATAAATAGTTTAATAATGCACAGTAAAGTCTTTGGTATTCTGACAAAATAAAAGCTGAAGAATATAATTGAATTACTGAATTAATTGGGTTGAATCGTGTTTAATCAAAATAGAATAAAGCTCAAATACAATTAGTATTCATAGTTATTTTCAAGTGATTTGCTTAACGTTTAAGGCAGCGGCCTTAAGGACGATGTCATTGGTCATGGGAGCGGTTCTGTACCTCACGGAGCGGGGGTTGCCTACGTGACCTGTCGAGCTGCTGACATATTGACTCATCAACTTCAGGCAGCTGTGAACGGCGACAAGTCAAAATGGTAATGGTAATGACAATTGCCGAGAACCGCCCAACCCATCATTGACTATTACCATTTCCAGTGCCAGAGTGCCCCATGTGCCCCATCTCCTGCTTCGTCCACTTGCCACTTGCCACTTGCCACTTTCCACTACAATTGCCAATGTCAATACGATGGCTCACAGTGCCAAACAACGAAACGCGCAATTTTTACGTTAATGAACATCATTTTTCTCTGTTTGCTTTCACTTGCGTTAAGTGTCGCAAATAAATTCATTAAAGTGGCATTTTTCAATTTTAATGATGAGGCCTCCAACCACCCTCCCATTCCCCCCGCTCCACTCACTGAGCGAGCTGATCGCAGGGAAATGAATTTTGCGTTGGCATGGAAAATTAATATAAATCGTTGATGCGGCCCACCAAACACCCAAAAGCACTTACAACCATATAGTTGCCAACGAACAGATTAAATGCTGCATTTATAAATGAATTACGTTTTATTTATTACTTATTTCTTATGGCGATTATCATCGTTGTTGGCTGCGCGAACAGCCAGCGCCAAACTTTATGCTTTATGGTAATAAACATTCTTATCGGCTCGTCAACTGCAAATTGTTCAGTGCAATGCGAGTGTCGAGATTTCATCACTTTTCGCTTTTCACTTCGATATGTTTGTTTTCATTCGAGGATTAATCTTGTTCGATATGCGGTCTTTGGAAAGATGTTCTCTGTTTTTCAATAATTTATAAATTTATAATTCATTTCACAAAAAATAACGGCTTTCTTTTTGTTTTTCATAAATATATTTCTTAATACTAGAATATATTTCTAAAAAGTATATTTGTAAATTCTAATATTTCGAAAAATTATTTATAAAAGTCAACAAACAGTAAAATCGTGTGTCTTTCGAATTGAATGTTTGTCTAAGTGCATTTAAAAATTCGAATGCTTAATAATAATGTAAGGGTCTGTGAATAACCAAAACGTCCTGGAAATTGGAGATATATTTTCTGCACTTTTTTTTAATTTACCCTGGAATTAGGGAAAGAAAATCCATGATTTTAAAAAAGACACAATCTTCCCAATTTTAAATGAATTTTCTTTCTGAATAATAATGTGAGCTACTCTTGTTTGCCAAAAGTAAGGCAAATTTCTAAAAGTCAGATATATTTTTGTTTATAAGTGTTTCAGTGCAAATGACAATAAAAGTTACAATGTTTTTATATATGTACGTTGATACATAAGTATTGTTTGTGTGTGTATGATACAATTATATGCAAATGATTGCAAATCCTTTACACGTCTCCCTCCATGCGTGACACACTTCTCGTCAAAATTATAATGCCATCTGCAAGGGTATAAAAGCATAAAAGGAAGAGGCCACAAATCGAAAAAAGAAAAAAGTATCATGAAAGAAACTTTTGACGTATGGATAACGGATTGGTTGCAAAAAAAAGGTGCATAATCCATAATTTAAGATATTCAAGATGTATGAATCTCAAATGGAAGCGAATCTCATCCGGTTCTGAGATATACAGACATTTTCAAATTGTACTCCAGTAAGTGGATGAAATTGTGTACAATCAAGCGATAATTACACAAATTATGGCTTGAGCTTGTTGCTGTCTTGACTCCTCTTACTTATCTGGCTGTGCACTCGAATGGAGGGAAATGTGAACAGTAAGCACTGGAAGGGAAGCAGCCGCAGGGACATCCGCTGAGCCGTACCCGTAGACGTAAGCCGTGAACTGTGAACCGTAACCCTTGCCACCTCGTAATCCTTATCAAGCTGCCTGCGAGGACCCATCCTAGTAAGCTTACCCAATTATGAAACATTAAAAATACGCGCATATAAATCGCTTCATTTTTATGCGCAATTACAGCGCGGCTCCGACTGCGGCCGCAGTGTAGCCGTTGCCTGGATGCTTTTCTCTCTATCCTTCTCTCTTGCTCTTTCTATCTCATCCTCTCTCCCTACTTTTGTTACTCCTCTGCCCGTCTTCTCACGCTACTCAATTAACTTAATTCCCTTTTGCATAATGTGGATGAGGCGATGATGTTGCTCATTTGACTCGGCGCATTTCTCATGTATTTTTTATTTATTTTATATTTAAACGATTTTAAGCTCGTCCGCGTAAACTACTCAACCGTGTGCACTTCGTCTCAAGTGTCACATGTAAAGTGGAAAAGGAAAAATGCGAAAGCAAAAGGAAAATAGCAAAAATTAGCTGAAATCGCTGTAGCACCATTGTCGTCCCCAGTAACTGCCGGAAGTTGACACAACAAAACAAAAACAAAAAACCAAAAAAAAATAAAAAAAATGAGAAAAGGCAAAAAAAATATTAAATGCCGTCACTATGGCAAAAATGCGTTTGTTTGGCTAATGCGATTTCAGACAACGGTCGCCTTTCTGCCTAGTCGTCGAGCAAATTTCCAACTTTCAGTTAAAAGAAAACTCTTCGCAGCCCGCCGTGTGGATCTCTAACGGGATTACGACGCAACCAGCAGCAAGAAGAGGTCCACGTCTTGACTTTGTTGCTGATTATCTGGCCACGTTGACAGCGAAATCATCGAACACGACGACCGGGACGAGCATGGGCGCTCGGACTGAGAACAATGCCAGCAATGACTAGCACTATGAAGCGCCACGCTCGACCGCAGTCCTGTAACGAGGATGCAAGGAGAGGAAACGGAGTTGGAGCAGCAGATGATGGCTGGACAAGACGTTAATATTATTATACGCTTTGTAAACAAATTATGAATTATGTTGGATAAATAGAAAAACTTAATAATAACTTGATTGCGCCATTTGGCTACCTCCATACTGCTGACTGCTGTTGTTGCTGCCTCTTGGCCTTAACATTCCCAATGTTGTGCTGTCAAATGGCCAAAATGGGCAACAACACCAAATACACTGCACAAATCTATTGTAATATTGTTCATGTTGCATTTTAGTCTCTTAATAATATCTCTATGGAAAATAATAATAAATGTTCAACGATTATACAAATAATAACAATCGTCGGACACTAAACTTACATTAAGATTTATGATATGGTGATTTGGTGACTTGATGAAATCAAATACACATAATAATAATATAATAAATTACACAATACGTTATATATTTTATGCAACATCATTTTTCTATATCTCTATATATTTAGTTACACTTGTTCGTTAAATATAGTAAATATAACAGAACATTATCGATTTATGCTGCGTCCGATTGTTTGCCTTTAAAATAAAGCCGATAGCTTAAATTATTGTTATTATTATTATTTTTTTTTTTTAACTCAACTAATAAAATGATTGATACTCAACACTGAAAGAAAAATATGTTTCTTTTTTAATTTGCTAGCTATCAGAAAATTTTGATTTTATGATTTATCAGATTCCATTTGCATAGACGGCCTTGACTATTTTGCACAGTGCTAGTAGTGCTTTCCGGTTCTGGCCAGGAATACGAGTACACGTTAGGCACAGGCTCAGAATGGTCGCGCCCTTGGGCTTCAATGAAGCTTTGTCGCTATCTCTGTCGCCATCTCTCTCTCTCTCTCTCTCTCTCTCTGTCCGTATCACTGTCTCTGTCACAGCATCGGCCTCGGCCTCTACATAAATATATATATGGTAACTGTGGCGGCTTCAGGCGCTGGCGGCACGTTAATTATGGTACAAAAATGGCCAAATTGAGGAGGCAACGGAAAAAAGGACGTGTCCGGCAGCAAGACATTGCACGGACGCTCTCATTGCAGGTTGTTGCCGACGACGAATGAAAGAAAATGTAAAAACAAATTGAAAAGTTTTCCACGATATAAATTTGCATTTATTTGGAGCGCTCCTTTTGGTGCGCTGTCTCCTTTTTGTTGGTTGCCTTGGATAACTCGAGCTGGACACGACTCTCGGAGCGTTCAGCTCTTAGCTCTAGCATTGGCAGACACCGTTAGCATACCGGACTTCTACACACACACAAATATGTACAAATTGGTTAAATCGAAAAAGTTTTGCTCCTCTTTTAAAAAATATATATTTTACATACAAACGTATATATATTTCAGCTGAGAAAACACCTACGAAGGCGATAACTAAACAGGAATGAACCGAACTGAACCGAACTGAGCCACACTGAGCTGTTCTGTTCGTTGAATAGGGATTCATGTTCGTGTCCACTCCACAATTGTCCTGAATGGGAGCATCAGCCAAGAGGAAGAGAAGAGAACCTGTAGCAAGAGCAACAGCAGCAGCTGTTGTTGTCACATTGTTGTTGTGCTACCTTTTTGAATATTTATGAAAAATTGAAACGTTTTAGCGCGCGGCCTGGTGCCTGCCAGGATTTGTTCCCTTTTTCACCCTGCGCATGGCGACCAAACTGGGTATACTCGACTTTTGCTGACATGATTGTAATAATTCTCTAATTCGAAGCAAGGGCTCTGCTCGAGAGTGATACTTCATAAATGATAGATTGCTTATAAAAAGCATTACATTTAAATTGTCAGCATTTATTTAAAATTAGCGTGTGCCTAAAAAATACTCAATAACAGATATTACAAGGTTACAAGGTATGCAGAATGTTAGCATAAGGCTTGTTAAGTTTAATGTGCTTGGCAACTGCAAGTTGGGCAAATCGCACTTTTAACCACTTGTCCTTGGGTGTGTGTATTTTTTTATGTCAGTTGCTTCCACACCCGCATGTTAGTTAACTAATTGTATTTTTTTTTTATTATTTTTTTGGTTGAGCCACCATTGTTGTTGCTGTTGTGGATGCTTTTGTCGCGTTTCGTGTTACTGGCAACCGCCCACGCACAAAAATGATTTAAGTGCGCCTTCATTAATTACGTTTAACCACTGCGGTAGCAGCTTCCGGGGAGAGGGCGGCTCGGCAGGCCAAAGAGAGTTTGGGCAGTATAAGTGGTTCTAGATGACACCACCCGTGGCTGATGAAACTTTAATAGACTGTATTTCAGCATAATTAACACGGCAAGCACATGAATGATGCATGATAAATCGCTGCCGGAGCGGATGTTAGCACTGGCATCTGCCAGCAACTCTACCAGTGCCTTCGGCAGTTTGTCTACACTCTACACAAGCACCACACACACACAAACACAAACACACACACACACACATGGACGCTCTAATAATTGCCAACGGTTAAATGTAAATTGAGATTAAGGTAGGCAAGCCGCCAACCTTACTGATCCTTCCTCACCTTCCCGCCCCAACCAACGCATTTTTAATGCGCCCCTCGAAAGGATAGCGTTTTATATTTCAAATTAAATGCGGATGGTCAGTGCAAAGGGAAATTTACTAATGATACTAATGATAGATAGGCAGCGATTAGTAAAAAGAATATAGCTCAAGTCTGAATTTATACATCTGCAGAAAGTTGGCAACAATTAATTGTGTTTGTATATTTTCATCAAGTCAATCACAACTGCATTTTACTTGCATTTGCCACTTATTTATTATTTCCAACAGTAAGTTAAGAATTTATTTGGAAATATTAAATAAAATATATTATATGGAATCATGTCTTCATTGTTTGATTTAAGCCAATTTGTTTAAACCAGCACTTAGCCATATAAACACACTCATACACCTAATTTGTATGCTGCTCAGAAATGGATTCATCTCGAGTAAAACGAAAAAATGCACGTATACATTTACAGATTAAACTATTGATAAAGTTGTTAATCTGTTCAGCAAAGTATAAGGTCTATGCCTGAAACAATGCATTATAATTGGCCAATGCCAACTGAGCTCCGCCTGAAAGTAGGCTCGGTAAGTGGCACCAGCAGGCACTACCTAAGCCGGCGAAAATGGAGAACCGGTCAGCAACCTGACCCAATTAACCAAATTAGCTCATCGCATCAGAATGTTTATTATCGCAACCCATATATATAAAAATACTTTCGAGTTCTCAGCCTCCACATACGTACACACTTCTATACATACCATATCAGAACCAAAACCAGTCGAATAAGTTGCCAACATTTGAACTTGGCCAATGTGTCGTACCTGTGAAGGCCGATTAGCGATTTGTCAACTCTACGAGTACAATGCACGTCATCGATTCATTAGATTCGCTGTCTATTTGTTGATGTGCCACTCAATGCGAATGCAAATTGAAATCGCATCACTTGTCAGTGTCGTGGAGAGGGGCAAGCAAATTTATGAATTTGCTGCGCTGATTTGTTGCAGTCCGTGGGACTCTCCGGACTTGTACAGCTTCATATAAAAGTGTTGCAGATGGTCGCCAAGAAACGCATTTGACGCTGACCACAGCACTGGATTAGACATAGCCCCTCACCCTTCCCCAAACATCCTTCGACCGTAAAATGTCCGTGCAGACTGGACAGAAGAGGCCACTCTTGTTGCTGCTGCTCATTGGTATTGGCTTTATTGCCGACCAGAGTTTGTCAGCGCCCACTGGCGGACAGTTGGTGGTGCCCAGATTGCCCTTTGTTGAGAGCTTCGAGAGCTTCGACGACAGCGACAGCGATGGCGATGGCGATGACGATAACGATACCGATAACGACGTCGGCCACTTGGAGGGCAGTCGGGAGCAGCTGAGGCAACTGCTTGGTCAACAGCTGAACAGCGCTGTGGCACCGCTTACAACTACACCAGTGGCACTACTAAGCCAACGTCAGCCGTCAGTTGTGGCGCCCAGATCTCGCGCAGAGGCTGCACTGCCCTTTGCCGACTCCAGCGAAGAGAATAGCGATGAGTCAGAGGATGAGTCAGACACAGGAATAGATACCGAAGGAATAGATTTCGAGGAAGATACATCCACCGAGACAGACACCGATACAAACACAGATACAGATACAAACGCTGAGCAGGATCCGCTAGAGGGAGAGTACAATCCATATCGAGACAATTTCCAGGAGCACAACGCGGATGGCAGCTACATCTTTGGGTGAGTCGAACAGCAAAGCAACACACTTGTTGCACCACTCTGACCCACTTAAATGTCGGCACAGCTACTCGCTGCCAAATGGAGTACGGCGCTGGGAGCGTGGCTCCTACTCGGATCAGCGACAACACGGTCTGGTGGTCGAAGGCTTCTATGCAGAGCCCCGCGGCACTCAGTATGAGCTGCGCTGTTATCGCGCCGATTCGCACGGCTATCAGCCACTAGCAGGTGAGTTCAGAATATGTCTATCAGTTCACAATAGTCCACATCATGGATAACTACATTTTCTTGCAGTGGAGTACCTGCAGCAGCCGCCGCGTGTGCGTCGGAATGAGTTGCCAACCGTGCGTTGCCTTAATTTCAACCGATAACGTCGAAAGCCGTTTAACTTAAACGTCAATATACAAATTACGAGCAACTCAGCTCAATTTTTTTTTTGCACGTAATAAAAAGATATACCTCTAAAAAAAAAACTGTTTAGTTATTTCTTGATTAGACCTATTGTCTGACGTCTTATTCATGGACCTCAAAATATAAATATATTGAGTGAAATTGGAAATTAAATCTCAATGATAATCTTACTTACAGAACACAAGCAATGTTTATGTATTATGTGCAGAAGTAGAACCAGTTGCATATTTCGAGAACAGATTGTATACAAAATTGTAAGATTTTTTACAATCAATAAACTTAGTTCAGAAATGCAAAAAAAACCCCGAAGAATTTCAATAGATGTTTTCAAACCCAGTGGTGGATGTATGGAGTTGGATACATTTTTTTTAATTTGTTGCGAAGTTGTATATAAAATGAATAATAAACACAATCTCTGTCTTTGGAATAATCACCAGTTATTTCTCACTATCTCTCTCTTTTCTGTATATACATATATCTATATCTATATATATATCTCTCTCACTCCTTCTCTTATTCTGTTTGATGCCACTGCAAAAATAACGAACTGGCAGAGTAAATAATTAATATATATTTGCGCAACTAGATTATACCCTTTCTTTTGCATTTTTCTACACTTCTGGGAACAGGGTATGGAAAATGGTGAGCCACGTCAAGCAGTTCCTTTTTTCTTCGGATTTTCTTTCGTTTTGTTTTGTGTGTGTTTGACTGTTTATCTGTTTGACAGCCCCACGCGCAGAATATGCAAATAACCGACAACGGGATGATGTTGTGAAATAAACAATGCTTTTGGCGATACTCGCCACAAAATTTGGCTTTCGTCTGTTGACTTAGGCAAATTTGTATTTAAGCAACAACAACAACAGTAACAACAAGAAATAACAGCAACAATATTGACAATAGAATAGCGGATGTGACTACCCCTTACGCGGACAGCAACCGTCTAAAGACAATTGCTCGAAATTGCTCGAGCCCGAGCGGGGACTCGGTTGTGGGAGCCGCACAAAAGGCGCCTCATCAACGCAACCAGCAACAATGACAGCTAACAAACCGTTAAGTGCCGCAACAAATCGCCAAAAATTGAAAACTGTGGGAATACACACGACGCCAGACGCCGGGCACAAAACCACCAGTCCCACAGACCCGACCAGTCAACGGCACACCCTCACACACATAATAGTAGTAGATAAAAATCTCGGTATCCCAAAAAAAAAAAAAAAAAACTAAATAAAAAAAGACAACAACAAGACAAAAGACACAAATAAAATAAAATAAATGAAAGGAACATACAAAACACAGTCAGCAAAGACAATAAAAGCAAATAAAAAGTACTTTGAAATGACATTTGAATTATACTTGAAACGCTGCTACAAACAGGGCCCCAAAAACAAGGAAGTACCGTTTGTTGCCAGGGCTGGAACGAAATACCAAACGAAATTGTGCAACATTGTGCTTAAAGTCTGCCTTAGAAATATATCTTCCAAATATAGACAGCGTTATTAATGCAACTTGCCATATTATTGTATTAATAAATACTATATATTTAATAAAAGTAAAACAAATAAAATTTATATTATTTTTTATGATTTTTTCCAATTTACCATTTACCATATTTAGGAATAATTTAGTCACTCAAATTGCGGGTCATAGCATATATAATAGCTTATCAGAAATCCTTATGTAATCTAAATATATAGAGTTTTTCATTCACGATCAGCATCAGCAGCCAAGTCTATATCAGCATGTTCGCCTATTCATCTCATCTCTAGTCAAAATATGCACGAGTCCAACTTAATTAATTCTTTTTTACAGCGAGCAATTAAGAAAACTACCCGATCTGATAGATCCAATGCAGATTCTGACTGTCATACAAAATAATGTTTTTGCATATGCATTATCCAAAGACTCTTTTCTGAATATGGCAGCATAACTTATGGAATGTATATCGATGCAGACAGAAAACAATCGGAATTCTTAAAAAATTTGCACTTAAATTCCGTCAAAAAGAAAGCATCTAAGCATTTGCTCATATAGTATCCAGATGTTGTTGTGACCAAGTATCCAAACTCAAAGTGAAAACAAAATGTCAATAAGCTGTACTAAAAGTTTTTGGACTGGCTGAAATTTGCCAGATGACTTTGTCCTTAGCAGCGCTCCCGCTCAGTGTCTATGTCTGTCTCTGTCCCTCTGTCTCTTTGTCTGTGTTGTATTGTTTCTTAAACCGAAGCGATTGTCAACTAGCGAAACATGTCCAAGGCAATGTCGGTGTCATCGTGCAGTCCAAGTCCATCAGAGCGCAGCGTGAGAGCAACTAAAAAGCGAAACATCTACGTCTGCATATTCAAGAGCATATATGATATGTATGTATGTACATATGTATGTATGTATATATGTATGTTTAATGTATGTTTGTATCTAGAGTTTGCCAGTTGTTGTTGTTGTTGGATTTGGAGTTTGTGTTGGTGTTGTTGTTGGTGTTGTGGCCTTGGCGTGAAGCTTTGGGCTAAAAAGTGTTTGACTGATGCGCAAACAACAACAAGTAAATAACTCAAGTTGTCGTAAAACTTCAGACTAACCATGCAGTAATCAAGTTGAAACTAAGACTAGCTGACAGCGAGTTATACACATCCGATTCTGTGGATCGCGCAGTTGCCTTTTTTGGCCTATAATTGAGCAGTTTGCACCACAAAATGTATGTGCAAGTGGTTGTGGGTGTGGTTGTGGGTGTGTGCGATGGTTGGCGGGTGACTGCTTTGCTGACCCTAGTCGACATTAGAAACGCATCTTTTGACATTGTTGTAGGGAACTAACTGAGAGCATCAAACAGTGCGTCGACATGGCTGGAATGCGATAAAATTGCTGAGATTATGTAACCGAAATACTTTCAAATCGAAATCGACCAATATAAATTCATGGCTTAGACACTTGCACATGCCAGCGTTGGGCTGGCCAGCCAGCCAGCCAGCCAGCCATTGGGGGATTGTGTTTGGGTTTGGGGTTTGGGTTTGGGTTTTAGGTTTTCAGTCTTGTATTGGAATGGCCTGGCAGTTGGGACTATTTGCTTGCTTGCTGTACGGAAATGCTGGCAAATGAAATATTGTACAAAATGCCAGCGCGCAAGCAAGCTGAGTTGCCATTTTGGTGTCCCATTGTCCACACGTGAGAAAGAGAGAGATAGAGAGAGAGACAAAGGCAGAGAGTAAGAGGGGGAGGGGGAGGAGGAGAGAAGAGAATGTAGTGCTAGGGTGCCAGGCAGCTGTCCCGGTTACGGATCTCTTCTGGCCACGGCCGCACACTAAACTTGAAACAATATTTTATGCTTATATGGGTAAAAATATTTATTAGTTTGTTGTTTTGCGTATCTCTGTGTGTGTGTGTGTGTGAGTGTGTGAGTGTCTGCGTGTGAGTGTGTATGCATGTATGGGCTCTCATGCTGACGGCGGATTTGCAGCTGCAGTTAGCGGCCACAGTGCCATTTGAATGCATCTTTTGTTTTATGGCGCTGCATTCGCAGCTGTGAAATTATGTTCTTATCCAGCGTTTGCTGGCCAAGAGGCCATCTTGGCGTCCTAACGGCCCCAATTGAGTGAATGGGGTGTACGCTGATGTGGGCGCAAGCTGTCAAAGTGCCACCGAATAATCGTTAAAATTTATTAATTGTGCTTTCAGCTTGACGCATGGAATTTAATCTGAATAAGTGTCTGGAGTGACTCGGATGGTTTCCTGCTAATTGCACTCGTTTAATGGCCAGAACCGGTATCTTCCAACAATAACGTTTAATCTTGGCACCTAAGCGAGCAAGATGGAGGCCACCCGATGCAGAGAGCGTTGGGGGTGTTTTTAATGGGACAGTCATTGCTTTAATCAGGTGAAATAACTTTGACTTCTACATGCACAAATTTAACTTTAAAGGTTAAAAATTTCTTGTGGTATTAGCAATGCCAATCAAATGTTACTAAACAAAGGAACTTAGCTGATAAAATGTGACTGTAATTCATTAATTGTTTTGAAAATATAACTGTAAATATACTTTAATGGCAAACAATTAGAAAGTAGCGTGCTTAAAAAAAAAATAAAAAATAAAATAAAGTGTATATTAATTGGACACACAATTAAACAACTCAATAAATTTCATAATTTAGCAAATAAAATATAAATGTATTTATTTGACCAGTCATTTTTTACCCTGCTGTTTGTTTCATATGCAAATATATATTTAGTGATTTATATTTTTCAAGTACATATTGTAAAATGTTTAATTGGTCGAACTGCACTTACAAAAACAAAAACACTGCAGTCAGCTAGTCAACGACTGCGCTATACTCTGTCAGATAGTTACCAAAACAGTGTGAAATTTATCCCCTTTGATTTTCTCCCTTTCGCTTTGACTAGTTTATCTTGATTGTTCTTAAGTCTGGGGATTATAAACAATAATGTTCAATATTAAAGTCTCCATTTCTGTTCGCTTTTCGACATTTTTGTAAAATGAGGCAGCTCTTTATTGCCAATCAAAGTTCAAAATTTCAACTGCGGTCTTTAATTCCGCCAAAGGCAAAAACCGTGAATTTCCAATGCCAAAAATGGAATAGTTAATGCACAAAATCCATTTATCAGTCAGTAATTTTGGATATGAAATATTTTTTGGCAAATTTTATATTTTATATTTAGATTTGCAATTGGCTTCTTCACTATAAAATCGCAATATATTGTTTAAAGTAATTATTTACGTATGTATGTGTGTACACTTAAAGCGATTTGAAAATGTATGCAATCTATAGGCAATTGTACAGCTTTCAATAAATCAGATGTCAAAATAAATAAAAATGGCAATCATTATTATTATTATTATTGTTATTTTTATTTTGATTGCCTCCCGCTGGGAGACAATTGAAATTGGGCAATTCAATTACAATTCCTGGCAGACCCCGTTTTTTTCCATCATCGATTCAGTCTGATGCACATCGATAACAACAGCTATGAGGATGACGCTGATGAAGTTCTCTGGCTGCCAAATATTTATCACCCCTCAGACACCAGACAACAGCTCGGTAGCCGTGGCCATTCTCAAGGACACTCGTGAGTGTTAAACAATATCGAAAAGAAGAGAACTACGAAAGAGAAAACAACAACGACAACGATGACGTTAATGGCAACAAATGGACGCCAACTTTTTACCAAAATCAATGACCACGAAACACGTCGCACTCAACGTGGACAGCAGGAGGTGTCGATAGCATCAGTGGATGCAGTGGAATGATGACTCGCCACGCTAGCCTGTCTGGTCAATGAACCGTGTCTCCGACTTTTACTCACACAGCGGGTGTTGGTAGACGGGGAGATTGGACTGGACTCGACTGGACTGGATTTAACTTGCCCCTGTTACTGTGGCTGCATCTGCGCCTGACACACATTACAGTCGCATTCGGCACAACAAATCAAAAAGCATGCCAAAATAAACCAACTCAGAATCAAAACCCAAAAGTCGAGTGCCCAAAAGACGCTGTCAAAGCCACAAAACCACCACTCTGATTAACTAAAAAACAAAAACAAGAACGTCGAGCGTAACCGACTGCGAAATACTTTGATACTTTGACAAGTAATACCAGCTGATAACAGGTAACAAATAACAGGGTAGGTGTAGCCAAGAAATACCGTCCAACTTTGCCTTCCAAATTGCATTATTTTGGGGGCGGGAGTGGCTGAAAATATATATATATTATATGCCGATCTTTGAAGGACATCAACCAGCCAGCAACCTTCCAACCCAATTTCGTGACCGTATCCTTAAAAATATGTCAGATATAAGGGTGTCGAAAAAAGTTGCATTCATACAGATGGACAGACGGCCATTGGACAAAACCAATATACAATGATACCTTCGGTATTAAAGTATAAGAAGAAAGAAAAGAAAGAAAGAAGAACGATGTGCGGGATGAAGACACAAATGCGTCAGTGGGAGTCACTTTTGGGATGGAGCAATCGGAATAAAACTGCCCAAATCATTGGCATTGGCGTTTAAGTTGATTTGTATACCTCTTCCTCTGCTGAGGGTATCATATTTTAGTCACGAACAGTGTAATACTTTAAAGAGAACATCTTCATATACCAGCATAACAATCAGGGATTATTAAAAGAATAATTTTAAGCAAAGCAATTCACACAGCAAGTTGCATTTTCTGGGAGTTCTGCATTGATTAAAGAGCAATTTGTTCCTGTTTTAGATAGTTTGGCTATCAGCATTTAATTAAATGCAAGGGTATGTAACCGTCGGCGTGGCTAATATAGCCGGTCCTTAAATTTGTTTTTCTTTTATTCCACTTTAACACAGCACATTTCTCATCATTAGTTGCGAAAGGCATCATTCAGTTCAAGCTCTTGGGAGTATAAAAGGCCGCCAGTTGCCCGACCAACGAATCCATTATTAAATCTGCAGCCAGGCATAAAGTTATCGTTTGGTGCTCGATTGATAAAGAAATGTTCGGTGTATTAAGAATAATATTGTGCCTGCTGCTGCTGGTAGTCACCCTGTGTACGGTGGATGCCCGCTGGACGGTCCGCCCTAGGCGCACCACCACCACCACAGTCATGCCAAGACGCAGCACAACAGCGACGAGCGACCGCCATCAACACTTGCATCACTGGCCACCACTAGTGGCTCCGCCGGCACCACAACTACAACCCACATTCAAGCCCGAGTCCACCGACGAAATTCGACTCGTTGATGGCTTTGATCAGCGCTCGATGGATGGACAACATGAGTACAGGTGAAGACAGTCCTACAATAAAACAACTAACGCAGCTTAAGCGATTATTTTAGCCTTGACATATTGAGTTTGTCGTCTCGAGTTAATTACGAGTTAATTATCACAATATCAACAGATATCAGCTGAGCAATGGAGACACTCGTTACGAACGCACCTACTGGCTGCCCGTGGGCAAGAAATTTGTGTTGGCTCGCACTGGTTACTATTCGGTGCCGTTGCCCGGTGCTCAGTACTCGACCGTCTTCTACAGGGCAGATCACCAAGGCTACCATGTGGACACGCGTAAGTGTTTCACGACAAAAATATATATATATATACACATATATATTTATATGTATATATTCCACTCAATCCCTACACCCAATTGGGTTTTGTGGGGGAGTTGGTCCAATTGGCGCTGCAATGTGTGACCGAGTGTAAAATTTTATGCCCAAAACGCAGACACATTATCCAGAGAGCAGCCGCTGTTGCCCCGCAGACTCGATCTGCCCCACAAAGTGGCAGGCATGAAGTCAACGTCAGCAGCTAAGCGAAATTCAATAAGCGTGGCAGAGCGTAACGACTTGAAGCCGGAGCTGCATTCAGATGCTCAGTCCGAAGTCAAAGTTCAAGCTGTGGCAGTGGAGGCGAATGTAAGTAGTTATATGGCCAACTGTGGCTCTGCCTCAAACATTTCACTTCGCTGAAAATAAACAACAACAACAAAAATCATATTACAATTGCAGACTCTGAGCCAAAACCTAACCAAGCTATCAACTGTGGCCACACTCGACGACGTTTTTGCAGCTAAACTTGGCACAGCTGCAACAGCAGTGAATGACGATGATGCTGATGATGATACTGATGATGATGATGATGGGGATCATGATGATTCTGTGGCGGCTAGAGTAACATTAACGTAAACTGAAAGCCAACTGAGTACGAGGGCGTCAATGCGAACCAGTAAAAGAATGAGGATGAGGATGAGGATGTGGACGAGAACTTGGTCGTAATCGTGGTCGGTAAAGTGACATCAAATACCTGCACATGGGTTTCGATATGCTCTACTGACAGTGCCACAGCCACAGCCCCAGCCAAAGCCAGAGCCGGAGCCGGAGCCGGAGCCGGAGCCACTGGCTTTCCGCTTCGCTCTGCTCAACTGCCAGGCTTCAGTTGCTTTAAATCGAATTGTAACAATTGCCGCAGCGAGAGAGACAGCAATGAATGCTGCCGGGAGCACTTGGCATTGTGTACAGATGAGTTGGCCTGTCGAAAATCATTTTGGCTCTGCTGTTTCGTAACACAATTTAGGAATAGAGCAACAGACCGACAGCCTGGAAGACCATGAGACCGACATACATACACAAATACACGCACACTTCCAAAGTTCTAAGTCATCAATTCCAACCATTACGCCCATATCGTATCAGCATTGGCAATAGCAAAAGTAACAGGAACAGGAACAGGAACAAAAACAGCATCAGTTCAGCATCAGGCTCAAATTTGATTTTAACAAACAAATACAATAAAAGTTATTTCCGATGTTTAAATAAACAAAAATGACTACACATTCAACTTTATTTCTTTCAATTAATCAAAGTCCATAAATTGCTTACTGGAATTCTGTTGACACTCACTGGTGATAATTTTTTGGGAAAGTGAGTAATTTATCGGCATCTTGTTAATTAGTCTTAATTAACTAAGACAGCATTGCAGACAATTAGCAATTAAATCTCGTTTCCAAGTCGCTTATTAATGCAAATATTTGAAGTGAATAATCAAATTATCAAATATTAATGTAATGATTTTAGAATGCAATGCCAAATTTTATATAAAATCATAACACTAATTTAACTAACACATTTGATCATTTTAACACTTTAACAGATTCTAACAAACGCACACATGTGCATACATACATACATATATGTATTTGAGCATTCAACGGAGCTGGCAATTTTCCTGCCACTTGAATTTGCCCCTTTCGCCACATGCCAAATATGTATTGTGTTTCACACGCAAACGCTTTCCATCATGTTCAGCTTAAATATGACGAGAATTTCGCATCAAATGATTTGAGATGCACAAGCGAAAACTGATAATTGGAATATTATGATGATTATTATCTTAATTATTGTTTTGGACTTGTGGAATTCTGCATTTGTGGAATTTTTAGTCACATAGTCCAAGTGTCGAGTATGCAGGCATCTGGTAAGTTTGCAGCACTAAATATGGGAGATCAACAAATATTCATACTAGATTTTAGAGAAATAGCTATATGAAATTTCAATTATATTAGATAAAGAGTAAGTCCATGCGAACTCGGAAGCCTTCGCATTAGTTTAACAAGAGCATACCTAATAAAACCTTCTCATTTCGAATTGTATTTCTAGAGATATTACAAATAAGTAAAATAAGTATTCCGGACTTGAATTGAAAATATAATGGGTGGTGAGCGTACTTCTGATACGGCTCTGCAACAATTTTATTATGGATTTCATGGCTTCTTACTAAAACATAAAATACTACTTAAGAACCCTGGTCAAACAGTTTTAAGTTTTCAATGATGCTGAAAGACAGCTCCTTAAAATGAACAGTCTAAGTTACGAACAACCCAACTCAGGCATCATATCCCTCATACTCCTCATCTCTTTCTAACCCATTAAAGGTGAACAGGTTACAAAAAAGAGGTATAGGAGGGCAGGGAGAGAGAGAGAGAGAGAGAGTGAGTTCAAGGTACGGCAAGTTAGGAAACAACAAAAAGGATGCTACAACCACAAAAAGCTGCTCGTCATTGCCATTGCCACAAATCGTTTGAGTTTAGCAAGCATTTCTCATAATTTACCGCATTCCGCATCCGTTCGTAATTTGGAGCGCTTTGTGAGGCAAACAACTTTGATGCAGGCATTGAAGGCAAAATCCAAAAGCTATACACAGTCTTACGTAAGTATGTATGTATGTATGTATATATGTATGTGTGTATGTGTGTATGTGTGTATGTATGTATACAGCATAATGTGTCTATGAGTATATAGTTTGTAGTTATAGTATAGAGGATCCCATGGCAAAGCACACACACCGAATTCCCGCTTCTCCCAACAACTATAGCAACTACTGGGTTGAGGCTGCTGGCTGGGAGTCATTTGCGCAATTAGAATTCAAACTGTATAAGAACTAGCTGCACTTTTTACACAGCCATACCCCCAAAACACCTGCCTATGCCCCTGCCCCAACCCATACCCGACCGTCTTGCATGAAAGCCGAAAGACGCCTGAGGCCATTCCATTCATTCGTTCATTTATTCATTCAGTCATTCACACTCGTTGTGTTGCCCATGCCGGTTTCAGTTTCAGGCTGTGCCCATTCATTAAAGAACCATGGAAGCCGACTCGTATATATGTAGGACGACTCCCTCATCGGATTAGTAGCAGCAATGAATAGCTGCAGAGATGCAGGCTCAGCATCAGCTTCACCTTCATCTCCAAGTCCAGGCTGCACTTTCGGCAGCAGCTCCTCGTTACTAGCTTGCAGTGCGTTTTACGACCAACACCAGCAACGCCATACATTTCACCACTGACTGGCAAATATGTTTGCCATAAAATGGATAACAAAGGTAGGCGCTGAGCTGTGCTCCATTTACTGCCCTGCTAGATTTGTGGAATGCTGTTCACCGATTTGCTGCTGACAATCTGTCCGCTGACGGTGCCATTCAAATGGCTTGGATGTTGAGCAGGGCCCAGCAAATGTCACCCAATTTGGTTTCGTAGAAATGTCATTTAAATGTTGACATCTGCAGTGAATGTAAAAAAAAAAAGATTTTTTATGCATTTTGTCTCTCATTGCGTTGTGCTGGGAGTGCCATCAAATGACGGGTTGATGTTGCGACCATAACTGCTTTTTATTCTGCATTGACCAATATTTTCAAGTAGCAATCAGCTCAAATTTACTGCCAATCTCATTTATTTGATGCCGTATCTAACTCGCCGCGCTCGGAAGGAGACTCCACATTCTAATGACTATTGGTCGTTGGTTTTACTAGCAACAAAAATACAATATTATATAATGTTTGTGTTTATGGTAAACAGCAGAGGTCATTTTTACCCATCCAAGTGTCATTTTATAATCTGTCTATTGTTGCTCTTATTGACAAGTTCATTATGTACTCAGATGCCGCTGCTGCGGCTTTTTAATTTTAATTTTACAATACGAATAATACATATATAATGATACAACGTGACAATGTGATATAACTGCAGCTAAACCTAAAATGCAAAAGCAATTATAACCAAAAAGCGTTATTTAAACAAACGCAAGATAATTAATTTAATTATATGATATCGCAGCTCGAATTCCATTATTCTTTTTTGGCAAATTTAGTTGTTGTTCAAAGATATAAATAGCCAGAACTCGTTTTCAATTTATTCGAGTCCCCTCGAAATTTAATAACATTCCATATCCAGTGTACTGATTATGTAAGTGTGTCCAAATTGAAATGAACTGTAATAAGTCGCCAATAAAAATGAAATGCTGCTTCCTTAACTGATGTACTGTTTTAACTCAAACGGAATCGCTATGCTAATTATTTGGAATATGGCAGTCAACTGTAAGTCAACTAAAACCGGTTTTTTTGGTTGGCTTGTGTTCAACCCATTCAACAATAGAAAAACCCATTTGGGGTTCAAAAAACTTTGCACTCAACTCAACAAAACAATTCAATTTGATTTAAATTCTTGGCGATTATAATATTATGTGTAGGCGGGCGGGGAATGGGGTCCATGCACTTGTTGCTATTTATAAAGTCAAGAGGGTCCCAAAGGACAGCATTGGAATTGGTTGGGGGACATTTAGGCTACTCGGGAGATTAATGTATGTCTGCACACACACACACACACACACAAACACACACACACACATTGAAAAAGGTCAGCAACAAGCACTAGCAGAAGCATATGCATAAGCACACGCTCAAATCTATTTCCAGATGGATGCTTAACCCCATCATTAATCTATCCGTATGTAGGCTCAAATAAGCCTTCTGAGCGTGTTCTATTTGGTCCCCATAGTCGATGGTTCGATTCCCCAGCGTAACATTGCCTCTTAGCACGCCATTGGCATGGGGAAGGTCAAGCGTGTGGAGTAGTCCATAAATAAATGAATTGCCCACAAATAAATAAATAAATTGAGTAATACCCATAATTGACGAGGCTAAATCACAAAGCTGCCGGTCACCCATTTCTCAACTGCGACTTGAACATGAAGCTAACATGGAGCTGCAACAATTTCGCATTTAGATTCTGGCATTGTCATCGCTGTTAACATGCAATTATCTTATATGGACAAAAAAAAAAAACAAAAAAACAAGAATTGAAACATTGACCCGATTGGCTCAGCTGGGGTATGTCTGGACGATGAAATATGTGAGTAACTCGAGCCTAATCAAAATTTATATCGGGTTGTATAGCCGCAACACACAATAATTAATTAAATCAAATAATTTTGACATTTTGTTGGATTAAAGTTTCATTTTTTTGTACCGCATAAAGGCAGAATCGCTTCTGCTAAGCTAAAGCAGAGTTCAATTTGGAAAAGGATAGTTGCAACATATATTTTTTCAACTTCTTTCCTAAACAAACTTTCGTAAGCAAAACGAAGTGTTGAATTCTATAAGTCGATTTTTTACTTTGTAATTTCATAATTAATAAAATACCTATGATTATTGCCTAAAATAAACTAAAAGATTATATGCAAATTATGAATTTGTACCGATTTAAACCATCAGCATTTCACCTATCATTATTTATTTTTCATTGCTCAAAATTTTTAAAAAATGTTTTGAAAAGAAAAACAAATTTAAAATTAAAATTTTAATTGCAAAGAATTGAAATAAAACTAGGAGAGACTGATTAAATTAATTCAATTTCGATATTGAGATTCGTAAATATATTTTTAATGTAACTGAAATGTAATAGTTTACAAACCAACTGGCTTACATATCGTAGCGAAAGTTTTCTCAGTGTAATGAGGTCTCCGCTCTGTGTTATTTTTGTTGTTGTTGTTGTCGTTGTTTCGAGGTTTCACACGCGTCCTAGATACGACAGAGAGGTACGAGAGATACGACTGAATCATAAACATTCGTTTGCTTATCGGAAGCGCACTTAATCTAATCTTGAGATAAATTATGTGGCTTTTTGTAAATTTCAATTGCTTGCAACTGATGGCCACACCACAAAATGGCAATCAAGGTGTTTTTGGTTTGGCCGCCCGAAAGCAGCCATAAAATGAACATTTAATAAATGCCCGAGCCTCAGCTGCAATTGGACATGGCCAAAGCCCTTCCGCAACGAGTCCGAAACTAGCTCGGATCGGACCCAGGCAAAAGGCTTTTACAGTAAGTTTTATTGACCTGGATTAGTTTGCATTGGTGCGGGTTTCTGTGTGGGTGGGTTTGTGTGTTTTCCTAGCACGAGTTGGGCGCAAATGAAGTGCGATGCCCATGCATGAATATACATTTGTATCTTGAAGATGCGGCTTGTGGTGTGGCTTGCATTGTCATTGGCCTCATTGGGTAAATTTGCCATATTTTGGTAATTGGCAATTGGCTATTGGCAATTGTGTTTCGATTTGCAATGTTTTGCCTAACTGGTCTGGCTACTTAATAAATCTATGCATGCTTGTAACTTTAACCGTCTGTATATAAATTATGTATCTAGATAGACGGTATTTGTATCTGCTGCAGCTGGCACTGAAGCTGCGGCAGTATCTGTGGCCAATTTTCTGCTTACACAGCGCATCGTGCCGCTTGCTGGACCTGCAACGAATATGCTGCTTTTATAATTTATTCAAGACTCCAAAACAGAACTCAACTTAAGGCTTACAAATTGTTTTGCAATGCCCGGCATATCATAAAAAATGAAACTCTCACAAACATACACGCACACACAAACACACTCAAATGGACAGCGGCTGTTGAGGGCGGCCACAGAAATCTGAATCAGTTTTGAAGAGTTCCGCAAAAGCGACGTGATTTGATGCGAATTATTCTGTGCCCAGCCCCAGCCCCAGCCCCAGGCCCAGCCCCAAGCCGAAACCATATCCCAAACCCCAAATCCAAGTTCAAGCTATAGACGGCAACAGGCAACTGGCAACTGGCAACTGGCAACTGGCAAAAGCCACAAAAAGTGGGCAACAGCCACAGATACTGCTACAGATACAAATACAGCCGCCAAAGTTGAGAGCTAGCTGGGCTGTAGGCAAAGACGAACTCAACTTTTGCTATGGAGCAGACAGACAACAAGTTGAATCTCGAGTCATCATGTCACGTAGCACAGCGCTACAGTGCTACATGGACCATTCATACAAATTTTGTTTTATAAGCCACTTTTATACATTATTTGTGTGTAACTTTGCCCATTCGTCTGTGTTCCATGTGTTTATCTGTGTCGGTTTCTGTTCTGTTGTTGTGGCTGTATGTTCAGCTGAATTTGTATCTGTGTTTGAGTATATATATATATATTTGTTTTTTTTTTTTGTATACCCTATAGTAACTGAACTTGTTAAATGGCAAATGAATGTGATTGAAAGATACTGTCAAGCTTATATGTTCTTGGAACTGGAAGATCTAAAGACATTAAAAAGAGATTTATTATTTAAATTATATATATTGTATAAGTAATTTATATTTTTAAATTTACATATTTAATTTGATATAATATTTTTGATTGTCCGCTTGATCTTGGCCAACTTGATAGCACCAAATAATCACATTCCTTAAGCCAAACACTTCAGATTACATAAGATCAAATATAATCGTAGAAATTAAAGATCACGAATATGCATTAGGGTATTTCAAAGCTGAGCACAGGAAATCTTCCAGAAAACAGCATTCGTCTTACTTCAAGGGTGATTCCTTTGTTGTTGCTGTTGTTGCTGGTGCAGAAGCGCAATATTCACGCGATTTGCAGCGGGCACATGAAAAATTCATGTCTCAAGTCATTTTTGACACAAATGATTTATTAGCTGGCTTTTAAAGTATTAATTCAATAATGCAAAATAATGTAACTAAATGAGTGTGAAATTTAATTTGCTATGCGAATCAGAATATTAAAATGTATATTCTATTTTTAAACGCCGACACATAAGTGAAACTCAAAAGCCAAACATACAAAATTGACTTTATTATAATATGAAGGTTTGACCACACAACTCTCGCTTATTGCTCTTGAATTTTTCATATCACTTGCCACACTGTGCGAGCTTGCAGTCAAAAGATGTGGCACGTAGCGCAAAATGCAAACGCTGATTACGATGTGGACAAGGACGACACCTACAAAAGCATTGTTGTTGCCAGTAGGCTAAGAACGCAGCCAACAGCTAGCTCGACAACAGCAACACTTGCAGCTGTGCAACAGTCTGCCAAAAAAAAAAAAAAAAAAAAATAAACGAAATAAAAGAATGCTGCCTGCAGGTAGATTGGCAACAAGAGCAGACGACACAGTACCGAGAAACACTTCCTGTCACGCCACTGCCGCCAACCACATCAAGAGCGCGACACCAGCAGCAACATCTTCCTTGTCTCCTGCCGCTGAGACACATCAGTTTCTTTCAAAGAGAATAAGCACTGAGATTTGTTGGCCCTTGTCTTTGCCATCGACATACGAAACAAATGACCTTGCCAGGAGTTGTTGTTGGCAACGTTGCTGCTGCTGCTGCTACTGCTGCTACTGCTGCTTTGGTTCCGCGCAACAAGTTTGCCAAACATTTGCCGGTCTGTATTTTAATTTTGTGTTCTGGATTTTGTCTTGTTGGCTTTATAGCTTTGTTCAAATGTGCAATGAAAGCTTTGCCAGAGTCAGAGATAAATTGCGTTTATAAATAAATCAGTTTACAAGTATGTCATTGCCTTAGCCAGGATGTCGACACCAGTTGAAGCTTCCACTGATGATGGCATTTTTGACTTTTCATGAGCTGGTTTTTTCGTCAGTATTTGAGCGCTTTGTTTGTTTGCCAGTGACAGATTGACTGACTGACTGACTGACTGACTGACAGATAGTCTGACTGACTTGCTGACTGAGTTGTGAGTGACTGCAAGTGTCGCTGTTCTGAATGAATTAGTGAACTGTGACAGTGACTGTTACACATGCAGTGACTTTGGCTGACGCCGACAATGACACGTTATAAATTTTGTCTGGCTGACAACAGCAAACAGTTGACAACACCAGCAGCAACTTAAGGCTAACAATTCATATAACGAACATATAATTCCCTTTCGATTCCCTGTCCCCTTCACTCTCCCTTTCACTGCCTGTGTCCGCCTGTTATTGCTCCTGTTCCCGTTCCTGTGCATGTGTCTGCCACTGCTGCTGCTGCTGCTGCAGTTGCCCCAAGCCCAAGCCAACCTTAGATGTGTGCGCAAATTAATTCATCGGCGATAAGCTCGCGTTGAAGGGGGTAATCAACAACCAACAACCAACAATCCACATCATTAACTTTGGCCGAGTGACCAAGTGAAGGAGATTCATCCTCCAGGCGCCGTCGAGCGCTCACCCTGTTCGCTAAATCACTGCACATTAAATGCAATTAAGAAATGATTGAAATCATAAATTAGCCCTAAATGGCCACAGCATCCAAAGCAGTAGAACCCTGAAGCCGATGCGATTGCAGGTGTGCTCCACTGCTCCACTAGGTGGCTGATTCTCCCTGTGGCTGCCAGCACGTACTCGAACTGGTTGCACAAATTGTAGGGTGTACGGCAAGCTATATTTTTAGTAACCGTCACATAACAGTGGGGCTTGTTGACAATTTGATACAATTTGGATTATTATTTATTTATTTATTGATTTCTCTAAAACAAGAGAATAAGTATTAAAATAAGGGTTGGATAATAAAAATGTTTGCTTTCAGCTTTATAATGACGTTTTGCTTTTAATTTATTTATTGTTGAATTTCGAAGCTCGAGATATGTGTCTTGAGAGTGTAAGCTTAATTTATATTATCAACTAACCGTTACTATTTGCCAGATCACATAATAAATATTATTTGCTGAAATATGTATATAGGAATGTATATATACGTATACGTCATTCATTGTGCATAGTAAGATGAACTTTATCAGATTTTTTGGTAGTGCGAACAGATTACAAAGCAAACACGCCGAAAACAAAAGAGGCGCAGCCTAATTGCCCAGTTAGCAAGCTGCTGATGCTCCGTCGCTCCGCCCCCGTCCCGCCCATCTCGGTAACAGCACTTCCATACGAATACATACATATGGACATACATACATACATGTATGTGTGTAAGTAGTTAAAGTGAAGATTGTTGTATACTCTATACGCTTTTTGAAATTCCCATATGGGGTATTTCCGACCCAATGAACTCTATACATAATCCTGATCAGTTTCAAAAGCAGAGCATATCTAGCCATTTCAGTCGGTCTCTATAAAAGACACAATCTTAAAGATTTAAAGATTACAGTTCGGGAAGATTTTACCTGTGCATGATATAGACCAAAAACAGAGTTTATCGGACGGTTTCGATAAAAATTGACAATGAATAGCAATAGCAAGAAAAATCGCATCGGTTATAAAAACACTCAACAGGTTAAATAAAATGTAAAATCGAAGAAATTCACAAAACCATAGATATTATTTTGTATCGCTTGGAATTGGGTACAGAGTAGCTCAAAGTCGAGCTACTTCGACTAGTTTACACTTGTTTTCCTCATTTTTTGATTAAGCGTTGAGAATTTTTTGACGTTGCCGCCGCCGCCGCAGCCGCTGGATGTTCTGCTGATTACTCTGCTGCTGCGGCTGCTGACGCTATCATCCCAATTGGGCCAGAGTCGCGACCATGCGCTTGAATTGTTGCCGCGGTCACCGACGCAGCAGCGACAAAAGCAGACGCCGCAGCCGCGACGGTTGGCATCGACGCAGCGGCTATAAAAAGGCAATGTTACGCAGTTTCCGAATTAAACACTTAACAACAGCTCAACGGCAGACCACGTACACCAACAACATTACCAATACCAACACCAACACCACCACCATTCCATACTCCATTCCCACACACCCACGCACCAATGGCCCAGGACTCTAAACACTCCAAAAATCTAATGCTGCCTCTCGCGCTACTCATAATGCTGCTGGAACTGAGCAGAGCGGCGCCAGCAGTGAGCCTGTTGAGCAACAATGCTGCACAGCAGGAGCAGCAGGTGGAAAGAGGCGCCCGTCTGTTGGACCGCTACAATCATCGCTTTCCGGATGGCAGCTACGAGTTTCGATTTGAACTGGACGATGGCTCGGCTCGATATGAGCGCGGCTATTTTGCATACATTAATGAGGTGAAGACGTTAATGGTTGTTGGCTACTACTCTTACCGCATGCCCGATGGACGTTACATCACTGTCTTCTACAATGCGGATCAGTTTGGCTACCGGCAAAATCAATGTGAGTAAACTCCACTCCGCTCCACAGAACTGCAAGTAATTTTTCCTTGATTAACAATATCAAAAAATATATTATAATAATGACTAGATGAATAATAGGAACCTTTGGCAGAATCTGTAATTTGTGATAAATCTAAAAGTTAAGAAGCAAATTCAAATTAATAATAGTCGTCTATAGTGATTACCGAAATGAACTCAGTGCTTTTTAGAAGAAAAAGGATTATCTTGGAAACATTACAAAGCTGTTTGAAATCTGAAAATATTATTATAATTGGATTAGTTATGCAAACGCGGATATTAATTGTTGTTCAGCATAATTTCAATTCAATTTCATGACAGAAGAGTCCAATAGCTGACAGATAAAAGCAAATTCGAATAAAATAGTTGCACTATCGAAGTGACTCTACTTTTTTTGCTCTCAAACAGCCATCACTCCTCAAGTGTATCCCGATTTGCCGCGTTCGATTGAGGTGCCTGTGACCAGGGATTCGACAACAGTGTCACCACCTAAGAAGGCAACAACGCCGCCAAAGAACCAACAGTTTTGGCAACCACCCACTGTCAGCACCACGCCCAGGCTGATGACGTACTCGTCCACTCGCAGCGGTCGCTTCTGAGATCTGGTTGGCCGTAATTACTGGCTCAGTGTTTTTGCGACTACTTATATTGTATAATGATGCTTTACAAAGTGATTTTAAATCTTTTTTTTTAATTTATTTTATTTAATTTTTTTTTTTTGCAATGAAAAGGAATTAAAAAATAATAAAAATTTATTAAGGCAAAGCTAAAATTATGAATTTATTATTAACGTCTGCGTCTGTTGCTGGTTTTTTTTTAATGGCTACTGGGCCAATGGGCCAAAAAGCCCTGCTGCTGGCCGCCCGTGCCACGATTTCGCGATATTTCGAAAGTCTCCATCGACGTCGACAATTTGGCAATAAATTTACCGCAAAAGCGGCTCTGGCAATAAAACATACAACTGCACAAATCTCTGCATATGTGTGCGTGTGAGCAAAGGGGGTAAGTGGCAATATCGATGGCATTTATACTACATACATATACATGTATATAACTCAAATCGCTAGTAAAATTAAGGGCTCCGCCACAAATTCCGGACTCCAACTCCAGCGTCGGTGTGAACACACTAACCCAAAACTGAATGCAATCCCAAGCTGCAAGTGTGAAGGTCCATCATAAATTTACAAGTGCAGACAGTTGCCAATTGCTCGGCATGGGTTGGGTCGACCCTGCCACAATGTCTGCCGTTTAAATCCAAACGATGCTGCACACTGGAATATCTGCGTTTACCTAAGCCAGCGATTCCATGGAATGTTGGTGGTTTTTTATCATTCCAATCTCGACGATCTTACCGTAAAAATTCCCATCTGATATACAAAGCCATAAAATAAAATTATGAGCACTTTAGAGCACATCGAATGATATTGTGATTGCTTGTTTAATTGCAATCTAAAGACTGCACTCAAATAAAAGAGCATTCGAGCAATCGTTAAAGCAGATTACAGACTTGCAATTTATGTGTGTGAATATTTACGCAGAATATAGTATGATATCAATATGGATAATGTTCATTGATCAAATGAAAGCGACAAATTACTTAGAGAAAATTGCACCTTTTTCAAAATATTCAAGGAATTTTGTCAACTTGCTTTCGTAGTTGCTGTTCATAACTAATGGCTGGAGGAACGTGTATTACATATTACAAAGATAAAACATAAATTAGGTTTGAATAAACTGTCTAAGTTGCGAATATCCGAATAGGAGACACTCTGTAGTCAAACTGTTATCTTTGGTCTCAGTAGTGTTGAGTAGTTTCCTGTACCTGTTCTCATTTAAAAACTATAAAAATGATAAGGGCCTAAGCAGAGAGCAATTTCATTGTAATTAAGATTTAAATTGACAAAAAATAAAATGGAAAATGGAAATGGCCGGACCATTAAAATTCGCTTTGTCCCTTAAGCAACATGTTAAGGCGAGTGTAAAGCCACATGTAAATGACAGCGAGTGCCACAATAAAATTAAGAAATGAAATGCTCCACAAAGGGGCGGAATCTGGTTGGGTAACTCGGTCAGCAGTGGATGGCAGACGGGCACGGCTTAGGATACGACGGGGCTTGGCATTGGGGTTGGACGTGGGGTTTTGGTCTGTGTGTCTGCGTTGCAGTTTGTTTTCGTGCGCGATTACGAACCCAAAAACTTTTCACACACAAAATGAACAAAAATGTTCGCCTTCTACAGCAAAAGAAAAAACTGTGAAAATAATCTAGGAAAAAAGTAATAATGAAACAACGGCATAAAGTGTAGCTAATCAAAAGCATTAAATTAAAATAAGAAAAGAAAGAAAAAAAATACTTGTCGAAGCCAACGTTCAAAACTGGCTGCCACAAAAGCAACACTTGGTTCTGCTTGGCTGCTGGCATGGAAAAGGAATAAGGAAAGACCTGTCTATAGAATTGCCGGGTAGTCAACCCATGACTTTGCTCGATACAAAGTCACAGTTGCATTGAAAAAGTAATGAAATCTGAGTCGTATCTGTCGCATATTGATATGCTGCAAGATGCCCTGAAAAATGTAGCTTAAATAAATAAATGTACTGTTCTAACGTTATTAATTTGACAAATATCACAGTTAAACAATTGTTTTCAGGTCGTCAGCTTTTAGTCAAAATTTGCTATTTACAAACAAACAAATTGACAAACGATATTACACAACAAGGTAACCGTTGAGTAGCTGTTAAAATAACTAGCCAGATCTATTATAAAAGCACCCTTATCAATTGATAGAAATTCAAAACATTTTGAAAAACCCTTTGCTTGATTAAGTGCAAGGGTATCCCAAGGAAAAAGGCAACCACTTAAAGTAACTTTGGAAATTGGTAAAAGCTCCTTTTGAGCTTAACACAAAACGAGGATAAGGGACACAGTGGGCCACGTGGTGGATTCACATTGGATATCCAGACGGAAGGAAGCATCTAGTCGCAATAGTTAAAATTATCAATGAAACTTTACAATCACGGCACAAGGCAAAAAAAAGCAAAAAAAAATTGAAGCTCGAAGTGGGAATTAGATTCGGGGCGGAATGTTTCCGTAAGGGGATGTAAAATGAACCAGTGCCAATGGGCTAAAAGTTCACAAAGTTGCAGTTGCACTTGCTGCTCGTACACTTTGTTAACTTTGCGCCATTTAAAGCCAGTTAAAATGCCCGACTAAACAACCATCAAGTATGTACAAGGAAGTAGAATCCAGTCAATGGCAAGATGAGCAAGAGGACTCAGGCGAGCTTGAACTTTGGCAAGTTTGTGCCGTGCACACAATTAAAAACTTCGGTCTAGCGCATTCAGTTTGTACTGGACCTATGTCAAGGACTACCAAGCCTGTGCTCATTAAATGTGCATCACGACAAGGGATCGGAAAAAGGTGGTGCCTGCCAAGCAGCTGCGGAAAAAAAAAACAAATAAGAACGCTGTGGTCGAGAGAGCTCGACTACGATACACCCTGAACTCCGCTGTTAAATATATGCCAGTCTTATTGGGAAATTTATCTTTAAAAGCTATTCAGCCAAATGTGAGTAGGTCTTCAAGTGCACACATTTCTTATGTCCAGTTTATAATAAGCAAACAGCTATATCGACTCGGCTGTTGCTGTTAATCAAGAATATATACACTTTAATGGGTCGGAGATACTTCCTTCTGCCTTTTACACACATTTCCACATAGCCATTATACCCTTTGCACCCATTTTCAATGGGTTAGGGTATATACAAAAATATTATATTTCCAAAGCTTTAAATTTTGACTGTTCTGTATAATCAAAACGTAATAAATATTGCAAAAGCTTAACGTGGACACAGTGGACACCGTGGACACCATGGACTTCGACTTCAGCGTCTACAAAGGAAACAGTAGCCGAAATTTAAAAAATATATAAAAATAAAAATTAAAAAATAAGATAGAAAAAAACCAAAATACACAGCGCCAGGAAATGGCAGCAAAATGTTTGCATGCTGCGGTGACACGACAGCAATAAAGGAAAAAATCTAGAAACCAGTGCCAAAGGATAAAGAATAAACAAGGCGCAAAAAAAATGCCGAGCGCGTGGCGTCAGGTTGTTGGTGTGGGTGTTGTAGTGGAGGGGGTGGGGGTGTTGTTAAACCGCACAAAATAAAAAAAAAAAAGAAATTAAATACAAAATGCAAAAATGACTTTTAAGCAGCGAAAGTCGCGTTTAGTGCTCTCTGCCCCCTGCTTGTTTTGGCAGATTGCGGTTGGAGAAGATTGCCCCTGGATCGAAGGCGTGTCGCGCCAAGGGACAGCAAGCGCTGCTGCTGACGCCACCAAGCGACAGGATGTGCCAAAAGGACATCGCTGTAACGTTATGCTTCTATGCCTGTGTATGTATGTGTGTGTGTGTGTGTATGTGTGTGTGTGGGTATGTGTGTGTGTGTTTGTGTGTGTATATACACTTCATCAGCGACCGCAGCAAAAGACTACGTTCATAAAATAAAAAAACCATCAACAGAATACAAACAGAAAAATGAATGCAAACTAAGCTGTTCCCATCAAGAACTGCAGGGCTGATTGCATTAAGGAGTGCGTTCCAAATGGCAAAAATCGAAAAACAACAGGATAAAGGATAAATTAATCGAAAAACAATAAACGGAATTAAACAAATTGAATGTTCAAATATATCTTAAAATACATCATAGCAAAAAATGGCAATGAAAAACATGCGCTATTAAAATATTTATCTCAGTGGGAGTCAAATTCGGCGAGCAAAAAATTTTATGACTGTGAATCATCTGAAAAGTTCATGACTTGTATCAAAATTTTAAAACTAAATCATTTGACATAGTTTAAAAATATTTAAAAGCTCACACTTAGCAAAAATTAAAATAGTTTACTACCTGTGAAATTTCGATCAGCTTTCAAATTACGTATTAAACTGTTTTTTGGTTAATTATGGAAAATTACCACTGAACCCACTGAGTTGAAAAAGGGCCAACAAAATAGCATGGGCTAAACTTTAGTACAAAGGCAATTGTTAGCAACTTTTTTCAAAACAGTGCGTATTTTATTCAATATGGAAAATGTAGCCAAGTAGTCGGAAAATATTCATAATTAGTAGAACAAGTGGTATCAGAATAATAACATTAATATATTTTATATAATTTTTCAAATCTCGCTCAAGACAGAAAATGAAGAAGAGTGCGACCATTGCTCACTTTCGGTTGCTCGCCAGCCCTGAAAAAATCAGTGTGCAACCGACGCAGCGACAACGCGCGAGTAACACGTGGCTCTTCAGTGGCTAGGCTCGCTTGCCATTGGCGGAAAAGTTAGCGAGGCCGCAACCAGATAGAAATGGGGTCGACCACAAGTTCCACCCGCTCTTTGTCTGCCCCTTGCTCCAGCTGACAACTTGTAATGAAATTTGCCATCCAAAGTTGTCCTAAATCCCAGCTAAGCCGAGCTTCCCCACAAAGGCGTCGCCCCTTCTGCTTGTGCCTCACAGTTTTCAACCGTAAGCTGGAAAACGATGAGACTCTTCTTCCACTAAATAGACTAGGAAGTGGCAAACTCAAGCTAACTAATAGAGTAACTCACTTTGATTACGGAAGTGGAAATTAATTATTTTACGTGAGCTATGCAAATTGTGTAATAAATTTAATTGTTTCAGCGCTCACAATCTTAGTACAACAAATGGATTTAACAGTAATAAAACACAAAATGTAAATATATATGGAGTGCATCAGATATACTTAAATAATCACTGAATTGTTCTTTCTCTAACATTTTCTTTCATTTAAAAAAAAAATCAATTACTTTAATTTAAATTTAGCTTAATTTCAATAAAATTTACTGGTATTTGGGGAACACAATTTAATTACCCGATATTCCGCTCAACAACAATGCCATCTATAGAAAGCTTTTGAATGTATTGTTGATACTTTCACACAACGTGAAAAAGACAGGATTTAGTCACAAGATCAACCATACAGATTCTCCAATGGCGTATAATATTCACATTAAAAACCGCATTAGAAAAACCTAGACCAACAAAAAATTATCGATGTTATTTTTATTGCATTAATAAAAAAAAGAAATAATAATAAAATGGAAGCCACAACCCACAATACGATAAAGTCGCTTTTTATGACAACTAGCTAGTAACAAACTTTTGAACATGAGTAAACTACATTTTGTGAAACCACATGGTAAACAGTCACAAAGAATAATCGACTTATTATAAAAGTTCGAAGAAAATAGTAAGTTTTTTGGGGTTATTTGTGTATACTTTTATATTATTTCAGTTGTATCATATTATTTTAATTCCTAATTCTGACGCCGGTCCAAAATAAAGCATTTGATTATATAAAATGCACTATTTACATTTACATTATTAAATTGATACAAAATATTTGACACAAAATTGAGAAGTGCCGCAACGTGTTCAATATACTCAGTAGAGTATAGGTAAATAGTCCGATATGCATAAGTAATTTCAATAACTTCCTGATTTCGTTAGAATGGTAAAAGATCGGCTTTAAATTGCAAAAATAAATTTATTCTTAGAACCTTAGTAATAATCGGTAAGCGAGACTCATTATTTAATTATTTTAACTAACCCTCAACTTATGCCGATTTTTGCAGGATATCGATCGATTTTATCAATTTTTATTTTATTTTTAATTTTACCGATTGAAGTTAGACAGTCATTTTATAAAGTCTGAGCTTAAGCCAGTTGTGAGTTAGTTAATATTACTAAAGACCAAGAACTTACATGGGCCTACATATACTGTTGTAATCGTATATTTTTTTATATTATAATTAATTATTATTAAAATGTTTGCCTTTAAAATGGCTCCTGGATTTTGAGTGTGCCAATTGGAGGATGTCTGAATTTATTGAGTTTTATATTGCATACTTTTAGGAATGTGTATAAATAGCTTTTAAAAAAGTTCACAAAAATAGTTTATTTTATATTGCAGGGTATGATATTATTGTCGCATAAAGTGGATTTATTTTATTCACCATCAGTACCACTATTTGAGTTAACACCTGTGTTTATGTTAACATGCGATATAAATGCGATATAAAATGTTTATTAGAAATGCAATCTTACGCTGCTAACCGGGCCCATACATCAGGGCCGAACTCGTTTCGTATTTTCAGCTTATGCTTGTTTTATAGGACCCTTGTAATTATCACTTTAATGAACTTTGCCATTCTGATGGCACCCAACAAGGCAAACAATGCCGGCGAGACCAGGAAGGGATCCGATTCGGGGCAAACGGATGGCCAAGTGTTGTCGGAGGCCTTGGCTAGCTGGGCTCCTAGCGGGCGGCAAAGTGCACTAACTCCTTCATCCTTGTTGCCTTGGTTTTTATTAAGGAATAAAATTAGTGAGCACGTGCCGAGCACGCCAAGTTGCAACTTGCACGTTGCAAGCAGCGAGCTGCCGTTGAAACCATCAGCACAAAGTAATGTGAAACGAATGGGCAAAAAATAAAATAAAATAAAAATAGTACACATTTTCAACAGCAACAGGAAAAATACTTTGGCTATCAAAGCTTAAAGGCAACGACAGCTAAATAGCTGCGAGCGACCTGAATTTGTTTGCACCAAAAAAGTAGCAAAACAAAAAATGCTTAAGTCCCGGCTAGAATCAATTACAAACATAAAGCTTTAAAGAGCACACAACGCTTATATTTAATCGCTCGAGGAATCATGTTCCTTTAATAGCGATGATAAAACTTAATAAATGGCATTAAACCATCTGAGCACCATATGATGAATTACATTTCTAAAATTTTCACAATTTAGAATGCTGTAGTCGCGAGAGCTCGACTAGGATATACCCTGACTTCCAAAGACTATTAACTTTATATAGACTTCAGCTAATTGATACAGACAGACAGGCGGAGGGGCATGGCTAGATGGACTAGGCTGCTGATGCTGATCAGTAATATATGCGATCGAAACTACTTCATTCTGTTTGTTAAAACAACTTCACAATTCAATCTCAATATTTAATTTATACCCATTTTTCAGAGTATGAAAAGCAATTAGTTCGATTTAAAACAAATGTTTCTAAAATTCTACAATTAATTTAATTAACTCTCTTGGCTGCTGATACCAAAAACTAATTATATTTAAGTAAATGTTGTCAAATAATGTTACAATAAAATGTTTTTTAAAATTTGGCTTAGACAAAGATAATTGTTGCTATAACCAAAATTATTATACAATTTATAAATTAACTCAAGTAGATGTGTTTTATACAAATTATGCAATTTCCAAAATATTTATACATATGCATTGCTGTTTATTCAACGAGGCCTTGTTACACACACACTTGCTCGGGGCCGCCTGTATTTATTTAAATGAGAGCAAAATGATCATTGACCAACATCCCACCCACTGACGTTTATTTTAAATGGTGCCAAAATTAAATTGCTTAAATATTAAAATTCACCAGCGGTATTATGTTTTTTTCGCGCCACGAAGTGATTAATCATAAAAAAAAGAACAGATTTTTACATGGCCCGCCACCAGCAGCGACATGTGAATGTATCTGTGTATCTGTGTATCTGTTTATCACGTGTGTATCTGTGTGCTATGTTCAGCTCAGTTCGGTTGAGTTGGGTTGGACATATAAAATATGCAAAATATCTTGTAATGTGTTTATCACTGTGTATATTTAGCATACTCTATCTCTCTCACACACACACCCATACATTCACACATGCACTGCGAGGCAATGTTCGGTGTGGCATGTCTGTCACAAAAGGACCAGACTGCACTGGGAGTTGAGTCTGTGCACGCAAAATAAATTCATTGAATTAACAAATAGCTTTATGTTCATTTTACAAAAATTGCCTTACGCTTTACGGATTTCGTAACATTTACCAACTGACTCGCCAATGCACCTCTCACTCCACCCGACCCCTCCCCTGTTAAAGTTAACCAAACAAACAAACAAAATGGAGCGCGACTGGGTTGAGTTTACCATAGACCCGTGCAACGGTTGGTAAAGCTCTTAGTGGATTTTCGTTAAAAATTTATAGACGCACTCGCAACGTGTAACATGTAAATATATTTGAACAGTTGTTTGCGGTTACATTTTTGCCACCAATGCGTATGTGTGTGCATATTTGTGTGGACGAATACACATAATCATAGAGGAATATTTATATTCCGTTTTTATCAACCGATTTTTATGCCATTTTCATGATAGAATAAATAATTACATATGGACCGAAAATTAAGATTTTATTTTAAATTCTTTGCTGTCGACTTCTGGGTAAAACAAATGTGTATATTTTCAATTGAAATATTCAAAACAAAAAGAAAAAAAGTCTAAAATACAGATTATATAATTTACATACTCAAGGTCATGTTGCCTTAACTAATGTGTAATACCTAAATAAATAAAAAAGATCGATTCTTATATAAGAATCTACACTAAAAAAATTGAATAAAAACGATGACATAATGACGATGGCAGCAACTTTATTAATTTACATTTGCGAAATTATAAGATATCAAGTTTATACAAAAGTACTTAGTTCGATACATATTCAAGTTATTAATTTCATACGTCATCTTAATACTTGCGACTTAAGACTGGCTGTTGAGCAAAAGAAGGCAGTAGCTCATATAGACATCCTGTTTTGATTTTGTCTTGATAAAGTTGAATGTGCATGCTTAACTTTAACGACGATTCCGGCGAAAAACAAAAAACACTTTAACTAGGCAATATGAATATTTTCTAAGCGTTATCTAGCAACACAATTGCCTTAAATAATAATAAGTATAACACGGGACGAAACTTTCGATTGGTGCCAGCTGCCACAGGCTGGCGAACAATGAAACTTTTTGGCTACGAAGTAAACAATCAAAGACCAAAAGACCCAAAAACTTACTCCCCGAGTGGGAATGTGCCACACTGCTCGGCAGTGGCAGTCGGCAGGAAAAGCTAGAAGCAATAAACTACAATCGAAGGAGACAACAGCAAAATCCTAAGGAAATACTGCCAGAAAAAAAATACAGAAATCACAAAAAAATGAATAAATAAATAAATATATATGTGTATACATACTGCCATACATATGCAAAAATTGCAAAAGGATTGGCCAAAAGTGAAACACTTCGATATGCATCTAAATGGCATCATCAGCATTGACTGGGGCGCCAAATGCGACGATAGGGAGCAACAGCAGCAACAACAGCAACAACAGCAGCAACAAAAACAACAACAACTAAAACAAGGATACAAAACTAGGAAAGCAATCAAGGAGCGTACGATTGAGAGACAAAACAAAGCACAATCCGAAGACGAAGCCAGAAAAACAACAGAAAATGTGCAAATCATTTTGCGGGCATTACATTTTATTTGGCTTCTTTGCTGGCCTCTAAGCCAAAGTCAAACCGGAACTAAGATTGAGGCCATGCACAGTGGTTCAAGCGGTATATAATTTCTGACTACTGGAACGATATGTTGCTTATATTCAATTAATTTATATCAAATATAAATACACTGCGACTTAAATTTTTCATGCATTTTATTAATAAATATTACGACAGACTACATTAATTTGTATTCAAAAAAAAATATGTTGGGAAAAAAATTGTTTTACGTTGGGTCTCAGTGTATGCACAATGTCATGATTTCTCCATTCTCATACGCCTGGCATCGACTCGGGTGATTCTGTGGCCTTAATAGGCCCACGGGTGGGCAACACCTTCTTCAGCGTGCCGTCCTCCACTGTTTGGGAATGGGTTCGTATGTATAAGCAATGGTAATGAAGATGATAATTTAAGTTGGAACTGGAAACTCACTCTTGTACACTTTATAGCCATGCTCATCGGCTATGTAGTGAATGATGCGAATCTTTGACTTCTTTCCATCCACTGGCACCGAATAGTAGCCCTCCTGTACATTGATCAAGTCCTTGCCCACACGCTTCACGTACAGCTTCATGTAGTTGACCAGCCCATTGCTGAGTACCAATCTGAAATGGGTGGGAAGAGTGTAATGGATTGGGTAAATAGTTGAAGTCAGTGGACGAACTTACTTGTACTCCTCCTTGCCGTTGCCGTATTTAATGTGATAATTTTCCAATATATAGACTTTTTCCGCTGGCTCCCAGGATGATGTGTATGTGGGTTTTGGCGTGGTCGATGATGCCCATGGTCGTTGTGTGCTCGCCACTGGCTGCAACTCACCAAAGATATAATCAAAATTTTCCTCTTCAGCATCCATTTGCGGAAATACGGCCAATTGATCCTCGTATGACGGCAATGGTGACGGTGACTTTGTTGTTGGCTTTCTTGTTGGCCTTCTTGTTGGCCTTCTTGTTGTCCTTGTTGTTGATTTTGTGGTCACAGGAATTTTTGTTGTCCTGCGTGTTGTTGTTGATTTGGACGGTGTGGTCGCTGCCGTTGGCAGAAAATCATCGCCATCCTCGACATCAGAGGGCCAAACAACCAATTGTAAATCATAAAGGGGCTGACTGCTGCTCTTGCCAGGACTTGACTGTTGCACGACGCTGGACGGCTTGTCGGTATCCGCTGGCTTATTAGAGCTACTGCTGCCTGTGCGCAGCACGTTGCAGCCATTGTCCCGCAGCTGCGACGCCTGCAGTTGCTGGTCGTCTAACGAGTCCATTGTCGCATCGAAAGTCAATTTGCAGTCAATGTGGTCCTGCGACTGTGGCTGCTTCTCCTCAAGCGTCGTTTTAATGGTGGCCAGGCCCTGTTCATGCTCGTGCTCCTGCGCCTGTTTCTGCTGCTCCTCCAATGGGGCTGCCCGTGCACAAATCACGACCAGCAAAAGGATTAGTGACAACGGCTGAGCGCCTTTCCGCCACATGGATGATTTCATTTCTGCACTAAAATTGCGTTGGGGACTCTGTTTGGATCTTGAGTTTGTACTTGTTGTCTCTTTCTCTTTTTCTCTTTATCTCTGTCTCTCTCTGACTCACTCTTTGCCTGTTGTGAGCAAGCGTTGTTGTGCTGTGAACAATAACAGTGCAGCTTCTTATATTTATACCCCAGAATTCCCCAGACGCAGCACGCGATGCGGGTAGCAACTGCGACTGCGACTGCGACAGCGATAGCGGCAGCGACTGCGGCAGTGGCAGCGACTGCACAGCTGGCATTGATTTAATGGACAACTTTTTAAAATCGCAGGCAAACAAATTTTAACCGTTACCATTATGCGCCAAAAGCGAGAACATCGATGACGAAGCAGAGCCGAGTTGAAACTCGGCTTAAAGGCTGCACTTATAACAAATGCATTCTGCGAAGTTCGACTGAAGGTACTCGTGTTTATGGTGCTAAAAACTGTACCAAGCATAACGTGACCTTGTTCAAGTAATTTTATAACGGTGCTTCTTCTTTTTGCACTATTATTGCATTGACATGCAAGTTCCGTTAATTTTTTCCAAGATGTTTGGGCTATTTCCTTTTTAATGCTAGATTGGGTGTGAAATTCTAATAAAGGTAGTCACTTTTAATCCTTTGAAAAGGTAAGGGCGATTTCCTTTCCTTTCCTTTGAATGGAATAATTATATATTCATATTTATTTAATATTTTATAGATAGAAACAGATTAGTTGCATACAGTAATTTGGAATGGGTCAGGAAAAAACACTCTAACCCGAGAAGATAGCTAAGATTCTTGTTTACAAGGATACTGGCGTGAACAACAGGCAAATATCAATTATATTAAGTCGAACGGCATTCGCAATTGATAGCATGTTAAAATTAAAAAAAATAACAATAATCAATGCAAAAAACCTAATTAAAAAATTATTACACAGGCAGAAATCTGCAATCTACGGACTGGACGGGATAAAAATGCTACAGCATCTAAAATCCTATTTGGTTTAAGGCTACAAGTATCGAAACATCGTTTTCAACAAATTTTATCAAGTTCGAAATGCGAGGTTTTTCTCGACACGAAGCTTCATCTGGGCTGCATTCAGTCAGCACAACAGAATCCTGATTTGTGAAATTTCAGGCCATAGGAACTTGGAGGGTTATATTAACCTATTGGACGAAGTTTTGGTGAACTTTATGAAACATCAACCAGACCCAAATAACTTATTCCAAAAGGATAATGCTCCAAGAAATATGTTGCGAGCCTGTCGTGGGTGGTTTCGGGATAAAGATTTTTAGTTTTTAGAGTGGCCAGCAAGATCATCCAACCAGAATCCCATAGGAAACATGTGGGGAAACCTGTGCCGTCGAATTTACGTAGGTTGTCGACAGTTTGAGACAGTTGAGCAGCTACGAAGGCTGTCGTTAAGGAATGGTGAGTTCGAAAAGTTGTTGAATAAATGGCAAATCGAAATTTTGAAGTTATAAATAAATCTGGAAGCTGGACATATTATTAATTTTGTATTTTTATGCCATTTATGTATATTATTTTAATTTTAACAGCAGTGCCTTTAATCGAATTTCGCACCCTAACCTCACATTTTTTGAAATATTTGAATACAAATTTTTAGGTTAGTGTTACCAATTTAATTTCATTATTACATGACATGTACGAGTATTCAGAATTGCTAACTATCGTAGAACACAAAAAAATTAAAAATTTTATTTTAAATTTTATAAGGAGGCAAACCAAGTGTCTTTGATCGAGTTTCGTATAGTGTATATGAATATATATATGCGTCAATTAGTAGTTATATAAATTGAATAAATGTCATGCTTAACTTTTCAGTAAAGTTGAGTACCACGAACAAACTTAAAGATGAGAGTGGCACAAACTTCACTCTCCCAGCTGCTCCTTTCTGAATAGCCTTTTCGACTTAATATGACGACTGGCTTATTGAAAAAGAAGCTCGGCCGATCCCACATTATATATAGTATATAACCAATCAAGCCTATTGGGACTTGAAAGAGACTCAGTTGTTTTTCCCGACTTGCAAAGTTTTGACTTGTATGTGGCGCTCTAAAAAGGGAAGCGGACTACAAATCGGTCGCCTTACAAAAGGCTGGATTAAATAAGAAACATATGTATTTTGAATAGGTATTAAGAATTTTCAGCAAAATAAGAGCTTGCTCGTCAGAGCAGACAGTATCTCACTACACTCTTATCGTAATTCACACAGGCTCGACATTAGAATTAGGATATTTGGCATCTCAATGTCTAAAACTGTGGAAAACTTTAGTTTTTTTATTTGTTTGTATATGAAATTCTGTGTGGCACTATTCATTCCATAAGCAGTCACAACTAATACTAATAATAGCCTATAACTATTTGAGTTTACGCCTTCCACTCGCTATCACTTTGGTGTCATCCATTGAATACAGTTCCTCCTTTTTCGCTTTTGGTCATTTGGACATAATTTATTATAAGATTTTCATGTTGGACAGGCAGCAGCTCGACGCTTGGAACAGAAACAGCTGCTCCGTGCCGTGGGAGCAGAGGCGTCGACGACCGACCATTAAGGAAATGCTGCTATCGACGTCGACGTCGACGTCAACGTCGACGTCGACATCAACGTCAACGTCAATGTTGCTGGCTGTGCCGCTTAGCTTTCGTATTGTTATTGCATTTCTTTTTAAAGTTTTACAACGCATCGCTGCTGCTGACATTGCACTGTGGTCCAACGACTTCAGTCAGAAACATTGTGCGAAAATCAAAAATTGAATACAGAGCGAGTAGTAAAAAAAAAACAAATATATATATATAAAGATATGAAATTTAACATGATTTTGACTGGTGAAATCTAAAATTAAAAAATAACAACAGGCTGTTCAACGAAAGGTTTGAACTGTTAAGCTTGATCAAGGTACAATAACATAACAACAAAACAATGCCTGGCAGATTTTCACTCATCTTACGGGAGAGCATAAGATCAAATGCATTTTAAAAGGAGAATACACAAACATGTGTTTTAAAATTGTTGTTTCTATTTTAAATCAGAACAATGGCTGCACTGTGCGACGTCGCGTCGCTGCTATTGCCTGCGTCGCTAAGCTTTTGTTACTGTTATTGCATCTCTTTTTGCATTTCGATGCTGTTTTGGTCGTTGTTGTTTTTGTTGTTGTTGTTATTGCAGTTTGATGTCGTTGTTCTCATAAGCCATTAAATATATTTTATGTTCAATGGTATTTTTAAATCTTACTTTTGTGCCGATTTCGGAAAACAGAGACACGCTCACACACTATATATAAAACATATATATATATATATATATATTTGTGTTTGTGTGTGTGCTTATGTAACTAAAAAAGTATGTATTCATTTGTAGATATTCGGTTGCGGGATCAAATATTTGAGTACCTTTTGTTGGCTCGGCAAATGAACAGGAGAAAGCCACAGACATTAGTCAACATTTCTCTGGCATTTGTGGGAGTCAGCATCGGCTACACATGACATTTGTGCATCCAAATGTAATTTTCAAGAAGTAAAAAACACAATAAGGTTGCAATTTGTCACAACTTATTTGATTTATTAGCCCAGTGGCAGCAGCAGAAACACGAACAACAATCGGCTAGCTGTCAAATGAGCAAAAAACAACAATAACAACAACAACAAGAACAGCAACAGCAACAGCACCCATAAACTTGCACCCAGTAGGAATTGCGTGTCAGGTTCCGTATGGTTCACCTATCCCAAAACTCAAGCCCAACCCCAACCCCAACCCCTGTTAAATACCAAACCCGACACCAAAAACCAAAGCCCCCACAGTGGCCAGCATGGCTGCTAATCGTCCGAAGAAACAGACTTTAAAACACAACAAATTGAAATTCTTACCCACAAAGAATCGTCATGTTAACGTCACCAGTTCCTGTCTAGCAAATACGATTTTTTTTTTGCTCTTCGGAGGGAGGGGAGGGGAGGGGGTGTGACGGAGGTGTAGCATAGCGTTGCCACGTTGACGTTAAAGTGGACGTGGTTTTGTCGGGTCCTGGGCAATCATATGATTTTGCGTAATCTAATTTGAAGCTGTGGACCATAGCAGATTCTAGGAGCGGGACTTTAATCATGTGACTGAGGGAGATTTGTCACAGCTGCCCGGACAGCCTCAAAGGAAGCAACAAGAAAACCACTGAGTACTTAATTCCATTTACATATTTGAATATAATTGAAATTAAATTTTAGCCCACTTCACACTGTACACTCAGAAAAACAAAGTAACTTTAAAAATAATCAAAAACAGGGAGTTTATTGCGTCAAATTTGAGTCTGTGCAAAACCCGGGATTTTCCATATAGAGTAGATTTTTCTAAAGTTCAAAAGAAATATGTATATCTAAATTGCTGAGCATTTTTCTTTCTTATTACAGATCTTAAGTTTCATCGAATTTGATTTGAATAAACTAAACCCAAAATGGCAGTCAGGAAATAGCGGAAAGCATATTTTCTTACTTCTTTCTCAATTTTAATAAGTATCTTTTCGTTTCATTTCTATTTTTTACAATTGTATTTCTTTACAATTGAAAAATACTTGCAGAAAATAGCGTTTATAATTTTAAGAATATTTTTTCGATTATCTAAAAACCAGAAAATGTTCTTTGCGCTATTTTAATATATCGAAATTTCTGTACTATTTTTTTTTGTTGAGTGTTGAAAACAGCTTGAAATTTTCGTGCCGTGAAATTCAATTAGTCGTATTACAGAACAAATTTACAAACAAGTATCAGAAGCAGCCAAATGTATATTTGCAAGCGATTCGTTTTAATTGGGAATCACATGTGCTAAGAACTACGCATATTTGCAGCCATTTTAAAGGCATTTTCCTTCAGCATTTGATGACATTTAACTTACTTAAGTAATTCCCATTCCCATTCCCACTTTCAACTGAGATTGTGTTTTTCAAATTGTTTGGCAAGAGTCTGGAATAGCTTTTATTTTTGAACTCGATCCATGTGATTAACTACCAATTGAGTAACGCGAATTTAACAAGTGAATATCAATTCCTGTTCGATGTGACACACTTTGAATGCACAGCAAGGCAGAGTCATAATGACTGCATAAAGACTGGTTTTGGGTTAAGACCTTAAAATGTAACTGCAATGCCATAAAGAACTGGAGCAGCGGCATATAAAAGATGCGACTCTCTGGTCAGGCAGCCAGAACTAAAAGAGCAGCAAGCATGAGAAGCTGTATGGGTTTTATCTTGGTAATCAGCGCAGTTGTCGCTGACGTATCCGAAGAGGTGATAACAACTACAGCCAGCCCGGATCAACGGCCCAAACGTCAGCTGATGACAGTAAGTGAATGAGATGCGACGAGACGAGATGCGATGAGACGAGATGAGATGCCGTGCAATTCACGTCCTTAATTAAATTCCATGAAATCGTCTTTAAAACAGGGCAATGCTGGAATAGGTATACCCATTTACTTTGATAATACGAATTCGGCAGCGGAACCAAATCAACCCATTAAGCCGGGGCAACCACTTCAACCGATTGCGGTGGTGGGCAATACGGCAAGTTTGCAGACACCTGGATTTCTGCCAGCTTGGTCACAGAATCTGCCCATTGTGGGCACATTGATAACTAATTTACCGCTGCAGAGCCTGTCCAATATGCTTGGCGGCCTCAATCTGCCCAACATGGGCAACTTGGGCCAGCTGGGCCAGCTGGGTAATCTGGCTAATCTGGGTAATTTGGGTCAGCTGGGCACTGTGCCAAATTTGGGTGGCCCCAGGCCAGGCAGTATTGGTGGCTCGGCACCACATTCCTGCCCACTCACCCAGAAGCTCAGCTGTCGCTGCGAACCGTTGATTTCGTTGCCAGTGCGCGAAAAGGAGTTGCAACTGGTGCAGATCCTCAAACAGAACGCTAGACACAACGAGGATGGCTCGCGGGAGCTGCGACTGGTGATCAGTGACGGACACGTTCTCTACCAGCGGACAGATAAGGCTGCCGTTAAACAGCAGGGCTACTATTCGCTGCCCTTCCAAACCGGACAATATCTGAACATCCACTACAGCATCAACCGAACAAGCTACACAATCCAAGCCGATGTGAGCAGTTCACCTCCCAGTTCCGATTTCGATGCCTGGTCGGGTGCTTAACTAGTGAGGCGAATCAAAATAATCGATTCAATTATTGTGACTATCCCTATAAACCTTTCCTTTATACCTCAATCCCTTTAAATTAATCATATTAAAGATACATTTATTTTTATAGCTCTTAAATTTTGAAGGATGGAATTGAATGTTATTAAAGAAAAAAGTGATTGCCGTATTTGATTAACCTATTTAAATGGCAATTGGTTAAGTAAGAAACCGTTCTAGCCTCGAAGAGCGTATTTAATGATTGTCGTGAGGCTTGCAACGTATTGAAGGAGACGTCTCCGACCTCGGTAAGAAAGCGTTCTAGCCTCGAAGAGCGTATTTAATGATTGTCGTGAGGCTTGCAACGTATTGAAGGAGACGTCTCCGACCTCAATCTATATACATACATATATACTTAATCAGCATCACATGGCTATATAAACTAGACAATGATAATCTCTCTTTTGCAGGCACTACATATGTAAGAACCAGCCGGATCAAACCCTTTGGTATATACAGTGTCTCACAGTTTATTTCAGACAGTGTCTAGCAAAGAAACAAACGCAAAATGTTTTAATATCAATTTATTTCATGTTATATCACGTTTGAAAAATAAACTTTAGTTTTTATTAAAATATTAATTAATTAATTAAAATTAGTTAAAACTGAAAACATATCCAAAAACCATGTCAAAGCTTATTTCGAAAATTCTTAAAAAAGTAACGTATTTGCCGTATACAAACTTAAAAAAGATGTTAATACTTAGTATGATATCATGTATGATCACATGATACTTCCTGTTGCCTTTTATTCTTTGGGATTCGGCTCCGTATTTGACTGTCGCCACCCATAATTCCGTCCGTCCGAGGCAAAAATTTTGAATTTTGACTCATCTGCAAATTTGACTGTGTTCCAGAGCGGGTTTTGGCGAACGTCATCCTAGTCCTTTTATTTTTTTCGCTTAGAAAGGGCTTCTTCCGTGGTACTCGGGCATTAAAGTCATGGTTGCGCAGAACCCGGCGCACAGTTTCTGCACAGCACTTTTTCCCCATTTCCTCCTGCACCTGTTGAGTCAGTTTTGGAGCCGATAGTTTAGGATTTTTCCTTATAATCCTGATGATCCTCCGCTCTTCCTGTTCGGTGAAAATCTTATTTGGTGCCTTTCTGCCCTTGTCCTCTATCCGATTTTCGTCGACGAAGCGACGAATGATGGTGTATACAGTTGACCTGCTTAAATTGACCATTTCAGCTATTTGGCTATGTGAATATCCAATCTTGGAGTGTTCCAGGATGAGATTCCGTTGTTCAATGGTAGTCCGCTTGCCCATAGTCCTTGTTGGCTGGTTGCACCCGAGATGCAGGATATAACTGAACTGACTACAAAGGACTGGTCTATTTATACCAAAAATATTCAACCTGATGTAAAAAATCCGGGTTTTATGGCACCCAGGTGTCCATAAAGCCACTGCCCGAAATAATATGTAACCATAAATTAAGGTACTTTTTTACATAACCCGACCTAGCAGGAGGGGAAACCCCAGTTTATGCGGGTCATATATTCCTTTTGGTTGTTAATTTATGTACCTGCCCGCGGTCTTTGGAATTTTTGAAAAATAATGTATAATTAGTTTATGGCAGGCAATTAAAGTTTTTGCCAGACACGGTCTGAAATAAGCTGCGAGACACTGTAGCTGCCATGGAACCGATCAACAGAAAGCTGAGTCCTTTTTTATTTAACAAGATATCGGAACCAAACTCAGCAATAATACATATGTATTATTATGCTTTCAGACTACAAACATTAAAAATCTCTGAAATCGGACAACTATATTACATACAGTGTCTAAATAATTTTTAAAAATTCCAGGGACAGATGGCAGGTACATACATATATTAACCACCTAAATGACTATATGACCCGCATAAACTGGGGTTTCCCCTCCTGTTAGGTCGGGTTATGTAAAAAAGTACCTTAATTTACGGTCACATATTATTTGGAACAATGGCGTTATGGACACCTGGGTGCCATAAAACCCTGATTTTGTACGTCGGTTGATTATTTTCGGTATCAATAGACCAATCCTTCGTTGTCAGTTTAGTTATATCCTGCATCTCGGATGCCACCAGCCAACAAGGACTATGGACAAACGGACTACCATTGAGCAAGGGAATCTCATCCTGGAACACTTCAAGATTGGATTGGATCACAGATCCGACCTCAAAAATACTCTGCTGGATGAGTGGAGCAAAATCAGTCCAGAAACTACCCGGAAGCTGGTATCTTCCATGAATAATAGGTTAAGGGAAGTTATTAAGGCTAAAGGATATCATACTAAGCATTAACATCCTTATTTAAGTTTTTATACGCCAAATATGTTACTTTTCAAAGACTGCTTCAAAAAAACGTTGATGTGTATTTTGGATATGTTTTAAGTTTTGACTAATTTTAGTCAATTAATTAATATTTTAATAAAAACTGAAGTTTCCTTTTCAAACGTGATATAACATAAAACAAATTGGCATTTAAACATTTTGCGTTTGTTTTGTTGTTTAAACCTTATAGCACTTTAAATTTTTTGTTAGGCGCTGTTCCTGTTGAACTGTAAGACACTGTATGTAGGTGTCCCTGGAACGATCGATCGAATAAATATGACTTTAAAACTATCTAAATACCTAGAGTTATTCATTTGTATTCTCCACACAGTAATTATATTTCAGTAAACACGATTTTCAGAGCATCCAACATCCAACAAAAGTGAATCATAAACTGAATAGCTTATCGCCTGTCTGACTTTGTACTTGCCTAAAACCCTATCCTGTGATTTGTATTCTCCACACAGTAATTTCCTTTCATTAATTGAACTTCCTAATTTGCAGTGTTCCGCTGTCTTGGGGAACATTTCAGCGAAGACAACAAACCAGAACTTGCAATTGGGGCAAGTGGCAACAAGTTGACGATGCCCCTGCCACATAAGCCAGAGAAGGAAAAACATTTCCCCAATGCTCTCAGTTTGAGGATGTTAAATGGAAATCAAGCTGCAATTGCAATTGCCATGCCAACTTCGAGTCAAGCGGAAGTGAAAAAGGCGACAACGGAGACGACGATGATGACAACTTTTGCAATGAGCAATTTGACAGGAAGTCCCGCCAAACGCAAATTGTCATCGTTGCACAGCAGTTGATGACTTGACGTTTTGCATTAGGGGCATGCCTTCCATTTCTGCTGGGGACTATTTCTGGATTATTTGAAAATTAACATAAAAATACAGATAATAATAATAATAATTTGTTTGCAGATTAACATGGATTACGGGCTATGCAGACTCTTTAATTAATGTCTTTTTGGATACGATATATCTTGGAATATATATGTATATATATCAATTGACCTGGAGGCAGCGAAGTAGACAATTGGTTTTGAAATATTGTTTTTGTAGATCCTTATTGCTAACTTGAAAGTAAAAGTAAGGTGTGGTAAGGCAGAAGCAAAGCTGTAACAGCCCAGCTATAAACATTTATTTAATATTTGTCTAAACAAACTCGTTTAGAAAGAATCGAGCAATGTGCAATTATAACGCTCAAATGCTCACGTTATTGCAGTCGGGATAAACATTTGGCATTATATTTGCGCCCAGTTGATAGTGTGTATTTGGCGTTTGTGCAGTTGCACATTACGGTTCCCCGTTGCAGGCATGCTTGCCTCTGTGGTTGCAACAATTGTGGCAGTCAAACGGCAGCGACAACAATTGAATTGAATGCGCATTCTGCTAGTTTTTGCCATTGAATGGCAGACAACAGCGCAACAGTCTCTACCCAGGCACCCTCTCCCTTTGCCACCCCTCGAACGTAATTACGCATTAACAGCTGTCTGCCACTTAATAGCATCATTCTGCAATCTTCAATCTTCCAAAAACCCCAACCCCAACCCCAACCCCAACCCCAACCAACCCCTGTCCTCGCAAACCCGTACGCTGCACCGCTTTAAACTTGGACAAAGTCAGAGCATCTTTAAGTGCAGCTGACTCGCAGTACGCGTCATTAATTTGTCTGAATGTTGTTGGCATTGTTGTTGCTTCTTGCTTGTTGGCTGTTGGTTGCTCTTGCTGCTCTTGTTGCTGTTGCATTTGTTTGTTTTGCTCCAGCAGCGGCAGCTCCTGCATCCATTAGCAGATATGCCAAACGGGTGGTGCAACCGCAGACCAATGTGAGTGACCAGCACTGACCGTGTTGCTGCGCTGACCTAGCGCTATTCCCTTTCATCCGGTAAAACAACAATTTCTTACACCACACCCCCTCGCCCTCTGACCCTCACACAGTCACAGACACACACACACACACACACACACAACAAACTACATCAGATACTGCACCCAAAACTGCCGCATTGTGTGACCAAAGTGTAACCACGACTGAATTTGGCCCAGTCAACGGATGTGCATTGAGAGCGGAAAGCGTTACAGGTAGTCCCAGCGTGCAGCTGGGTGCAGCACACACACACACACACACAAACGCGCAGAATGGAGGAGCACAGTGGTATTTAAGTAGCGTCATATCAATTCTGAAATTGGCACAAATTTAAAGAGTTTACCTGTTTCATTTCGACATTCTTCAGCTTTTTACAAGCAGCTTTTTTATAACATTTACTTTTTATATTAGTAATTTTTACTATTTGTAGTATTTTTGTATTTTATGTGAACTCTTTTTTCAGAACAAATGTTTTTCAATGAGACATTATTTATTCAGTTATACTATGTTTCTTATCCTCCATATTGATTAACATTATGCAAAAACCACAAGACTTATTTTCCAAAAATGAAAAAAAAAAAATTTAATTTAAAATTGCACCGTCATCTTGAATACTTTTGCAATAACCACCTTCGTGGTTCTTAAAAAAAGATGCTGTCAACTACTAAGTGCTATAACTGCATTAGCAAATATTTATTTCTATTTGTCGTGAAATTCTGCAAAGTTCCACTGTGCCAGACAAATGCGATCCACTGTACTCCACATAGCTGCGCCTGAGCCACCCACCCACTTCACGCAAATAGTTGTAAATTTTCCAAATCGCAGCTGCAAAAAAAAACAACAAAAAATACAAGTGAGAATGTTGCAATCGGGCGTAACCGACTGCGGAATAATGTGATCCCAGTGTAATACCAGCTGATAACAGCTGGCAAGTAATCGTCCTGTGGCCGAGAGCGCGGGCGTGGGCGTGGGCGTGGGGCGGCAGTGTGTGTGTGGCTCGCCCATTGAATAGTGAAAAATGTGCCTTTTATAAAATTGCGGGAGATATATTCTATGCCGACTTCCAAGAAATTATCTTACCAATCTTAGTATGGAGTTGCTACCAATCTCTCAAATTTTGGTAACAATAGCTCTAATATAGCGGGGAACTGGGGACGGCGAAGGTGCGTGTGGCAAGATACCTACAAAATTGGGCGACTTTAGTTTTAAAATTGTGTAAATGATGTGTATTTATCGATTATCGATTTTTGAGCCCCTTAACACTTTGAGGCTGACACAAAAAACTTATTAATATTTAGCTTTCAGGGTTGTATTCATGCAGACGAACAGATGAAAACATGGAGAAAACTAATATACTCAAATACCTCCGATAACAGAGTATTAAAAGTATGAAAATAGGTGAAAAATCAATGGATAGCTAAAAAAAACCCTCAGGTAGAGTGCTTGAAAAAAAGATTACAGGAAAACGTAACCAAAAAGCTCAAAATAACAAATAAAGGATCAGCGAAGCTTGAATTTCCAGAAAGTATTTGGATTGCAGTTGGACGAGTACTTCCGACAATCATATTTGTACTAATGGACTATATTCACGAATGCCAATTCAACTTTAATATTGTATATGTACATGTATATATACATACATATGTATATATATGTATATATTCTACATGAAGCCATTTGAAAATGTTCAAGTTATAACTTCGTCGATGACTCGAAGGATATTGCCGAGTCTTCCATCTTGAGCTCTTAGTCTCTGCACTAGGGTCAGCACAACCCCCCTCAGCACCAATCACCCTCTGCCCAGCGTTACGACGTTGTTATTCGAGTAGCCGATTTTAACCCTTTTTTCACGCAGCTTTCGCGCGAAATAAAATCAAAGCCCCACAATTTATTTGACCGTATTTGTGTGTTTATGTGATTATAGGTGTGCATTTGTGTGTGTGTGGGTGTGTGTGTGTGCCGAAAAATTGAAAGGCTTAATTCATTTTTATATCCTTGCAGTGGGCAATTTTGAGCTGGTCGCGAAGTGTGTATCGCACTGATATATACGGTTTTGACCATCCACAAACTTGGAAACTATGAAGACTAGGGCCGAATGGGATAACTATATCATATAGCTGTCATTCGAACATTCGCTCGAAAGATGAGCAAATGTTTTGCTTACCCAGCTGTGCAGGAAGGAATAGGGGATTTGAAATACAGCTCAACCGATGCAACTCGCATCGTGGCTTTGTTGGGGCTGTTTACAGCTGGCCGCAAGGCAAGTGTTGCATCTATTGTTGCAGCCTCTGAGTGAGGTGCCTTAACACTTTGACTGCCTCAGTTAGATGAGCACCTTTTAGTAGAATATCATAAAGCGTTTATTTTTACATCCTACAATTTTTCAATTTCAATCGGAGCTGCGCAGATCTGCCGACCAGCAGTGGAACTCATAGCTGATCATTCAACGGAATTAGCCGTTTCAATTATTGAAAGCACTCAACTCAACTCAACTCAACTCAATGATCATCATCAGACCTCTGTTTCATATAGAAGAATCAGTCTTAAGTTGTGGATTCGAGATAGGTGCAGACAAACCTTACACTCAAACAGTTGTTAGACACAAAACATATAAACAAACTTAAAAATAATAATAATAATAATATTTTGATCTCCGAATAATGTGAGTTAAATAAAATGTATATTTACTTTACGGTGTGCCTACGAAGGCCGTTTGACATTGCTTAATGTTAAGAAAACTGGGTTACAGGGTATTTGCTAGTCGAGCAGCCTCTCTGGTGTTGTTTCCACACATTGTTGTCGGGAATCGAACCCTGTGTCAGTCTGGGAATGTGCATTGGCTGGCAGAATGCTGTGAGGTAAGCGAGTTGCCAATTGCAAGCTGCCAGTTGCAAGCTGCCAGTTGCAACCGAACTAGCTTTAAATGCCATCAAATGCGAAAACTGTGTGTTGTCTGCTCACATCTAGTTTTTAGCTTATCGACAGCTCTTTACGTGGGAGTCTATAAATAACTGTGTTCTAATATGCAAAACAACTATTTATACATGTTATGACTAGGGAAATGTCTGACGACAACTTATCACCCACGCCTATTGATAAGAGCTACAACATCATCAAAACATCATATTTGAAGAACATTGGCAGATAATTTGAAATTACTCAAGAGTGTGGAAGGAAGTTCAATTTATACGCATTTATTTCACACATGTTTTTTAATTTAATCAAATGTCAGTCAGTTCAGTGCTTTTAACATTAATAGCGCCATCTGCTAGTCATACTAAAAACTTACGCTGAAAGCGCCATCTCTGCCTGTTTTTCAAATAGCGTTGCCAGACAATGTAATTTCGGGAAGGCATCAACTACTAAATTACAACACCACATGCAAGTATGAGTGCAAAGTGATGTAGCAAATCCTGATGTTATCGAATATTTTTCGCACACAGCTGATTTCAAATAATACTCATTCGAAGACTATTAAGGTAAATAGCAAAAAGCTGACTAAATACAAAGAATAAAAACATTTTGCATAGTTTTTATAATGAAAAAAATTCATACAAACAACAGAGCTGTCGCTCAAAACGGCAAACATAATACCGAAAGGCTGCCACCTATCTGTGCATAGCAATCAGCTGTCGATGCTAACAAGTAGTCGATACTTAATCGTATGCCGCTCACATTCTGCATGGTATCGAATGGCTCGATTGCTTGCGTATTTATTCAGTAGTTTTTTTGCGGCTCCAAAAGTCGGATGTGTTGATAGCTATTTATTTTATTTTTTTTGTTCTAAATGCAAACATCAAATACGTGTGCTGCGTGTTGTTTATAAGTGCGCGTGCAATGAATGCAAATGCATCTGTCGCTCTAACCACAATTAATTGAATATCAAAGTGAACAAATCAACAAAAACACACACACAAGTGTGACACAAACAGCAACAGCAAATTCTTCTTCAGTTTTGACTCCTGATGGGTCTTTGACGAAGCGACGACGACAACAAAGTAACAAAACGCGGCTTTTGTTGCTAGTGCAGCTGCTTGTGCTATTCTTATTGGCATTGTTATTGTTGCCATAGCAGGAGCATCGCCAAGGAGTCGCAGCTAAAGCAAATCACAATTTAATGAGACAACAACCCGCACGAGTAAATATCAATTTCATCTCAATTTGTCGCCTTCACAATATGTTATCTGTTCGTTTACCACTTGGTAGCAGCAGCAGCAACGCAAGCAATGCCAGCGGCAAATGTCATTAGCATTTCTCTTCTATTCGCATAGTTTACCTCGAAAGTTAACTGAAAATCGTAAAACCAACAACAACAAAAATATGACGCCAGAACGAATGTGTGTCCGTAATATTGAATAGTCAATTTTTTAAGACTTCATTTCACAGTTCTTGTGGATGAACCTAGAGCTGTGGCCACAACGTCAGCACACTAACACTTCCAACCGATTTTATTTGATGTTGCTGTTGCTGTTGTTGGTGGCTTCTTTAGCAGACGCCAGATCAGAGCGAGACTTCTGTCTGCTGTAAAATATGATCAGCTTTTGAAATTCTCTTCATCGATTATAATTTGATATTAATTATAAAATTGGCAATTTGTGGCATATTCACCAATACGCCTAACACATATTAAATTCGCTCGTATGTAGACGATCTGAGTAAGAATTGTGGATGTTAGTTTATCTAAGCAGATTAAGCCAAGAATTTATACGCTTACACTTATCTGCTTCTAACTGAAAACATAAACTAAATCTCTCGTGTCTTTTAGTTGCCATTGCGTTTTCTACGCTATTCGTAAACGGTTTGTGGGCAGCAAGGTCGTTTGCTTTGCTAAACCCCATTCCTTAAATTAAGCCTTACATTGCCAATTTTAAAAACTTTGCTATCAACGAAAAACTAAAAACTTGCTTGCGCTCCGTGCATATGTTGCCGAAAATACTTTACATGTGCGTGGCAACACTGACATGGCGCCGCATAATAGGACCACTTCAATAGCTATGTTCCTATTAAGAATGACTAAATAGAGTATTATGAAGTTTTGCACGTGTATGCAACAGGCGGAAAATCACATTTTCATTTACTAGTAGGAATGTAGAGATGTTCTAAAATATCGGCAAGGAAACTCCGAAATTGTCAAAAATGTACATCCTATTTTCACACTCTACTCTAAGCTCACAATTATCTGGCATCTGAAAAGAGCTATGGACTCGGGTATATAGGGTATATCCATGCAAGCCCTCTCTCTCTCTTTCTCTTGACTGAAGCGCTCTCAGTTGTTATTCCTATCCTTACAATGCATGTGTGTGTACTTGTCGGCTAGTGTGTATATTTGTGTGTGTGTGCGTGTGTGTGTGTATGATGATTTGAAGTTGCTGCCGCACTTGATGGCGCTTCATTCGTTTGCCGCACACGACCCTTCGTCGATACCCGTCCCTTTCCGTGCGTTTCCCCTGCGCAAGTGAAACACTTTTGCTGGTATTTGTCAAAGTTTGTTGCACGCAGTTTGTTGTCGCAGTTGAATGAAAGGCTGCTTCCCTATGTCAGGTATCCTGTAAACCTCAACGCCAAAAAACTCTTCAATGGCTGCATCACCAGCTGCGTTCGTGCAGCAACAATTAGTCACCCCATGTTTTGAGCAAAAGACTTCAACTTCAACTTCAACTGCAACAGCTAAAGTTAAAGTTGAAAACACGTTAAAGCATCTACGACCTTTATCTTTATCGATTTATTTATGTATATTTTTCTTATTCTCTTAAGTATGCAGTTTCTCGGAAAGCATACGCAAAGAAAATTACAATATTACAATTAAAATTTGTTGGATTAGTCAAGAATCAAAGTGTATTGCCTTCGAGTCCTTAGATAGGTTGACTTTGTTAATACGAATAGTACATTTTAAAATAAAATCCAAGTTCGATTGTATGACTAAGCTGAGTGCCGAGTATTTGGTAGTCTGGCAATGTTGCAGCAAGGTAATTTTACTTGTTTTATTTATGTACATATTTCACTTGGCACTTGTTATATTTATACTCGGTGGCATGTGGCATGTGGCATGTGGCATGTGCAACGACACTTCATCTTTGAGGAGTGCGACGCATACAAAAACAGACATCTTCAAACATCTTCCATTTGGCAGCTCCCAAATGAAATTAGGCTACAAGCAGACAGCCAAGAGTCGGCTCGCACTGAATAACTGAATAACTCAATAAACCATCTCATTGCCATGCAAATTGAATGTTCAACTACACGAGAGATTTGCACACACACACAAGAACTTGAAGTCTGTAAACAAGTTGGTCAAATCAAAATTGAAATAGCCCTTGTAATCCCAGCCATCCAGCTGTTTTTAGCTGTCCAGTGGTCCAGTTTGGTATTGAAATTAGTGATATTTAATTGTGATCAGTTTCACTTAATAATATACCATGCTAAAGAGCACGTAATTGCATATTAATATTTATTCACAACTCGTATTGTTAATATTGTGACGTACGTAGAAGCGGTGACTCAACCTTTCCATATTTGCCTCTCTAATGATAACCTTTATAAATACCTATCATTCGTGTTCATTCGCTTAAAGCGAATCCAGCTTTATTCTGTTATACAATGGATATTATTATTAATTGGAAGTGCTATTGTAACACACACACAACATTTGCACACTTGGGCCCCAAACCCCTCTTTCTTAACATTTAGAAATTTTAAAAATTTCCTTTCATTTCAAGTTATTCTTGTTTGATGTTATTCTTGGCATGATGCAATCTAAACAAAATAACAAATAGCTCAAGCATGTTGCGAATGCCTCATTTTGTTGCACGAACAACTTATTGAAACGTCTATTAGCTTTGTGGGAATTGATCGACCAAAACTTCTTTCTTCGTAACCTTATCTTAAAACATGTTTACCAATATCTGTCAATAGCTATTTTTGTGTGGTGTTTCTTTTAGCCTGTGCGATAAGTGTTAAGTATTGCTTTAAGTGACTCATAATAAAATATATTCTCGAATTATTCAATTAAACTTTTTATCGACCAACGACAGCTCAACAAAATAATAATAATAACCACATTTTGCACCATAGCAAATTGCCATTTCCGGACGGCTTGATATATGTGTTTTATTTTAATGTTTTTCTCTTGTATTTTGTTTTTTTTTTCAATTTTGTGAGTATCAAATGTGATCTGTACACATTCATAGTATTCACATCCTTTTGATGTTCAGTTTTGGAGGTGATTCTCAATTATGCAAAAAAAGATGGACAAAAAATAAACATTATCGACTTGACTATAAGTTCAATATTTCAAATTTAATTGATTTCATTAATATGCAACTCGACGGTTGACCTCATTCGCCAACCTATTCTCTGCAACCATAAAGTGGATTAAATCCAAAAATTTACGCATTACCATTCATGTGTGCTCGTGCAGATTATATATATGTATGTATATATACATATATGTATATATTCACATACGTATGTACATTTTCTTATCAGCACTTTTTCATCAATGGGCTAAAGAGCGGCCCATTAACGACCCGAAAAATAATTAAGCAAACTTGCCTCATCGGCAGCTTGGGCAGCTGTTAAGCAAGCTCGACCATATTTAAATAGGCTGTTGGAAAAATTGCAGCTTAGTGCCATATGTACGTGATATGCTCTCACAACTGGAGTTGCTGCTGCGTTGCGCTGAGCTGCTCTGCTGCTGCTGCGCAGTCAAAATAAAAAGCATTCGCATCGATTTGGAGAAATTGCTTGAATTCCGTTGATTAAGCGGCTGTTTCTAGCCGCGGGTCCTGCGCCTCTGCACGCCTTCTTTGTCGCAACAAAGTTTTAATGGGCTCTCATGAAAACGCGAAGTGCCTTCAAAATGGGACACATAGTCCTATACCGTTTTGATGTCATTAGAGCTGCCTGCCTCCTGCCTGCCTCCCTCATCTCTCATCATTATCATTATTAAATTGAGCATTTTGCTCACAATCACGATGTGTTGTTGAATGATAAGCATAGCAGCAAATCAAATTGAGTGAAAAGAAAAAGAAGCGAAACGCGAAACACGAAAATTCAAATTAAATCAAAATCTAGCACACTTATCAATTTTACAGCCTGTTGACCCTTCAGTCCCCTCTCCACTCTCCACTGTGACAAGCCGCGCCGCTCGCAGCGACTCATGTTCGACAATAAAATACAAACGGAAACTTTGTTGCCAATTTGCATACAATGCAGTTTGCAGTTGGCCATTTAGAATCAGATTTTAATACCCTTGGATAGGGTATTTTAATATTGTCGTCTGCTATGCGACGCATTGATTCTTTCTGTTTATGTCTCTATCTTCATAAAACTTGAAGCATATCAATCTGGGAGAACTTTTGTCAGCATCAGACAAATTGGAATACTATATCATACACAAATGTACAAACTTTCCTGAACTTACTCTTCAAATATAAAACTTTAAAATTGAACTGGTTGTGAACTTTTCTAATTTTTCAGGATGTTATTTCTCCATGTGTGAATCATGGCTATAACTTTAATCACTAATTTGAAAAACTTCATTTTACGGTAACTCGGACCCGGAACCTTTCCCTTCGCTAGTGGAGTGACTTCCGCCTGAGCTCTGCGGACTTTAATGTAGCAGCCAAACTCTAATATACCAGACGAGAGAGCAAATTTCATAACTAATTTCAGAAAGCATTTTTTCTAAAAATCAGCGCTTGCATTTCTAATCTTTAGAAATACATTTCTTTATAATAAAGTATATTTAAATAATGAAAAATAAAAAAAAAAAAAAACATATTTCTGAAACTGTCGATTTAGGACAAGCCTTTGTAATTTTAAGAGAAATGTCTTCTTATATTTAGAGATTATTTCTAAAAACAAGAAGAACTTTCTAAGTTGTAGGGACATTTTCTAAAATGCAAACCGATTTTTGTACCCTTAACCCATTTAAAATAATCTAATGGATTTGCGCAGAAAGCAGAAGGAAGCATCTGCGACCCCATAAAACATACAAATTATTGATCAGGATCAACAGCTGAGTCGATATAGCCATGTCCGTCTGTCCGTCTGGATGAATTTTAGAGACTATGTGGAATATAGGTTGTCAAGTTTGCTTAATTTGATCGATAACTGCCTCCGTTTCTCGATTCATAGATACATTTCGATTTCCGATAGCAAAAAAAGCCACAATTTTCAAGACAGAGGCTTTTCATTAACTAATAATATGCATATGCTTATCATAAACATAACAGTTGAGTGCACTTGCAGACCTGCTCACATTTGGGTGTACAACTTTTTAAAGCGAAAATTTGCCCATACAACTATAATATATTTAACAGCTGTCTTCTTGACCACAGCACTCTTAATTATTCAATCAAACTTAGTGCAAATTGTTGCTTCTCTGCGTCAGTCCATACTGCACTCGGTAGCATTCCAGAGTATTGCTCTACTAGAGAGAGACTACAGAGTATTGCTAACTCTAACATGCCATGTTCTTATATTTGGTAGGTTTAGTTGCACAATTTCGTACTCAGTTTTTGCGGTACATTGTTGTGGGTGGAATGTTTGGGCTTTCAATTTCCTTTACCCTGCATTCATGTACAATAAAATAGCTGACGCTAACTCTGACATCGACATCGCCATCGACAGCGACGCTGCCGCCAATCGCTTTGATCGATACACATCCACATCCAACTGTTGTGCCATCCCGTTTGTTCTTTGTTGTTATTGTTGCTTTGCTGTTGCTTTGGCTACTTCTGCTTTTGCTGCTGCTGCTGCTGCTGCTGGTGTGGCTGTTATAATGTCGGTTGGGGTTCATTGACTTCTTTGAGCATATGTTTTTGATGTTATTTCCATTGTTTTGCTGCTTGGTATATGGCTGAAGTTTGCTGTTTGTTGTTGCTGCTTAAGGCGCCGCCAGTCGCTGAACGAGTGTTAATTTCTTCTTGGGTTTTATGTATCCATTTATCGTTGGCTTGGAAATTAATAAAATCGTTACTAATACATGCCAATAATACCAAATGCACATTTATATATATATATATATATATATATATGTATGTATATATATTAATATCGCAATAGCGATTTTAGTTGTCGGTAGTACCGTTACCATACTGTTATTATTTTTATACTCTGATACACCCTTAAAGCTGGAACTAGGAGGGTAAGAAATCGATCAAATCGGTAATTACAAATCTCCCACACTTTTAAAGCTACAACCACCAAAATTGGTAGGTTATTGTCATCCTTCAAAGATCGGCATCGGCCACGTCCACCTTTTCCGCCCTACAGCCCCCCGCCACTAAACATCGGAAATAACTATATCTTTTGAAATTTTTGAGCTAGAGCCATAAAAATCGCATGTCTTCTACACGCCCATATCTCATGTAATTTAAGAGCTACAGTTACCAATCTTAGAGGCAGAATACTAGGAACCTTCTCTAATATTTTTTTTTCTGACACGCCCACTCCCGCTCCTAAAATTCCCGAAAACTCATTTCTGGCAATTTAAAAGCGAAAGTCATCGAACTTTCAAGGTGGGTTATTGGGAAACTCCCCCAAAAAAATTCTGGAGGGTAGATTAGTATAGATGGGTATTTCTTGGCTACACCCACCTGATATCAGATGGTATTACCTAATCTTACTAATATGATTATAATAATTATTATTATTATTACTTACCTGTCATTTTAATTATAATATTATTATGATATCAACTTGGTACTGCGGATAGTTTACTTAAGAGCTGACAAGTACTCAAATTGTCTTGATTGATCTACCTTCGGCTTGTCAGGCTAAACCACTAAATGAGTACATAGACTACCAAGTGCTGTCTCTCTCTCTCTCTCTCTCTCTCTCTCTCTCTCTCTCTGTCTATCTCTCTCTCTCTCTCTCTCTGTCTTTCTCTCTCTCTCTCTTTCCCACACGGACGAACACTCTCGCTCTCTCTCCCTCCTGTTGCAATCAGTACTCAAGCAGAACAAATCTCACTTGCCCACCAAGTTCAATGCACTGTCTAATTCCATTTCTCAATCAATATCGAGCATCGAACCTGTGCTGGAGAGGGGCGTAAACAGCCATTTCCACCATGGTTGACATAACAAATTGAATTATAACATTTTACTCAACATCCAACGAGGTTGGATTGCTGTTCTTATTCTCATTCGTGGCATCGTGTATGCGCTGAAACGTTCAGTTTTAATTAACACATTGCTGCCTCGAACTTTCGACTCATTCACTTTAAAAACTCGGCACGCTTCACTGTGCAAACGTGGTGGAGTGCGCACTGTGGATTCGCTGGCATCCATCGAGTACTGTAAGTTCTGTAAGCTCGACGCTATCTCTGTCTCTCTCCCTCTCACTCGCTGCGCTTAACGGCGTATTGAAGGGCGAATTCCCATAGGTCTGGCCAAGCCAGGCCAGATAACACTGGGACTGAGGCTGCGGCTGCGGCAACAGCTGCTGCACGTCGTGCATACTGTCCAAGTAATTTATAATATGAGCGACGTGCTGATAAATGAGCTGTCGTTGCGCCAGTTGCTAAATACTAACCAGCCAGCCGCGCTTAGTTAGACAAACCTAACAAAAAAAAAGCCACAAAACAATACAGATAGCTACAGAATAAGACATAGAGACAGAGAGAGAGAGAGAGAGAGAGAGAGATAGAGAGAGAGAGAGAGTAGAGAGAGAGAGAGAGAGATAGAGAGAGAGAGAGAGAGAGAGAAAGCCGGCGAGTCCAGCGCTCAAAGGCAGCGATTCGGTTCGGTGCGCCGCTGGAAGCCTTCAAAGCGCTCCAACTGCAATTTAGAACAAGGTCTTTAGACTGCCATTAAGGCACTTTACGTTCCGGCCCAGCATTCCGTATTCGCCATCAAATCATCAACACTTCCCGGCTGCAGCCCCCAAGCGTGGCGCAACATTATTTATGCAGATTTTTTTTGTGAAACAAAAGCTTCCAACTTAAACTGTCGCAAACGTCCCCGCCAACGCACCGAGCGCAACAAGCGTGAGAACTAGCGCCAGCTATTGCCGGCACAGTGGTGCCTCTTGTATTCTGTGAAATGCCATAAGAGCTACTGAAATCAAAAAAGTTACAACTTACTTAACTTGCTCGTGCTTAAGGTGTTTAATAATTTAAGCTGAAACAGTAAAATATCATTCAAATGCACTACTCAGAACTGAGATTTTATGCCCATAATGATACAAGTATTAACAACTATACCAATATTATAATCTTAAACTGAAAGCAAAAACCTATCAGCCGTGAATAACTCAATTGACTTTGAAACTCGTTTTTATCTTGCGATACTCATGATATTCTTGTAAGATTTAAGTCTTGGCTCTCTCACTCGCTTATATGTTCTCTTTCTCTCTCTCTCTCTGTCTCTCTCTCTTCTATCTTAATCGATCTTGCTTTCTCATGGATTCAAAGCATATATATCGTATTAAACATTAGATAAGTTCAGTACATTTGCGAGACACTGTGCTAAGGGCCACACACAATATGCGATGCCATTAAGCTTAAGTTGGGGAGGAACAAAAAACACAAAAAGAAAAGTGCTAGACGAAAACCCATCAAATAAAACAAAACTCTTCACATGCATAAAACTAAATGTGGGTATGCTCTGTGAGTGTGTGTGTGTGTGTGTGTGTGTGTGAGTGTGTGTTTTATGGCGCATATGTGGCAGTAGTATGTGTGAGCTTATAAGACTGGACTGCTGTTTGGCAATACAATCAAATTTACACGCTTATTAATTTTTACAAGACTTTGTCCGACACTTGAGCAAACCACCAGCAGCATGAGCGATGAACAACAACAACAATAGCAGTGCATACAACAGAAACAACAACACCAACACCAACGATTCTGCCTTTTGTAAGGTTACATCGTGTTTACCATTCGCCAACAGCAACACACACAAAAGCACACACAAGCCCATGTCTACTGACTATTGAAAAGTAGTTGTATCGTTTGGTGGCGGGCGGGGTTGGATGAAAAAAGAGCTGGTAGCTGTAAGGCACCTCTTCAAACAAATATTCAACTTGTATTTTGTTGTTGTTGTCGGCTCATATTTTGTGCACTGCCCGCTGGGAGGGAAGTGGGGACAGAGGCAGAAGGGGCATGTGGCATGAGGCGGTTATATTGGTCTAGTATTTCTACTCGAAAAACTTTTGAGGCTCTTTGGGCGATGCTCTGACTGCGACAGGGACCCAAAAGGGACTAGCGCGAGAGGAGAGATACGAAGAGGTCAAAACTGTGGCCAGGGTATTGCTGTATGCATTTTGGGTTTTCATGGAAACGTATAAGCGACGTAATGCCATGCAAAATATGGCCAAAGCACAATTTTTATTTATACTATTTTGTCAAAAAAGTATATGAACAGGGACCTTCTGTCATCTGTGTAATAGTATGTCATGTGTGTGTACACAAACACACACACTCATGACTTCAAAAGGACGACGGCGCACAGCAGACCACATACTTGTTGTTGGTCCGGAAGTAGTTTGAGTTGCTTTGGGAGTGTCCAACAAGTAAAGTGAAGCCATCACACGCACGCTAAAGCGTATGTGTGTAATCAGGAAAAAGGACACCGCAGATAAGGTGCAAAAAATGTAACAAATTGGATGCTTTCATAATAAGTTTATCTTGAAATAAACCTTTGCAAAATGTTCAAAAAATGAAGTAGAGAAAACTAAATAAAAATAAAAAAACACAAATATAATAAGAAAAAAACTCAGAAAAGTATCTATAAAAAGTATGTCACTTAAAAGTTATGCAATTAAAAGATTAAATATTCTAAGTTTGTTGCTTTTAGAAAGTGATAAGAATTGCATACTTAGAACTTTATTCAGTTGACAGCCCAGCCGAAAAGCAGTAAAGAATGCAAATAGCTACTGTGCAAATACTTATTCATGAAGATAAAATTCAATTTACCTTGTAAATATGTAAAGTTGTAGAATTTGGTTAACAAATTTAACAGCTTTTCTTTTAGCAATTTTGTTGAAAAGAATTTCATAAATACGTTTTTAGTATCTTCTTCTTGCTACACAACTTAAGTCTGTTTAAACCATCTTATTATATTCTACAACTTTTGTGTGTGCTCCTTTGCATTCTTTTCTACTTATTTGGTAGAATTATCGCAATCGTGCATCGCATCTAACAATGTTCTATAAAAAATCGCTTAGGTATATGTTTTTGCCAACCGATAATCAAATATACTTATTGTGGGTCTTGCAACAAAGCAACGCCTCCAAGCGTGCTAGCAGGAAGGTTCTTTCTTTGATTAATTACAGTGCTATTATTGTTACCGGAAGGAAGTCAACTTTTTTTTCTTTATTGAAAAGCTAAGAACTTTATAACGAAATGCTTACGGTTCAATTCTGTAAGCTGTGCAACTTTAACTGAGCATGTTAGCGTCAAGCGCTGCCTTTCACCGGAGCTATCCACGCTTCTCCAAGCCACCGAACCACCCAAAGTGGCAAAGTCAGTGCAGGAGCAGATGCTGTGACGAATGTCGCGCCAACATCATGCACTCAACTAAGTATATGGACACTATATGGTCGACACTTGAGCACTTGAATGACGAACACTGCACACAACTCCTGTCACCAGGGAGCGGGAGTGGGACTGAAAGTGGCGGAGGGGTTGTGAGCAGTAAGCCGTATGCTGTAAGCAGCTTAAGCGATCCGTGGAATGTTTGCCACAAGTCAGGTCCATGTGGCAAATAGCACACTATGTGTGCATTATGTAGAAAGAATTTATAGATGTTTCTAATCAAATATTCCCAGCAAACGTAATAAATATGTTTCACTTTATTTACACACACACACACACATTGAAAAGCACATACTATATACAAAACAATTTTTCATTGGGCAAATATTTCAAAATGTTTGACTTTGTTTGCAGCTCCATGCAGAGTGTGCGTGTGTGTGTGTGTGTGTGTATGTGTGTGTGTGTGTGTGTGGTGTTTGTTATCTGCTATCTGTTGCCTACCATCAAAGTAGTTTTTTGGTTTTTGTTTGAGTGTTTGTATACTGACATTTGTACTAATAGTTCTTAATTTTGTCTATTTCTATTTCTGCTTTCACAGCTATGACGGAGGAAATAACTGGCAATTGGAGCTATTATGTGTACATATCACTAACATTGGTTCCAGTCTATTTGGCATTTCAGCTCATTAAGTTTTTAGGCTGGCAGCTATTCGTGAACAACTGAGCAAATAACCAACATTACCTGACAACAATAACAGCACCAGTCGCCTGACAGCAGCCTGAAGAGGAGTCACAATCAAAATTTAAATTGTAATTGTGGTTGAGAATTTGGGTGTTGGGTTTTGGGAGTTGGAAGCTGGAAGCTGGAAGCTGGCAGCTGGCAGCTGACAGCTTGCACCTGCGAGTCATCGAGCTGCCGCTGCAGTTTCAAAAGGTGCGTAGTCACTCGAAGGCAGTCGCTGCTGTCAGTCGAGGGTCGTCAAGAATGCCGGAAAGTACTGCTGTGGAACACTGAGAGCCATGTAAGCATTGCTAAAGTCGAGCCTGAGGCAGCAACCGCTACAAATAATTTGAAAAGTATTTAAATATGCTTATGACTGAAGTTTTTTACTTTTGCAGAGAAGGCGACACAAACGCACAAAGAGCGAATCCAAAAGAGAGAGTGAATGAGGCAAAGATAGTCAGAAAGTTGAAGACAGATAAAAAAAGAAAGAGAGATATTGAAGTTCCATCTAGGCAACCAGATCCTGAAGCAAATGCCTCCCCATCCTACACACGCACTGTGGCGGTAATATAAAACATAATTTGCTTAAGTAAATATGTTTAAAATGCAATAAAAAACAACGCAGCCCAGAAAACAGATAGCTGCGAAGCAACATAAACGATAAACCCCTGCTCAGGGCACAGCTGTTTGCGCATTTGTAGTTGAGTGTTGAAATTGAAGTCAGAGTGTTAGTTGCTGCTGGCAGATGGTCATGCTGACCCCAATGGGACGCTGAGTGGGCGTGAGGATGGACAAAAGCAGATAAGGTCGGGGAAATGCAAAGCAATCAACGTCATAACCAAACGTCAGGAACAGCAGAAGGAGCAGGAACAGGATCTGAAACAGCAGTAGCAGCAGCCGGAGAAGAGTGGATGCTCCAAAGACGCAATCATATTGCCGTGGTAATCTGCAACAACAATAAGTAAAACACAAGAAGCCGTGACTTTAACCGGAACAGCAATAGCCGCAACCCAAAGCCAGTCAAAGCAAGCCAAGTGTAAATAGAAGCAGCAACTATTCAAGAAAGCAAACTAAAACTCGAAGGCGCCTGTCGGCTGCAGCTCAAAAAAAAAAAAGAGAAAAAAAGAAACCAATTTGCATACTTAAGCTGTGTGACGTCCGGCAGCGGCTGCTATTCTGCTAAGGAAGTCAGTCTGCCAAACGGACTCATTGCTGTCAGTCAGTCAGTTAGTCAATCGAATCAATAGGGCAAAGCAAATAGACAAGTGGAGCGCACTGGAGCTGGACTTGAACAGTTTGCTGATTGAAATCAAAAAGCAGTTAGCTTCACACCTCAATTGGCCGTAACCAGCAAAGCAACAAATCAGCAAGCAACTCACAAGATGCGTCTGCCATACCGCAACAAGAAGGTCACCCTTTGGGTGTTATTCGGCATAATTGTCGTCACCATGTTCCTATTCAAATTCACCGAGCTGCGCCCAACCTGCCTATTCAAAGTGGATGCCACAAACGATATGTCATCGCAAATGGTGCGCATGGAGGTAAGAAAATACATAAGCATACATATACATACTATATAGATACATATATATATATATATATATATATATATATATATATACATGCAATATATCACACATCCAATTCAACACACGCACACACAAACACATGAACGGAACGGAACTCGACTAGAGTATTTACACTTGTGGGTATGAACGTATTTAGAAGGGACCAGTTGCCAGGCGACGATTGCAAATGATAAATCAAAGTGTGGCAAGAGCAACGCCAACAACAATCCCAAGCAGCAGCAACAGTCTCAGCATCTATGTGTCGCCTCTATATAAACCCAAAGGAGAGGATAACTAATTTCATGTTGACTGCACACGCTGACCTGACCGCAAGTCATTGGGGAATTTGCTGGTTATCGGATGGCTGAACATCATTCTCTAAATACAAAAACAAAAAGATAGTAGCAGTGGTACTGGTTTCTAGTGGTTAGATTGCTGTTAGCCTATGCATTGATCGTCTGCACAATGAGCATACTTACTACATTTATATTTAAAGTATGGCTGAACTAACTGAACCGCACTCGCTGCTCTTAAACAGCTTAAGCCTTTCAATGTAACCACAACGTAACATTTGCCCCAATTTCTAATTGCCCAAATCAATAATTCATTATTAGGCCACATTCTGTGTTTGCGCTTGTCGCATTCTTATCACATCACAGCGGTCATCCGATAAGACCAAAACATATATATATATATATATATATATATATATATATATATATAGAGAGAGAGAGAGACAGATCGATGTGTGTGTGTTTGTGTCAGATAGCGCTTCCCCTTATCGAATCGATTTAAAATGCTAACTGAAGCCCCAAAATGTGGAAGGTACCACAGAGATAACCAATTGGCAAATCGCTAAGCGACAAAAAAGAATGCTCTTTTTTTTGGAATATAATTTCACGCATATATTGGCCACAATGATTCAGCAATTTTAAGCGGCTGATATTATGGGCTTAGACTCTTGAGTTGAACGCTTTTCTCAAGCCATTTTTCAAACTGCGCAGGAAAATCCTTTAAATTGACATTAATGCGACAGGCACGCAAAAGGTTAACGGGCTTCTGTTACCAATACACACACACACCCACACATGCACAGACACACACACACACACACACATACGCAACAGTCTATTTTTCGTGTGTATGCGACAACTTTTAGCCCATGCAAATTCAGTTGGCATCAGCGTCACTTGCCTGACATCCAGGCAGCCATCCTCAGCGCTCATCCCTCATCCGTTCGCCCCATAATTATGATCATTATCATCGTGGAAACACGTAATTTTTACCAGCAACTTTTCTCTAATTTAATTTAATTTCTTTTTTCTTTCCATTTTTTGCTTTCACCACCTGGTTTCTGGTTGTATACGGCCCAGAAATACGTCACAGATGACAATCAGCGCGTTTATTCATACAACCGTGAGATGCCATTAATATTCATAGGCGGTGTGCCCAGATCTGGTACGACATTAATGCGCGCCATGTTGGATGCTCATCCCGATGTGCGGTAAGTTTGCCACGGTGTGTCCTTACCCCAACACGTACCCACTCAAGCATACAAGCATTTGCATGCAACCACGCTACTGGCCACATTTCACTTTAAGGCAAAACAGTTGAAGTCAACAGGTCAGGCTTTATAGATTATCCAAAGTTTTTTGAAGCCATTTAAACCAGATGCTCGTTTTTGTAGAGTAAAATAAATTAAAGTTTATATATATTTGTATATATGAAGAGTCAGTGAACGGCATAATTATATTGTTTGCATCTATATAAAGTATACAGTTGTCAAAGCTTTGCTTTTCACACAAATTATTCAATCATAGTACATTCGGAAAAAGAAAACTTACAATCTTGTCTTATCTTATTATTTAGAAAGGCTCTTTGTAAAACGGAAGTTTCTAAGAAAGAGCATTTTTTTTTCTTAATTGTATTTCGAGTTTTCAAATTTTAATAGTTTATAAACTCGATTCAGACCCGAGACCGTCGAGAGAGCAGATTTCCTTACAATTTTTACTTTTTGAAATATTTGCTATCATTGAGAAATATATTTATCATAAAATAAAAAAAATACTTTCTATTTGAAGAATTTTTATTCCGTATATTTCGAAATTATTTAAATTTTCATTGAATTATATTCTGAGCCTGCAATTAATTACAAAATAAGAAGCTATACATTTGAAATCGATTGTGCGATTTGAAATGTGATGTAAATTTGGATGTGTGTATGCAAAAGCTGTTTGTTGTTTACGTTTACTAAGCTATCCGAGTCAGAAATATTGGCAACGAGTATTTTAAGTTAAGTCCAATAATCGCTGGTTTTATTCAACAATAATTAAATGTAGATTTCGCGTGCCCAGGATAAGTGTACATAATGTTCATAATACATTCTCAATTGATAGACGTGAGCCGGAATGGGTGGAAACGCCATAAGACAACATGGTTAGCTCATATTCGAAGCATGTTTATCACATGACATGATGGATGGGTCCATTTAGGCTGATGGCGTCCGTGTGGCGGGCTTATTCGCATGTTTGTGGGCTCCAGTTACACTCTGAGTTAGATTAGTTTTCGTTACGCATGAGTAATCAGCCACGACGTCCTCCATACAGGTGAGGTCCAAAAAAATCCTTAGATAGAGGTGGATTGAAAGAGACGAGTGCGCAAGCAATTCGGGGGCGTTATTTGTTTTGTCTGCTTATTTTAATAGCAATTTGCATTTTTTACAGTACTGATTCTTGTCTGTCGAGTCGTAGCTACTGGCTTGTGCTTCGCTATTGCTTCCTGGATCCTGGCTCCTGCGTCCTGGTTCATGACTGCTGACAGAATTCAGCGCCACTTTTTCTGATGGCTGCACAATTTCCGCTATTTAAAAACTTACTTCCGACCCAAGCAAGAGCCAGGGACGCATATAGTTAAACTTGTACCAAAAGCTATATATAAATGCAGCTACAAATACATGAAAAGATTCGTGTATCTGTGTCTGTGTGTGTATGTGTGTGTGTGTGTGCTAAAAATATATGTACCTATTCCAACACTGCTTTTTTGCGCTGGCCTCGTTAGCTTTTGTTCGTCCGATTTGCATATAAGCCACGCGCATGTAATTGCTCCAAGATTATATATATATATACATATATATATATTATATACATATATATTTATGTATGTATGTATATATATGCCGCCTTTGTCTAACTTCAGTTAGCCGAAAGAGTGTGGAAACTATGAGAATCATGCTCTCAAAGGCCATGCAAGTTGAGAAATTTCTATGGAGCCACATTGCCATTAAGCTTAAATGCTCCTCTGTGAAATTCGAGCAAATGAGTGAATCATAAAACTGGATATAGGATTGCGACTGGCGAGGGTACACTCTACTTGGAGGTACCCTCAGTAACAGTTGATTTTTAAAATGAGTATTTCAACACTTGCGCAGATCGTCATCAAAAAATCAGGCTACAAAGTTCACATTCTAAAATGTACATATCAAAAACTAATTCTTAATTTTTCTTGGATCTTACTCGATTATGTTAGCGCAGAAACTTCAGTAGAATCAGAAATATATTTCTGATTTGAGCTATATATATATATATATAGCTATATTATATAAAGTTGCGTATTCTTTCAACAATACGATGCTGTTACCCCCAAAAGTATGCTATCATATTAGGTATTTAGCAATTTATTCATTGACCTAATGACTTTTTATGTATTTAGACTAGATTGATTGGATGTATGCATAACTGTTATCCCATTCAATGTAATTAGCAAATTTAGAAATTAATTGCACTTCCATCGTGGAACCGAAGTGAAACCCAAAGTGAAATCACATTAGACGACTTAATCGATTTCGCTTAAGTTTCACTGGGATTCGCTGAGTTTCTGTAGTTGAGTAGAAGTAATCGACTTCTGCTAAAGTTAGGCATGGGCCACAACTTTTCTTGAATCGCAGTTCGTATCATTTTCAGTGCATTGTTAATTTGCAAATTAAATGACCCCAAATACAAAAAAAAGCAATTCAACTGCAAGCCAACATAGTTCGCTAAGTAAAGCTCACAAGTTTGCGTACACTTCGAAGGCTGAATGCTGGTCTAAAATGTGGCAAACTAAAATTGCCACGTATAGCGTTTCAATGTTGGTGGGCTAGAGCCTGGAGTATCCGTTTCCATTTAGTCGATTGTATTAGCAAAGGTCCAGGCCTGCAACGGACAACGATGCGGTGGTAGGGTCTGTCAAACATCATTGTTGTGCACTGCTGTTTTGTAACATGGCTTCGCATCCTCATCGTCATCCTCATGTTCAACGTGCTGGTCCTCGTCCTCGTCCTCGTCCTCGTCCTCATACTCATGCCCATTCACATTCACATTCCTTTCATCCTTCCGTCCTTCGCGTCCTTGCTTATTCGCTTTTGTATGTCTCATCCATTTAGCTGCGGGCAGGAGACGCGCGTCATTCCGCGCATTTTGCAGCTACGCTCGCACTGGCTGAAGTCCGAGAAGGAGTCGCTGCGACTGCAGGAGGCCGGCATCACCAAGGAGGTCATGAACAGCGCCATCGCACAGTTCTGCTTGGAAATCATTGCGAAACATGGCGAGCCGGCGCCGCGCTTATGTAACAAGGATCCGCTAACGCTCAAAATGGGCTCCTATGTAATCGAGCTATTTCCCAATGTAAGCCACATATAGCATTCATTCACACACAGACACAGACACACACACATGCATGTACATATAGTGTAGTAGTGTACATAAAGTGTATCGTATGCACACACATATTCACTCTTCTATTGTCGGTATACGCAGGCCAAATTCCTGTTCATGGTGCGAGATGGACGGGCGACGGTTCATTCGATTATATCCCGCAAGGTGACAATCACCGGCTTCGATTTGACCAGCTATCGTCAGTGCATGCAGAAATGGAACCACGCCATTGAGCTGATGCACGAACAGTGCCGGGACATTGGCAAGGACCGTTGCATGATGGTGAGTCGTTTCCATCTAGCTGATATCCCGTCCCCAGCAAGGGTTGAGGAGTTGAGTCGTTGTATCCTCACTAGATTATCTAATTAATTAAAGCAAAAGAAATTGCTGCTATTTAAGAGTAATTATTCAATCATATCTTATTGTACTAGGTGTACTATGAGCAGCTGGTGCTGCATCCGGAGGAATGGATGCGCAAAATCTTAAAGTTCTTGGAGGTGCCATGGAACGAAGCGGTGCTGCATCATGAGGAGTTCATCAATAAGCCCAACGGTGTCCCGCTATCCAAGTGAGTAATTGATGCCCCTCAGTAGCCGTAGCAACAGCAGCTGCTGGTTGCCTCATAAATTCAATGGCCCTTTAATGTGCCCCTTTCTATTGCTAATCCGCTCATGCGTGCGCAGAGTGGAACGGTCCTCGGATCAGGTAATCAAGCCCGTCAACCTTGAGGCGCTGTCCAAGTGGGTGGGACAGATACCCGTCGATGTGGTGCGCGATATGGCTGACATTGCGCCCATGCTCTCCGTGCTGGGCTACGATCCGTATGCGAATCCGCCGGACTACGGTAAGCCAGATGCATGGGTGCAGGACAATACATCGAAGGTATGTGCAACAAACAATCAAACAGGCAGACAGCCAGGCGAGCAGATAGTCAAGCAGGCAGACAGACAGTCAGACAGATAGACAGATAGTTAATCGAGCAGGCGCAATGGACATACAAAAACAGTCAACCGATACCTTTACCCAATCCCATTTCCATTTCCATGTCCATGCCCATGTGCATGTGCATGTGCATTCCGTTCTCATTCCCATTCCCATTCCCGTTCTCATTTCCACATCCGTTCTACCATGCCCGGTCCAGAATATTCCCAAAGCATTCAAAATGGCGCCCATCCTTTTTGTTGTCATTTCAGTTAACATTTTGTGTTGTCATTTCGGTGCGCTCCGCTTTTTGTGCTTGTCCCTCCAGCCAGAGTTGTAGCGGTTGTTGTTGTTTTTTGGTGTCGTTGTTGTCGCCATTGTCGTTCTTCTGTTGGCTTCTGTCATTGCCATATTTTGCACTTTTGCTTTGTGGCTACGATTACAGCATTGTTGGCCAAATCCTCAGTTTCTCACATTCCTGCCCTTTCACATATGCCCTGGCATCTGTATATCCTGTATATCTGTATATCCTGTTCAATGTTACCATTCGTCTGTGTATGTATACAAGCCCGATGCAATGTTGCCATTTGTTAGTTGGCGTCTCGAATTTCCATACATTTTCGATCATTCTTCATCTTTTTTATATAAATTTAATATGCGTTCATTAAGTATGCTTTTCATTACTTTATCATATTTTTTTAAGCTTTAAGATATCTCTTAGTCCATCAAGATCTCACTCTCTTACTCCTCTATGTAGTCGATATTAGCTAGTCTGGCCGTCTTACTTGTTACACTTGATTTTGTGTTTTATTTTATTTTGTTTCGTTTGTTTGTTTCTTGCACTCGCCTTTTTTGCACTCTTGCTCTTTTTTTATTTATTTATTTGTTTTGTATTTGTGTGTGTGTTTTTTTTTTTAATTTTTATTTGTTTCAGCCATTATATAAGGCATTGTTGGTATTGTTCTTGTTGTTGATGTTTTTGAAGCTGGGCTTCCTGGGGCGGCACACGCACACACCCACATACGCAGGGGGACAAATACGGGGGCCATATATGTATATATGTATATGTGCATGTTGCACAACCAACCATATTGATAACCACGTTGATAATAACATTGGCTCCATGCCTGGAATATAAGATGCATTTTGTTGGTTTGGGGCACGTTTAGCTTGCAAAAATAAACAGTTGCATATGTATGTGTCTGTGGTATACACAAAGCAAAGACTACACAAAAATTTAGCTTTCTTTGGTTGCATGCTTATTTGCTGCCTGTTGCAAAGTGGGTCGCGCATTATACATTCTCCTGCTGGGCACACAACGCATCTAAGAACACACATAAAATGAAAAAATATATAAATAAACATATTTAAACAATTGTTCAACGAAAAAGAAGCAGACGACCCACTTTACAAACTAGCAACTTTGAATTCAGTTGTCAGTAGTTATTCGGCTATTCGGTTGTTTTATTCAACACTTACCCTCGGGTCAAATGCGTAGATTGAAAACTGAAAACTGTAAATACACATTTCTTATTCAAATTCAAAAAGCCTAGGGAGACTTTTAATATGCACATCTAAAGAGCTTAATAATAACATTTTCTGCAGCGTGGAAATGAAACTGTTCATTATGAGCCGAAATAATAAATTACATGCAACTGGAACCGCAGCCCGAGGCAAAAACAAAAAAAGCTCGCATTGCACATCCTGTCGTGTGAAGTGCTGCACAGCTGCTGTTTTCCATGGGCGCGTTAAATTAGCGGCTAATTAATTAGAGCAGCTCAACTGAGTCAAGTCGAGTGCTGAGTGGTGCACGCAGTGCGATAGTGGAATGGGGGTTGGGCTGGATGCATCCTTTTGGATGCAGGCTGTTTGGTTGTGCATGCCGCCCGCTTCAGCTTGACAACTTGAAGTGGCCGACATTTGCTCGAGGACTGCTCATAAATTAAAATTTTGCAAACAACTGACAAGCAGCTGCTGCTGCTGTTGCTGCTGCTGTTGCTGCTGCTGTTGCTGTTGCTGTTGCTGTTGCTGTTGCTGTTGCTGTTGCTGCTGCAGCTGCAGCTGTTGTTGCTTTTGTTGGTGCTGCCGCTACATGGCTCTTAACGCTCGGTCGGTTGGACGGTCGAACGGTTGGTTGGTTGGTTGGTTGAATGGCTGGATGGTTGGATGCCAGCTGCAGGTGATTCAGGTGGTGCGGTTGAAAGCGTTGTGTTCAACTCCATTTGACTGAACCGTTGATTTTATTTTTTTTTTCGTTAGATGCTGTCACGTGGCAGCTCGCTCTCACTGCGGCAATTTCTGTCAGACAAACTGTAAAAAATGTGTGTGTGTGCGTGGCATTACGCCATAAATGCCAATTTAAATTGCCAAGAAAGGAGACACAGCTATCTGTAAATATTTGTGTGTTCATACATTTGTACACATATATTTATATATACATATATATATATATATATGTATGTGTGTGTGTGTGTGTGTGTGTGTATGTATGCTTACATGCCCCAAACAGTTAGCCTGCCACACACACACACACACATTTACACTCACAGACCCACACTCACACAACATCATATCGATTTGTGGATAAGGCATCAAAGGCATTTATAATCAATTGAAAGGCTGCCAATTTTATTTTATGCACATAATTTATGTTAATTGCAAACATATTAAATTGACATTATTTTTTATTGTCCGCGGAACAGAAGCGATGTGGGTTGAACGAGGTTGGTAGAAACTTAATCAATGTTGTTGGCATTTTAATATAAAGCACAAATGAAAAATTCAATTAAAAATTATTGAACGATAAAAGCTATAAGGCGTCGGTGCTTAAAAGCCCTCGTCATGGTTAATTAGCTTTTCAACTGACTGACAATTATTATGTGCGATATATTTGCCCGTCATAGAGAGGTCAGCGAACCATCTTTGATGATTCTTGGACACGAGTACATGTTATGTTATATTATTAAAAATGTCCATGCAAATATTGGCGATTAAAGCTTGCACTCAACTTGAATTGAATATGGCAATCGGCCTGGTCTATTTCGATTGCCGCAGATGTGGCAAGAGCGTAATTAATTATGCCAAAATGCTGGCGATGTCGGCATCGCATTTACACTTCATGATGCATCTGTTTGCATACGTGATATGGCGGCTTTGTGGGTGTGTTAGTTGGCGGGTGTAATCTGCTATTACAATGGCACATCACAACAATAATACTAACAACAACAACAATCAGAATAACAAGATCGATAATGGAAACAACAAATATTGCAAGTGCTCGAATTATGCTTGCATGTGCAGGATACTAATACGTATATGTTTGTGTATTTGTATGTTTATGTGTATGTGTATGTATGTAGGTATTTGTATATGGTATACGGTATATGATATCAAATACCATAATGTCGGCTAAATATGACTATATGCATATATATATATATATATGCTAATATTGTAACATACCTGATTCATTCCTGTTTATTTTGTATATAGCTAAAAGCCAACCGCATTCTGTGGGAAAGTAAAGCGAAGCAAGTGCTGCAGATGGATACCAAATCAGATGATAACAACAATAACAACAATAATTTTCATAAAAATAATGAGGATAATAATATTGAGAACAACAATAGCAACAGTAAAAATAACAACATGTTTAATATCAATAATTTAATACCAGAGCAACAAAATCAACAGCAGGGGGCGAGCCCCGAACAGGAGCAGGGGCAGGAGTCAGAGCAGTCACAGCTGCTGCATCGGCAACAACAGCAGAGACAAAAGCCAAAGGATGTCATAACGATAAAGCAGCTGCCGCCTAGCTACAAAAACAGCAACAATAACAAGAAGAAGAACAACAACAATGGCAAGCAATATGTCAGTGCACTGGAGGACACATGATATCCGCATATACCGATAAGATTACCGCGTGGCAAACATTGAGACGACACACAATGGTAACGGGAGAACGGCAACAGCAGTTTTAATAGCAAGCAGCAACAGAGAGCCATCAAATGTTAGCTAACCAATTTGAAATTGTATTATCAAGAGTAACCACATGCATATGCATGTATATGTATGTATATATTGGCATGTTATTTATGTTATGTAAGATGCTTTCAACTGTTATGTGTTGTGAACAGGACTAAGTACCAAATTTGAAAAGCGATCAACCAGCTAATTCTGACACGATTGCCGCATATAAGACACCATATATACAACCAACTACATTTTTACATATACAAATACATATTATTGGTGTACACATAAATTAGAGGTGATTAATATGTACCACCAATAATAATAAATTGAAAATGCAACAACTTTTTCCAAATAAAACAACTCGTTGCAGGATGCTCACTGCTCAGCTCCTCTTAAATACTATACCCACACTATTGTTATAACGACTAAATAGTAAATTTACATACATTTATATAGCCTTTGGCCATTTTGAAATGTTTTTTATAAACGTTTTTTCGAGACTTGTGTCCATTTAATATTGTTTATTACTGTTTTTTTCTACTTGTAAGTCACAAATGTAATTTAATGTTTGTACAGTATGCATATAAAGTACTATACTTTTTTTTTCTTTTTTTTTGTTGTTAAACAAATAAACAAATTTTTATAATTCCCTGAATCTCAAGCTTTAAATGACGGCGCTCTTAAGCATTGAGAGTTGTAGCTGAGAGCTCAAAGTATAATTTTAGATTTGTTCACAAATTATATTTATCTTCATGTGTTGACTTCATTTTTAGCGCAAAAATTAGCTTTTTACTGATTGTAAAGCTATACAAATGTTTAAGAGTGGCATACAAACAAAATTGTAATAACGTTTAGCGTGAATAATTCAAATATTTTTGAATACATGTGTGTATGTATGTATACAAAATTACAATGTAAAGTTTAGCTTGAAATTGTGGAAAATATATACGAAAATAGGCTACATATATTTTTTTTTTATTTTGTTGCAATAAATTGACTGAATTTATCTTCGTTAATTATAATATATATATATATATATATATATACATACAACAGATATACTTATATACACTTACATATAAATGTCTAATGTAAATTCAAGTTGTAATAGTTTAATGCGTACATATGTGTGTGCATATGTACATACATATATATGTCTATGGGACATATTAAATTTAAAATTAAAATTAAGTAAACAAAAAACGCGACTAGGCTTAAAATTGAAGAGCTGTTGATGTTATAAGGCTTAGTTTAATTCAAATCAAATCAAATTAAATCTGATGAACGTTTTGTTTTAGCAGAAGCGAATATGCCCCACGTACATTGTTGCACCACTGTCCGTCCCCACTTGTGTGTGTGTATGTGTGCGTGTGTACGTGGCTTATGCTTGTGTCTCTGCGAGAGCATGTACTTACAGTTAGCTTTAGCCTCCAACGTTTTTTTTCTCTGTATTTAAATACTTATTTTATTCTTGAGCATTGTTAAAAAGAATTGCTGACAATAAATGAATAAATGAATTTGCGAAATGCATACCAAAAAAAAAAACAAAAAACAAAACAAAAAGAACAAAAATGAAAGACCTTAGCAGAAATAATACTATCGATGTTTGATTCTGAGGAAATGTCGAATATCGATATATGCCTCACTCTCATTACATACATACATATAATGATGTATGTATAAATTAGAGTTGGGTCAAGCATATAATTACTATTATTATTATTATGTATGCATGTGAAAAGTGATTATGTGAATGTGAACTATTTTTTATTAGCTCCTTGGGGAAATTTTGTTTTAAATATTTACCCTAACATTATATGTTGGCAGTTGCTGCAGGTAAAAAAAAAATAAAAGAAATGAAAAGAAAACCTTAGAATAAGAAAAATACGACTATGTATATACCACATAAGTGAATGTTATTGTAAAATGCGCATCTTGAGAAATGGGTGAGAGGGGAGCAGCGTGCTTGCAGCTGACAGACAATCAAAGCTCAATTACAAATACTAAAAGCCCAATACACAACTACTTTTGAATGTTAGCAAATTTATTATATGTATGTTTATCAAAATTATAATTATGACTAAGCTGTTTGCCAACACACGCTGCAAGATCCAACGAAAATTCAAAATGAAAGCCCAATTACAATACGATAACAGTGACATCAAATCAACTATTGGATTGTGTATTAAATAAATGGATAAATATATACATACATGCATAATAATACATAACATAAGCGTATTGTACAATATTTATTAATGACAACAACAACATCCAACAAAGCAAAAATAAAAATTATTTAAAATATATTATAAAAATTTAAAAATAAAATAAAAGTTAAACATAAAAACGTATGCGTTAGCCATTTCTTTTTTAATTTTCGGTTTTTACAAGGTTGATTTGGAATAAATGTTGTGCAAGTTGTGTTATTACTGTTCGCCATCATCGCACATAATCCTGATCAGAGATCGGATATTTCCTGCATCATTGGCAGGCTTGTACATCAGCTGGAGCTGCAGCTGGTATCTCGCTAAGCATCATACATTATCAAAGATTCACCTGACGGATGCGGATGCCATGCGGAAGCTCACAGGAAAAACTTTCATCGATTAGCACTCAAAGATTTCCAGGATTCAAGAAAAAATGTTTGAAAAAAATATTCCGCAAGTGGGTCAGAAAAATTAATACAAATCAAATATTCCAGATAAACTTATCCATTTTAAGAACTATGCGGATGTCTTAAGACTGAAGAAAGTTCTTGGCCTGACGATTTGCAAACAACTGAAATAACGCAACTTTTTTAAAACAGGAACATGCTCGTAGCTCTGCCTTATCCTTGCGGATCTTGGCGATTCCTTTGCCAAACACTTCGTTCAGAGCAGGGCTGCCAACAACGAATTGGGAATTTCGACTCATTTGACGTTCGCTCTAAATTGAAATTTGCATAAATACTTTGGTTCTTAGATAATCCATTACCCTTGAGTGCATTTCGATTATATTATATGCAATGTTATGGCCGAATTGAAGCCATTTTTCACGCCGTTTGTGTGCTAATATGCCTCAATTTTCTTTACGTAAGGGCAATTCAGGCAGTGCAGCACTTAGTTTGTGTCCCTGCTGCGTGCATATACTATCCTAAATAGCAACCTGCAAAGAATGCTATATAGAAGGACCATCGATTTAAAAAAAAATAATTTTGGTATACGAATAGTTTGTGCACTCGTTACTTGAATTGTGAGTCCATCAGTGTATATTTGCTTACTAGTAGCTTAAATATTATTGTTTTTAGCGCCCAAAAATTTTATAATCTTTTTTATTATTTTATAATTTTAATTTTGAAATATTTACAAATAAATTTTTATTTTGAATTGATTTATTTTGATGGTTTGTATTTTTTCTTTGTCGACGTTCAATAAAAATAGTGTAAAGTTTTTGGTAAATGAGTGCGAGAGAAATTGGAAGTTGCGTCCTCGAGGCACAGCCTGTGAAATACATGTATATATATATACATATATGTACATGTGTACATAATGCGGCGGCGTTTAGAGACTGGATCCTTTTATCGGTCTCTAAAATTTACTCATGTTTGCAGAAGCCTTTTTATAATAAGTGAGGTTGGCCAAGTCATCTCACAGTGCGTAGTAATCGGATAATTAATATCTGAGCCCCAGCGCAGCAGATATGGCCCAATGCCTGAAGATTGAACACAGATGACAACGAAAGTGTTTGACAATCATCCCTTCACCACCCACAACAGTGTTACAGCATACACTCACAAACAAAATAAATTGTTCATAGATATGATGGTATAACACTTTAATTTCTTGATTTATGTTAATTTACGTTTTTTAATTGGTGTTGTTGATGTTTTATTTGGAAGAAATTTACATTTCTTGTTCAATAAAAAAAAGTGGTACTTTTCATATATGCTTCTTTTGGAGTATTTTGAATAAGCTAATAATAACTATTTAGTTCATTCTTTTACTTTTATTAAAATTTTTTGGCATTGGTTTTTTCTTCTTTGGTTTTGTTTAAATGTAGTTTTACGAAAAAATTTATTTATTTATTTATTCTTCCTCCTCCTCTTCTTCTTCCTCCTCTTCTTCTTCTTCCTCCTCTTCCTCTTCCTCTTCTTCCTCCTCCTCTTCCTCTTCCTCGCCCTCCTCGTCTTCTTCTTCGACGACCTCCTCCTCGACCTCATCCTCATCCTCGGCGATGTCTTCATCGGCCTTGGCATCCTCCTCACCCTCAGGTGTCTCGGGCTCACCGGCCTTCTTGCCTGGTCGCTCGCCGAACCACTTTGGCAGTTTGGCTATATGGAAAAGTTGTACAACATTAGTATTATGAATATATACACGTTACAGTGATTAAACACACATAATACAATATAGACATGGAAAACATGGCACGACAATGAACAGAATGATTACTGTTGATAGTGTTTTCTGGTTTTCCCCACGGTACAGTAATAATTACAATTTGTGTAACTACCCACTTGCACCAGAATGGGTTCACTATTCTGTGGTACAATACCAGTACCAAGTGTATAGCTAGGCAATTTACATACATTTTTGACGGCCGGTGTATTGTTCCTTCTTCTCGTTCCAGATCTTCTCGTTACAATCCTTGCTGATCTCATCGAAGCCCTGTGTTCCGAAAGTGTATGCGTTTGTGTGTGTTTTTTTGTTTTTTGTTGTTTTTTTTTTAAAGTTATGCAAGTATGACGAAACAGTACAAAACACACAAGTACAGTTCACAATTATAAAATATATATATAGTGTACAGGACATAGAAAGAAATAAAAGAGAATAGACGTCAAGTGTGATATTAGCGTTAGCTACATTGTATGTATGTACGGTAATGTGTATAGATCCCCCAACAAGTAATATTCCAGTACATCGACGTTATATACTGACTGATTGACTGACTGATTGACTGATTGACTGACTGTTCGACTGACTGACTGACAATGGTGAAGATTTTTGGTCACTTTGGCGGTGCCTTTGTAAACATTGAACAGAGTATGTATGCAGGTACGAGTAGTACAGAATAGTACAAAAGACATATGTTGACATAATAAACATAAATAAAACATTTAGTTTGAAGAGAGCGCAAAGTTTTGTTTTGTGCGCGCTTACATTTTGTGCGCTGAGTAAACCTTTCCTGTCTCTCTTGCCATGTTTTTTCTATGGTTTCCGCATACACCGTATTATAGCCCTATATAGGTAGTACACAGAGAAAAAATACAGAGAACAACCCATTGTTTTGCTAGAGTTTGGCAAAAGAAACCTGTGGCCAAGCAAATTATCAGCCCTGGCTACCCAAATACTTACACCCTCGAAGAGCTTCTTCTTGTCGTCATATGAGCGGGTATCCACACGTCTCTCATATTTGGAGGCGACTTGAATCTTGGGCTGTAATCAAATTGAAGATATCGTCAAATTTGCTCAAGACATAGACATGTGCCTGGACGGGCTTATTGCTTACCGGGTATTTGCCAGTCAAGGCTTCTGGGTCGAGACCCTTCTTCAAGGCTTTGTGCCTGAGCTGTTGCTTCTGTCTTTCCTTCAGCTCTTTCAACTGCAAGTGAGCGTATTTTTAACAGACGTTCTGTCAGTTTTTGTTTTAGTTTTACTTACATCGTAGTCCTGACGTTTCTGCCTTTCTTCCAAGTCATACTTCTCAGTTTCCAATTTGACGATGAGCTCCCACAGTTCCTGGGCCTTCTCACGCAGCTTCTGCTCGCCAAAGCCTTCGATAGCGAGGGGCTTAATGCGGAACGACAACGAGATCTTCTTCTCCTCCTCCAATTGTTCCTTAGTCTTGTTACGTTCCATGGCGGCGGACGACAGTCCCAACTATATGCGTGCAATTTTCGATTTTTTTCCATTTTAAAATAACACATTTCGTTGTGTGTTTATTTTGTGGTTTTTTTTGTATTGTTTTGTGTGTGTTTTGTTTTGTTTTTCATGTGGTTTACAACAACAACAATTTGTAGTTTGGGGGTCGCAGGTTACGGTGGTACGTGTGGAACAGGTACGGTTTTATTGTGAAAGACATGTATTGCAAATGATAGATTAGCAAGATTGTGGTGTGTGTATGTGTGTGTATGGGTTTGTGTGTAAAATGAGATTAAAATTTAAATGGCAACGAACGGATACGAATCGAAGAAAGTACGAGATATACATAAAAAGTAAAGGTAGAAACGACGAAAATACGAGAATGGTTTGGGGAAGTGTATCAGTAAGCTGCATAGATGGAATTTAATATAATTACCACGCCTGTCTCCTTCTTGGCAATGGTGAAGTTGGGTCCCTTCTTGTCCTTGTCCTTCATGGCCTGCAACATGGCTTGGCGCTTCTTCTCGGCCTCCTCGAGACGCATGCGCTTCTCTTCAATTTCGCGCTGCTTCTTCTCTTCAGCCTCACGGACACGACGCTCCTCTTCCTCCTTCTTGCGTTGGGCCATCTTTTGCTCCTCCTCGGCACGGGTGACCTTGCGCTTGGCCTGCTTCTCCTTCAGTTTCTTCAGCTCATCCTCCTCCTTGGATCTCTGTTTGCGCCATTCGCTGATGTATTCTTTCAGCTGTTCATCGAGATCGGAGCGCTTCTGATCCTGACGCTTGATGAACTCTGGATCGCCCTCACCTCTGCACAGCACATCAAACAGGACAAACAATTAGTAATTAGCTCAAAAAATAATTAATAGTTTAGCTGGCTAAACTAACTAAGCTGTACGACTAGTATATCTAGATAGTTATGCCTAAAGTTAATTACATTGAAATCAAGTTGCTTTTAAATTTTGTTGAGTATTATGTATTTTTTAAATAATTAAAACTTGTACGCTATGCTAATATGAGTATACTCGTACATACATATGTACATAAATAAATACATGGTACATAATTTATGTATATGCTTTTGGAGTGGTTAACAACTTAACAATTAGCTGCCATCTCTAATAAGCATTAGATCAATTAAATTGTTAGTAATATCGACTACAGTGCGACTTCGTAACCCAACTTGGGCAGCTTCGGCCACTCGTCCTTTTTTTTAGACTACACTAAGCAAAAAGTAAGGCAAGAACATATTTAAAATTTGTATAGATATTATACAGATTATTATGTGGTGTATGAGTATTGCACATATCATAGTAAAAGTAATCTATATACAAAAGTACATAACCTATGCAACTAGGTCTAGATGTACTAGATGTACTAGATGTACGTGGTGCATACGTAGTGCATACGTACCACATACATTCATATGGTGAGTTTGGTGAGTATTCGATTAGCATTCAGTATGGTTAACATATATAGTAATAATAATAATGGCGCTGCTTAATATATCACTAAGAATTTAGTACGGGTTAGATTTTACATATCAATTTTGTACACATTTCGTATGGCATAAACTTACTCGGCTGGTGTCTGAGGTGGTTTTCTATACGTGAGGCAAACATGGAGGTGGTTTTGATATATTTGGTGGTTTTGTGTTTCAAAAATTGTTTGGTTTTATTTATAGTTTGGCACAAATTCACGATGAAGTACGCAAAAACACGTGTTGGGTTGAGAGATTTGTTTTTTTTTTTTTACATGTAACAAAAATATTTATTTTTTTTATACAAGCAAAAAAATTTTTGAAAAGAAAGAAAAAAACATTTTTTGTTTAAAACAAAATTATTTAAAAAAAATTATTGATGTTGCAATGAAACGTATAAAAAAAATAATAAATTAAAGGTAAGTACGTATTTGTAGTTTGTTGTTTTCTGGCATGTTGTTGAAAATTGTAAATTCTAAAACTAAATTCCAAGCAACGAACTGTAAGCTATTTATACAAATGTTCAAAATTCAAAACTGAAACTGAAACTGGAACTGGTGCCGTTCACAAATGAATGTTTTATTGTCGGAGCATACAAAAATAAACAATTTTGCTGTGCTTTGTACAAAATTTAATGGAAAGGTTTTTCGAACTTGTTGGAATTGTTTTTGGAAATGGTATTCGAGCAACGAATTGAACTAAATGCTGACTAGGGCAGTTTTGGGTTTCGAACATTCCGGATTTAAACTTATTTCTTTTCGGGACTGCACACAGATGCACTATGATTTAATTTTAAAACAACTTCCTAGAAAATAACTGATGTGACAAAATTTTATCTGTTTTATTGCAGCATCCGAGCCGCTCTGAAATTGAATGAGATATATATTTATATATATATATGTATATATGTAATATACATATTACATATATATATATATATATATATATATCTCACACTATATATTTTCCTATGAATTCATTTCGGGTCTTTAAAAAAATATACGAATATGATTAGGTAACGCAATTACTTACTTCCTGTAATAAGAAAGAGAAACAGAGAAATGGGGAGAAAGAGAGAGAAAAACAATTGTGGTTTAAAATTATCCATGTCTTAAATTCTGAATTGGTTGAACAAGAAGCCAGGCTAGCGATAGACGAATTTACTTTTGCCTTTTTTTCTCAGAAATTTTGAATGGTTTTATTCATTTTTCAAATTATATAGGAAAGGGAAAGACATGTTACGAGTACAAGTACGAATACAAATACGAATACAATACATATACATATACATATATATTTATATTGAAATAAATACTACATTTTGGGAGTAGGGGGTGTGGCGGGGTAGGCAATAATATAGGTGGGGGATACACATAAATATAGCTTCATATATGTACATAACGGTTGCCAATATGGTTGTTTGGAATTTGGAATTTACTCTGATGCTTGGATGGGATTCAGGGAAATATGTGTTGGATGTGTTATAATTTTGTATTTTGAAATTTTTATTATTATAATTTTTTTTTCGTGATTTCTTAACATGATTTCATTGCTTATGTGGATGTGTGGAATGTGTTTCAATACATTTTTTTACAAAAGATTTGTTCTAATTGAGCAAATAATAATTGATGTATTTATATAGGATACGATTTAATTAGGAGTACAACAACATTGAAAACAAAAACGAGAAATCAAAAAAGAAAACAAATAAATATACAAAATGATAATGATAAAAGGAAATGAAAAGGAAGCTAAATTAAGCACAGACAAACACACAAAACGGAAAATCTACGGGGGATAATTTTCACGAATGCACATTGACATTTTTTTTGCATAACATATAAAAAACGAGGACTTATACAAATACACATACAAATACAAATATAAAATACACACATATAGAGCATTCATTTTTTTTATGAAATCATAATCAAATCATAATTGTTAAAAACACCAATCGAGATTTAGCTGCTAAGTTTGGCCACAAAAATACTTACGTCTCCTCTCTGGTCTCCTCGACAACCTCCTCCTCCTCGGAACTGCTGACGTGTTCGTAATTAAACGATTTACGTGTATGGTTTTGTGCAAAAAACAATATCACAGGTGCATTTTGGATCGATTTGTTCGATTGGTTGGTGTATGTGCAAAATAGTTGTACGAGTTGTTGTATTAAAGTTGTTTGTTATTGATTTCGAGAGAGACAAAACGACAACATTAGCAGTTGATTGATTCAAACATTTGGTTTTGGGGAATTAATGTTGCCGGGAACGGTTGTTGTTTGCCGGCATATAATTTATTCATTATTATTATTCATATGGTTTGGGGTTTCGGTTGGGTTGTTGTTTGGTGGTTGGTGGTTTGTGGTTCGTGGTTTGGTTCGGGTCCAGGTGGGTGTGTGATGAAAGTAGAATTTGTGTAAAAAGGAATACAAATCAAACATGTGCCATAAAAAATTCAAAAAATAAAAATAATAAAAATTGTAAACACCCAATGCTTAAGACATAGACACACACAACTAAAAAAAAAACTGTGCATGGTGTGTTCAGATTTATGTATATGTGATTTAGTTAAACAAATCGAGGTTGAAGTTACAGCTTACAATATACATATTGAGTCGAGAAATCTAAAACCGCTCCCCAATTTGGGAGTTCTATGATTAGATCGATAATCTTAAATATACCAAAAGGCACACTTTAACTTACGACTGAACTGAACTGAACTGAAGTATGATTAAATAGTAACCACCTTGCCGTATACTTAATATGTTTGCTGTTGCCTGCCCAGGACGTGTACTTACGTGTATTCCTCATCATCGGACATGGTTACGGTTTAGGATTGAAAAAACCTACAAAAAGCAGAAAGGAAAAAACGCATTAGTCAATGTCATATTTGGTGAGATATGTTTCGTTACTGTTACAGTTACTGTAGTTCACTGTTGTTATGCTACTGTTCAGTGTTTGTAATGTGCCAAATGTCAAATGCATCAACGCCAGAAGCAACCGCAGCAGCAGCAGCGACAACAACAATGGCCAAAAACCAAAATAGCAACAGCCTCCTCTTATTGTTGTTGTTATTGTTGTTTTCGCCTTGATATCGCGCTATATTTAGACATCACATATTTATGCAGGGCAGTATCTGTGTCTGTATCTATACAACACCAGCATACATATATCTGTGGCCGTATGCTGTCATAAGACACACACATTCATATACACACACACACATATACATATATATATACACATATATATAAATATATATATATATAAACATATACATATATATATATATATATACAGATCCATATTTATTTTTTTATAGCTGGCGACAATGTTGTATCTGATCATAATTTGTGCGCCTCTTACAAAATTCGGTTATTTAATTTTATGTACTCTTTTCTCTGTCTAGCTGCCCATGTATATGTTTACACACACACATTCATATATACATTATACATGCATATATATATATATATATTTATATATATATAACATATATATAGTGTATATGTATATACTTGTGTGTATATAAAATTGTGTCTTATTTTGCTTAATTTTTGTGCTGAGATTTGTGTGAAATGCTTTGGCTTTCTAGCTAAATGTTAAAAATAGATGCGCGTATTGAATTTCCCTGACGACGACCCAAACTATGCGAAGCGCTAAAAGAGCTTTTCCGATGACTTTCGATCGAGAATCGTTCAGATTTGTACCTTGGCACTAAATCAATGGCACTGCAGAATTTCATCTAACACACAAAACTGAATAGAGCCAAACTCGGCTAAACTCAACTGAGGAGCAACTGTCAAAAAAGTTAAATTCGTTTGTCAAAAACTTTGACAAACATGACAACATATGCAATGATGTACGGCTAACAGAATGAATATGTGTGTGAATCTATAAATTGTATATATTCATGCATTTTTAGGCGTTGCAAAAACTGGGTCAGAATATATACTTGGATTTATAAAAATAAAAATGCATTATAATGTATATTTGTGATAATAAAACTGACTTAACTGCAAGTTCAACCACTTGTGAGAAAACATTGAAAAGAGTTAGATGGTATACAGTACGTATACTTGACAAATAACAAGTAGCTGCATTTTACCGTATATCATAGCGTCTGATTAGAAAATCGCATTATTGGCTGTTTGGTGTTTGGTGATTACCCGTTCACAACAATTTACAAGCGTAAGGATCAACCTTCAGATATAGTATGGGAATAACTCCTATAGCATTAATAATTCTTCTCACTATTAATATAATAAATGTATATTCATTATATGTAATCCTGAAGAGTTTGATACAAAGCTGCGTCTCTGCTTCAACTTGATCTCTCAATTCGCTTTTCTCTATTCAATTCTCGATTCCTTGCCAACTTTCTATACTGAAAATCTGTACTTTTGGCAACATATTGGAAAATATTTGGAAACTACATAACAGCAATCTGCTTAATTTAAAAAAAAAATAGAAGAAGAAGAAGAAGAATATTTCGTATTCGTGCTGTGCACTAAATTTAGAAATTTTCCAGCACCGATTTGGATATATCCGATATGAGTGCGAGAATGCCTATATGTATTTGTAACTGTATCACATGTGCGTGGGACTGTGTGTATATATATGTGTGTGTGTGTGTGTGTGTATGTGTACGTGCGTGTTCGTGGGTGGGTGTGTGCTTGTCTGCTTGGCTTGAGACGCCTGCGCAGTCGGAACGTAGACACATCGTTGTATCTGTATCTGTATCTGTATCTGTGTGCTTGTCAGTGTTGGCCATTTTGCCAAGGTAAGAACACACACTGCCAGGCACACACGCACACACACACACACTCACGCACACAGGCACACACGCACATATGAGCATATATAAGCGCACAGCTTATTTTTAAAATTTGTAGATCGAAAAAATAAAAAAAAATATACAAAAAAAAAAGCAAATTCTTTAGATCATATAACACTTGGCTGTGGCTCTCAAAGCGTTCTCATTCGGAGATTGTTCGATTTTGTTCGTAATCCTGATTATTGTTGCTGTTGTTGCTGCTGCTGCTTCTTCTCATGTTGTTGTTGTTGTTGTTGCTGATTTATATGTAGTTGTTGCATTGTAGTTGTTGTTGTCGTTGTCGTTGTTGTTGTTGTTGTTGTTGTTATACGCCCTAGGGCAATTATTTATAGTCTTTTGCAGGCATTGAACAAAAAAATTTGATTCAAAAATGCAGAACAGAAAAAAAATTAATTTAAAAATCAAATTCCAATTGGGAAATCGTTTATGTTGTTCTTTTAAACACACTGCATTCGTAAATTGTTTCTGTCTTTTTCACTTAGAAAAAAATTGTATAAAAAAAATATAAGAAAAAAAATGCATTTTCTAAAATACACAAGATTATATAAGAACATTTGTTTGCAATCTGATTTCTTATTTGTTCTTTCCTTTTTTTGTGTTTAGTTTCTTATGCGTTTTATAAGTTCAATTTGCAAGGATTTACATTTGAATTTGTTCAAAATTTGTGATAAGTTTCAGGTTTGTTCGAAAACCTTGTCAGTTTTTTATTATTACTATTTTATTTTATTTATTTTTTTGGCTTTTGGCTAAACACACTTGGCCAACTTACTTAGGGAAAAAGAAACAAATTGAACTCTCAACTAAAGTCCGAGCAGCTGACGTTGTAGGAGCGAATGCTGCGGTTCGACTAAACAGACTGACGATCCAAAGCGATGCTACACGTTATGTTAAAGAATTTTTTCAGCTTGCGGAAAATGAAAAGCATTTCCCACCACTACCAGTGCACGCTCACACACACACACACACACACATGCGCACACATAGACAGACGACAAAGGTCTCTAAACGCATACAGACAGACAAATATATATATTGGCTGACGCCATTAAACGAACGGGCGTGAAAAGGCGCGCTATATGCCGGTCCACTGGCGATCCCCAACGATGGCCAACAAGTGGTGGTGGGCGGTAGTCGGTGGACGTAGGGGGGGCGGCTGTGTACAGAGGCACACCACACCACGACAACGATAGCCGACTATGCCATTCAGCTACGAAATACTTGGCAACCATGGCGCAGGAGCGCATAGTTATGCATGGACTGGCGGTTCGAGACGAAGCGTAGCGTGGGCGACGACGACAGCTTGTGTGTGTGTGTATGCGTGTATGTGTGCGTGTGTGAGTATGTGCCAGCCTGGCAGCAGTAACAATTTCAGGTGGGTTGCCCCCGCCCACCCCGTCGGCAGCCGCTTGCCGCGTCGCCTTCTTGCGGCTGAAACATAAACTTGTTGAATAAACAAAACGCGCACACGCACACACAGAGACAGCAGGCGAACCAGAGATTTCCATAACGAATACATCCAATTGGCTATGTGCTGTATATAAGTGCATATGTATGTGTATTCGTACGTGTATGTGTATATAGCCAGCTCGAGCATGCCAATAGCGAATATAGCTGCCATATAGCGCATCTATGCGTTGGCGTTTGAGTTGTTTTTGGAATCAAATATCGTTGAACATAAATTTCACAGCCATTAAATTTGCTGCCATACATACACGAATATGTATATGTGTCTGTAAGTGTATCCAGACTATATATATGTATATATATATATATATATATGTATATATATAAACATAACTAGGCTAGCGATGAATAGTGCGCATAGTTTAGATCCCAGCTGTAGAATGAATTTTGTGCCACTACTATTTAGATCAAATACATATATAAATGTATGTTGAAGTTAAAATATAAAAAAAAATGTCAACGTTGCAACATTGCAACATCTTGTGGGCGCAGTGCATGCCCTCAAAGTCCACGTATCTTAATGATTTATCAGCGATTGCTTTAAACCATCCTACATACATTTGTCTCATATATAGAGATATATAATCTATATATGTATATACATAGACATATTTAAATGTATGCTGACGTCGCTGCTGGCTGCCAAATAGCCGGCCTTAGTACGGTTTGTCCGTCCGTCTCTCCATCTGCCTGTCTGCCTATAAAATCGATCTATTCGTCATTGCTCTTCTTTGGATTTGAATTTGACCTATTCGTTCAACGTTTTACTTAATAACTGAGCACCCTGAGCTATCGTTCTTGTATTGAAAGCTGAAATTGCTGCAATACAGTAAATTGACTCGTTTTCAAATGCAATCAAAATTAAACTCAAACTCTATGAATAATACATATATCACTAACATACATACATAATCCATAATCGATAATTAAGAACATTTTATTTTGCACATATATATGTACGTGTAAGTAATCTTAAGCTTCAAGTGAATAAATTTATGTTCGAACTTTAAGTGAAATACAACCCAAGCCATTATTAGTTTATTAGATTCTTTATTCGTACAATTTTTACTGTCTAATTATTACTTAAATTTGGGAAAGAACAGCCTTAGATACTCACCGGTCTATTGACAGGACAGTGTAGACTAAGAAGTCACCTAACTGAACTAGGTATATATGGTAGCGATCTGTGCAGGTTTTGTGAAAGAGAGGAGGAATACTCGATGCACATCCTAGCAGAATGTGTCGCCTTAGCTAGAAGAAGACGCAGCATCCTAGGGATGCATGTTTTGAATTTTGGAGACATAGAAGACCTCAAGCCTGATGGAAGAGCCGTAGGCTCAGCAGGGGGCACAATAGTTCAAGTAGGTCGCGGTGCAAATTTTACGTGAAAGCCTCTTTGAATGCTTATGTGCACAATAATTTTGAGCTTGTTGTTTTTTAAGTTAGTTTAACAGACAGCTTTTGTCAGTTTATAATTTAAAATATGCGGACTAATATAATTAATTGGTAAATATAAAATAAAGCCATATTAGGAAACTTACTTGGGCATTATTTTTTGTCAAATTTCAATTAAATAGTTTTCATTTTAAGATATTATGTATTTATAAGAAATAAGTAAGTAGAAATGAACAACCATCCATAGTAATATATTTATCTGGACTTTCAATATCTTTTATATTAAATCAAATACATAACAATAGCAAATTTCAAAATATAAATTGTGCTGTTAATCGAGTTTATTTCTTTTCTTTTCTTTTCTCTTTTTTTTTTTTTTGTTTTGCTTCGCATTTGATGCCACTGGGTAAAAGTATCTGCTTATATTTAGAATCTGTATCTGTATCTATACAATTAACACACATATATATGGTGGATTTATAAATACAAATGTATGCAATTTGGGTAGATACAGCACGGGACTCAACACAATTTACAACGAGACGATCACAAAACAGCAATTGATGATGAAAAACACACCTGCAGCAGATGGCATCAACTATGCACTAAAGATGAGAGCAAGAAAAGCCAGCTTGAAATTTATTGACTAAGTTCACAATTGCATAATCGATGATCGAATAGAATTCAAATTCCATTTGTTTACGTTTTGAATGCCTTTAAATATCGCAAACACTTTTTCAATGGGGGACTTAAAAAGATATAGTCCCACATACGAATGTTGACCCATTTGAACGTCTATGGGCAAAAATCTCACCATAGCACGTAAGCCCAATTTAGTCAACGCGAGCTATATGCATATATATGTATATATATATATATGAATAGATAAACATGGATATATACTTATATCAATTTCAAACTGGGCATATGCATATATAGTATAGATGTTAATAGAGCATATGCCAATTCTTGGGGCCGACGTACATTAAAAACTTTGAACTTAGTGAAACCAAGCCAAATATTTCAACAATCTGTTTTTCATATATGTATGTAGTACACATATGTGCATATACAGATACAATATACGGCATAAACATACTTACGTACGTATGTACGTACAGGCTTACATACATATTTCTCTGTTGCCTTCAACTAAATTTCAATTTGCATCATCTTCAACATCAACAAAATCAAGGAAAACAAATAGCAATGTTTCGGGTATTGTGCTATTTTTGGGTCTTTTGTGTGGGCGAAGATGCGCTCGGCTTGCCTTCGGCTCTGTTCGGCTTTCAGCAATCCACATACATATCTACATTTAGGATGGTACATACACATGCACATACCACGAATAAATATGTGTGTAGCTTTTATAGCTAGTGTCTACGACAATGTGTTCAAATGTCTATCTATGGGAACCGCTTTCTACAGCGATTGCCTGCAGATGAAACGGATGCACTGAGCTTAACTTTAACATTAACCTCATTATGAACATCAAATCCAAATCTTACAAATTAAGGAATTAATCGGTCTAGTTGTTTGCTTCAGTGTACAAACTATAATTTCTTTAGACTAAACCGATTTTTAAAAAGAATCTTTTTTGGCAGCGGTTTACCATCAGGATTAATGCAGCATTTATACATTGAACTCCATTTTTGCTACCCTAATAATCGCTTTAAGGGATAAGGAAATGCTTTCCACAACCATAACATTGTCGAAACTTACCCGACTTTTAACTTAATAACTAATATGCATTCTGTGAAGGTAGGCCAAAATATCTAATAAGCCACTTGGCATCTCAAATAAACTGTTTAGAAGTCAGCTGGCTACATTGTTTGTACAAATGTAAATATTGGAATTTACACAATAATTCTAAGAACATTTCATATGCTCTAATTTTAAATTGAAAATATTTATAAATCTATAAGAAAGTTATTAATTCCATCAGAATTCGATTGGATTCTTTTTTCAATGAATTGTATAAGGAGGTTTCTAAAACTCGGTCACACCAATTGAATGGCATACATACATATATGTATAAACATTCAATGCTGCTTCTAATGTACATTGTATAATAATATCACAATTTGTGACTCATCTACCATCGCAATTCTTTGTAAGCATTTGGGTTAGCTGTGTGAAAGCGTTTTTTACAAGCTTTATAGATAAGATCTTTAATACAATCTCTGTTCATAATCATGGTCGCTTCGTGTTTTCATAAATCTTAGTGATGTTTTAAGAAAAGCAAACATATTTTGTAACCTAACAAACAACTCGTTGTGTGCCAAATTTAGAATATATACGTGCGACGTTCGATTTAAAAATAAGTTCAACCGAATTAAACGAAACGAAGAACGGCAAAATATAAAGTATTTAAGAATGAAATTATAGACAGCACACATAAAGAGAACTATTCAAAACCATGTAAAATCGTATACACACTTTTAACGAAAAATACTTCAAATGCTAAGCCACTTTAGACAAATAAATGGTCCTTATTTTATTGCAATTTATTTATTTTTTATTGTTTATATGTTCAAACATTCTAATATGTACATAGATAATGTATATGTATATGTACATATGTATTTTATAATTAAAAACGTATATACACTGCCATGCACTTGATTAGGAACAAGCACTTTTAAATGAATTTACAACTATTTAACCAAAAAAAAAAAAAAAACAGTCGATATGAATGTATACCTATTTGTTTAATATTTAGATTTTTCTTATGTATAAATCAAAAAACAAAAATGTTGTTCAGTCAACTTTCAATGCTTTTGTTTGTTCAGATACTATGTAAAAATCTGAAATTTTCGTGCAGTAGCTAACTGGGGAAGTACTTTAATAAATTTGGTTTTAAGTGTTTGTTCGTTCATTTTAATATTATTGAACATAATTTAATAATTTGTGGAAAAATCTTTAAATTTTTATTTATTTTAGAAATAATACATAGTATATATGTATGAAATAGTTATGTACAATACAGTTCCATAAATAGTTAATTAAAGAAAATGACCATATTTCTTTGCCGCAAATTTGGCCAGATATACTGTAATCTTGTTATTCATGAATAAACAATTAATGTAAATATTTAATTGCAGCATATTTGAATAGATCCTCAATAGTTTTGCAGCGCATTTGCAATCCAACCTTAAAATAAATATACATGCACTAAAAGCAATCCCATCCCAATATTTGCATTCAATTTGGCACGCCTGCCTTTGGCATCCTATGTATATATATGCATATACATTATTTTCAGAATGCTTATGTGTTTTTTAATCTGATATTTTAAAATGTGAGGATCAATATTTACATATTGCACTTCACATCAATGTGTACATGCCTAAATCTGCTAAAAAAAAAAAAAAAAACAAGCACAAAGTTGTAACGGGCTGTGCGGATTATAAGTTAGTATATTCGATAATTAGCAATTCAATATCGGCTAATTGTTATTATTTATCGCAATTATTGTCCCATTACGATTGCTTCACATTTATCGGCCAGCCACCACCGCATTTTGTCGATAGTTCTGTAGCTCGATTTGTTAATTTTAAAGAACCACAAATTAAGATATATTTATACAAACATACTCACAAATACAAATGTATGTAGGTGTTTTTTTGTACGTTTGTTGTTTAATGCGCTATTTCATTGTTGTTCATTTCTTTTGTTTTAAGCAGTGACGCAGTGAGGACGCGCCTCCGTTTCCCCGCCCCTCCCCCATTTATCTGCGTTTTTGTTCCTGTCTAACTGACGACGCATTCAGTCTCTGCGAATTGTGCAAAGCTCGCATAGCATTTGAACGGAAACATGGCCAGCGAGCCAGAGAACAAGCCGCCCATATTGCACATTCTGGTCGTTGGTTTCCATCACAAACTGGGCTGTCAGGTGGAGTTCTCGCATCCGCCGCTAATCGCCGGCTCAACTGGTCGCAACGAATGCCCATCCGGATGGAAGTATTTACCAACGCTGGCTCTGCCCGACGGCTCGCATAATTTTATAGAGGATACGGTGTTTTTTAATCTGCCCAGTCTGTTTGAACCGGCGGAAAGTATTTATGGCGTCTCGTGCTATCGTCAAATCCCCGTGGAGAAGCTCAAAATACGGACCGCAGACGTGACCCGCAGCACCGTACAAAAGTCCGTATGCATATTGGCACGCCTGCCCATCTATGGTTATATTGAGGTGAAACTGTCGCTCATTGCCGACGCATTCTTCGACCAGGGTGACTTCAGCTGCACCGAGCTGCTGGTGAAGGCATATCAGCAGCTAAATTCGTGTTTGCTTGATGAAGAGACGCGTCGGCCGCTGCGCCACTTTCATGTGGGTCTCTCGCTGCGCGAGATTGTGCTCCAGTGGCGCCACAAGACGCTAATACTGTTTAAGCTGCTGCTCCTCCAACGGCGCGTTGTCTGCTTTGGCTCTCCGGTGCGCGGCATGTGCGTCTTAATATTGGGCATGGCATCGCTGGTGCCGCGTTTGCTGGAAAAGGGCTTTCAGGAAGTGGCCTGTGTGCGCACCTCCCGTCCGCTCTCGCCAATGCCTGACTTTACGGACTCGTTGCAGCGCGAGGCGGAGGTGGATATTGAGACAGAAACTGAAGCTGAAACTGATGCTGTGGTTGAGATTGAACCTGACGCGCTACCAGAAGCGGAGGACTTGACGCTAGTTTCCTCGGCCGCATCCGCGGGTTCACAGTGCTGCAACAGCAGCGGCAACACCTCACCGCACACAACTCCAAACTCACAGTCGCAGGACTCAAGCTGCCCAACCACAACGCCTACGCACCATGGTCTGCATCGCGTCGACTCAACAGAGAGCGGTACCAGCGCTGGGGGCGGCAAGCGTAACGGACGCAGCAGCTCATTGACTCGCGAGGCGAGCGTTGATACATTGGCCTGTAAGTGAATGGTTGTTGTGTGGCCGAATTATGGTTTACGGTAAATTCTTCGAAATTCATCCCCGAAATAAGATGCCAATCTGAAATGAGTGCCCAGTGCTCGTAGATCAGGTTATAGAGATTGGGCTTGTATCACCGTACATAAGAATTAAGCTATGCTATCGGTTTATTTCATTTAAACGGCAATGCTAATTTCTGATTCTCTTTGTCAGCTAATCTTGCCGCACTCTGTGCAATTAATCCGGACGAATACCGAGCACCTGTCAGCATCTTTGCCAGCGGCAATTTGTGCCTGCCGTATTTGTCGCTGCCGTACATGGATCTGCTCAGCGATCCGATGGTGCTGTCCTACATCATTGGCACCTCTAATGTGCTGTTCCAGCAGAAGCGTCAGCTGGCTGACGTGCTCGTTGATATCGAGTCGGCCAATTTGGATGCTCATGATCCGGAATTGCGGCGCCAGCTGGTGCTCAGCACCGAAGATTTACGCTACATGGACTACATACTGAAGCACGTACAAACGCCGAAAGAGGATGCTGAGGGAAGTGAATACTGGATTCGCGAACAGTTCCAGGGTTACATATTGGCTCTCCTACGCACTGCGATAGCGCCGGGTAAGTCGAAGTGAGAGCCGAAGTTAATCGTATCCCTAATCGAATTTGTTATGCACAGATGTTAAGGACAATGATCACTTCAATCCGAACTTTATGAACGCCTTTAAGCGCACACAGTGCTACCAGGAGTGGTTTGATGTGCGACCTGAACCCGAATTTTTTGATGCATTACCCGTTGGCCATCCGTTTGCGGGCACTCTGTCCGTGGCAGACATGAAGCTGAAACTGGCGCAGTAAGTAAAGATCAAGTTGCAAACAAGAGCCAAAATAATTAAGAATTAACTTCTTGGTTTATTGCTTGGCCCTGACAGGACCATGCAGAATAGCGAGAGCGGACGAAAGATCAATCAAGCAGTCAATAACACTAGCCGAGCCGTTGGCGGCGCCATCTCACAGGCCAAGGGGGCCCTCTCCAGTTGGTGGTCCTCTATGATGACAGCGCCTGCCAATAGCACAGGCAACGGTGCCTCCGTCTCTGGTGCTGGCAATGACAGCAGCCAAAGTCACATTGACGAGGGCATCGATGGTGCGGCGGCATCACAAGAGCCGCCGGAGATCTCAGTTACATTCCAAAACCACAAGGACGAGGCGGAGCTAGATGTGACCGGCGTTAGCATACACATGGCCAGCCGAATCTGCGATGATAATCAGGAGGAAGCACGCGAATCGAGCAGCAGCTCACCGCAGCAGCAGCCGCAGGGCATCGTTGAGATTGGCAGAGAAGCCGAGCTGCTGGACAAAATCACTCCCGAGGATCACGCAATGGCAGCAACAACAACAAACCAAACACAATCTCAGCCATTACGTGCCGGCTGTGGCGGTGATCTCGCTCTCTCCACTGGTACTGCGTCCGCCGTGGAGTGCAACAATGGTGATGTTTTTATAGTTTGAGCGGCAATCGCACAAGAGCAGCAAAAGCAACAGCAGCAGCAGCAGATACACCAACAACCACCATCAGCACTATTACACACCATACACACACACTACTGTATAAATTTACCTAAGCTATACTATACACACATACTTATTTATTACAGCAAAATGTTGTTTCAGTGCATTTGTTTTGCATTGCTTTCTTCTGTTCCACATTACTCAAAATTGGCCAAAAATTATATTATAGTATGTATGTGTAATCGTATGTATGTAAGCCCAAGCCCAAGCCCAAACCCAGCTCCCGCCCCTCCCACGAAGCGAACGTTCTCCTATATATATATGTAACAGTACAATGTAAAGCTAAAGCTAAACCTAAACTTAAACCGAACCAAGTGCAATTTAAAACAATATAATCAAATGTTTGATCCGCGTGGCAATAACTAAGCGAGAATCCAAAGCTAGCAATTGTAGCTCCATCTCACTCACTTCTATCTATCTTTCTCCCCCTCTCGCTCTATATCATATTGATATTTTATAGAGTATTTCATAGTCGACAATGCAAGCCAGCCGACCGTTCAGTCCATTCGGTTTCTGTACGTGTGTGTACATTCACAACGAGGGCTGTTCGCAAACTCCATTTGAAATCACTACATGCAAGAATTTAGACACTCATCCAATAATACTTATAACCGACATGTAATTAATTCATTATACGTCTCCTCATGCAAATAAAACAGTTAATGAATTGAATAAATAATGTAACTTACTATATGTGATGCGTTGGGATCAGAAGGACCTGCTCTATTGATTGGCATTCAAGGATATATGAGGCCATCGGAAAAAGACGACATCAGAAAACCGTTTAGCGAATAACTTTAAGGACGATTCTTAATAATATTATTTAATTTATTAATAATAGTGGTTTGTAACATGGCTGAGAACAGAAAATGTCTGAGATATGATCACATTTTATATCAAAAATAAAAAATAATTTTTTTTGTTGCTTGAGTAATCTTTGTTCTTTTGAATGTAGTCCTGAAAATGGCAGTTACTACGATTTTTTTCCTGTACAAATTTCGACAGACATTTTTTTTACAAATGAGAATCCTTCAATGCAAGTTCAAAGATGTCTGTCCCTTCCAGATCCATAACAAAAATTTTCTTTGCATGACATATAAATTTATTTGCAACTATACATGTAATAAATATACTATTCACTTTCCTTCAGCCTTAAAAATGCCGCATTCAATTCATCCTCGAACGGGGGCAGCTTGATGCTCTCCAGCTTCCGTTCAAGATTGGCTAACTCGATGTTGTTTTGTGTAACTATCGCTTCAAACTGCTTGAGCTGATCATTGGCAAGCACCAGCTTCTGCTGGTAATTCTCTAGGAATTCGGATCTTTCGCGCAAACGCTCCTCCTGGCGCCGCTCGGCAGCGCTAAGGTAATCCTCATTCTGCTGTCTTTTGTTTTCCAAATCGAGTGTTAGCTCTTCCTGATGCCGCTTTAGTTGCTCGAACTTCACGTTGAGTTCCAAGCTGCGTTCTTCCAATTGCTCTTGATGCTGCGCCCACATGGCTCTTTTGGTTTTATATGCGTGGTGCAGTTGCAACATTTCCTTCTCGTATGACTGAACTTGTTTGTTAATATTGTTGATTTCCGTTTGGAGATTCCGGTTCTGTAGGGTCAGCTCGTTTCTGTGCTGCTCCAGCAGCCGATGCCGCTCCCTGTACTGAGCGCCACGTTTCTCAAGCAGAGCGGCTAGTTTGGCGAGGCGCCGGCTGCGTACCTGAATATCTGAATGCAGCGGCGGCAACGGCAACAGCAGCTCCAATTTATCCTTCTCGCTAGCGCTGCATATGCTCGAATCGAAAACTATGTTCTGCGCATGCGTGTTGAATTTCTCCACTTGGTCGAGCAGATGCTTCTTGGCACGAGCCATTCGCACCTGCTGATCGTAGCCGCGTTCAGTAAACTCAAGCGTTTGTCGCTTATAGAAATGCTCCTCGTTCTCCAGATCGCTGAGCACCAGTTTCATGCGCTGAAACTGTTCCACGGTGTACTTTTGTCCGCTCACTTCGCATTGCAGTTGCTTCCACTCTCTGCGCAGCACTTTCATCTCTTTTGCATATTGTTTGTTGCGTTCAAATAACTGTGCAATCTTCTCACAATATTCCTTTCCACGGGTTTGGGCGACCAGCAGCTGCTTCTCTAGATGCTGCGCCTGGGCAATTAGTTGCTGCAGCTGCTCCAGATTGTTTTCGTTGGGTAATTGCAGCTGCTCTTCCAATTGCTGCAACTCGTTCTGCAGACGATTTATATCCTCATCCAGAGATTCGATATCGGGAAAGTCACAAAGGCTTTTAATTATTTGATTTCTGACTTCGCGCTCTAACACCGGAAAATCTTCGCCCTTATTTTTATCCCACATCGCAAAACAGTCTTTCGTCGAGGTAAATAACAACTGAACCGTCTCCTCGTTGAGCATGATGCTGCTGATCTGTGTATTGGATAGAGCCATGGAATCAAGGGTATTTTGAACATAGCTCGGTTGTTCACTGGTTTCCACAAATGGGAACTCCTCATCTTCGCTAGCTTCCTGCTGTTTGAGGGGCAAAACAGGGGCAAAGTCCTTAAGAAAGTCGAGCATGACAATTACATGACCAAACGAGTGCTGTGTTGTGGGCGTCATCAACCAAGACTTGTTCACCTGATACGGATAATTGATCTTATGCAATACGCTAGTAATATCCTCCACATGATTGCTGCCCACACTTGTGCGATTGCCCCAAATAAATTGAAAAAAGAAATTCACAATGCTCACAAACTGTTTCATCGTCATTTGGCGTAGTGCAGTGCCGCCGCGGCTAAAGAACTCATTGGGAAAGCCTGGTAGGATAGCCAAATGATTCATTTCATCCAAATATTCGGCAATCAGCTGCGACTGCTCCTGCACCCACTTCTTGTCCGTGTGCAGCGCCACGGGTCGCTCCACTGAAGTTGCCTGGCGATGCCGCAGCGGCGTCGCGCCATTGGCCACACTACGCTTCGTTGTGGGCAGCTGACCCGAGCGAAGGGGCGTGCCACGATCGCGATCCTGAGTTAGCCGCGACTGTGCCTGCCAGTTGCTGTGGCTAGGCTTGTTTACTGATGCCGACGTGCTGCGCTGCGCCCTAAAGTTGGATACGCCCAACAGTTGTGATATTATAATACAATGCATGAACAAATAAATATGAATGTTGGACTTGCCTGCTTTGGCGTTTGTTTAAAATGGCGCCATCATCCCGAGCATCGTCATGAAATTCTGATGTTCGCCGTGGCCTATACATCGCTTAGTATATATTTAATACTCTTTTTACATTTATAATTATTATTTAGCTTTCTTAACTTCCGGGCTTGTTATTCTAGCCTTAAGGAAATACAATATTTAATTCGAAAACTAATAGATATCGCGTTTGGTAGCGTCACCAAACGCTTTACGGATGTTATCGATATGTCGAAATATCGATATGCGGCAGTGCGTCGATCTACAGGGTTGCAGTTAGCGACACTGTCCACAAAAATTTTATACATAAACATGAATATCCCCAATAGGCGCGCTTTAATTTAAATACCCAAATTATGTTCACAAAACTTCCTTCGTTTATTCCAACGTATTAATTAATTTTAATTATTGTTACACAATAATCATGCTATGTATATGAATTACATTAGTTTATAATTATTATTATTTTAATTAAATATCGATCACATTTCCTTTCAGAACGTCTCAACTTTCCCTGTTCGCTTTACGTAACGCACAAACAATAATAATTAGATACATTATATTACATTCTGGTTTTAAATACATACAAATACAATTATGTTTCACTTATATTATTAAAAGAAAAAAAAGGTTGCACTTGGGCCTTTTATAGCAGAGGTAATAAATACGGATTTATTGTGGTTTTGGGTGGTGTGCTAAGCAAAAAAAAATTCGTTTCTAAGATTAGGAAAAAAAATATTTATATGTTTAAAACAATAAAGCGAGATTTGCAAAAATCAAATCAACGCTAATACTATAGATTGTATTATATAAAAATTAAGTAGACCATATTTAAGTCTATTTTCAGTGTAAATTATTTTTAATTTTGCTGATTAAGGAAAACTGTGCACTATGAAAACAAAAGACAACAAAAATGAAAATCCGATAGTTTGGTTGTTGCACAAGTTATATGCACTTAGCTCCCATTGGAGCCCATTTGTATGTATATAATATTGTCCTAAAAGCCTTAAAAAAAACTATTACGTAGCGCTCTGCCATGTGGCTTAACAGGTCAGATTGCCCAAAATTTACAATATATACTCGTACATGCCTTGGTAGAGCAAAGGAACACAAGCAAAAGCCATGTGAAAGCTACAAAAAGAAATGGTTCATCCTCAATTTAAACATTCGAAATATTTTACAAATATTTGAATAGGTCTTTTTGTTTGGGTTTTGTGTTGTCGTGTGTGGGGTTTTATGTGCTATATATATAAATATATATATATGTGTGTGTGTGTGTGTGCTTTTGATGTCCATCATTGTTGTTTTGTGTACGTGTAAGTTTTCTATGTTTGAATTTAGGTACATTACAGTTCTTTGTATTGCGTTGCTTTACATGCAATTTCATATTATCCCAAATTTGCATTATCCTAGTGCGTGCTAACTAATAAACTGGGCGCCATCAAAAATGATGTGGCCACACAGCTATGTAGATTATGTATGTAGGCAACTATCGTGTTAGTGAAGTTTTGCTAGTTGGGCGCATTCAGTGTATCCATATTGGAGCCGTATTGCTTGTTCACCGACATTGTAAAGAGCCAAGCGAGAGCCAGCAAACTGCTGCCCAGCAGATCGCCCAGCGCCGTCAGATATGGTATGGAGGAGTTGTCCGGATCGATCTTCCATTTCCACATGGCGTGCACAATGATGTGCGCAATGTAGAGCAGCAGCATTACCTGTTAATGATTTCAACAAGTTTTATAAACTCTTCCACAGCGTGTATTAAGAAAGAGGTACTCAAACTTACCTGTATCAAACTGGCCAATAAATAGGATAGCATAAACACCCACGTTACAGTCGTCGCATTCATGTTTATGTAATCGGCCACAAAGATGAACAATATGTTGCCAGGTATGGACATGGCGATAAGTATGCGGGCCGTTTTTGCATAGGGCACTGTGTTGGCAAAATAATGATATCAATTTACAGAAATATAAATATGTGTATATATACATATATAATATATATATTTAAAGTGGAGTGTTTATTCAACTTACCGCCCTTGAAGAGTGCTCGCCACGGCCACTCGACGACTTTCGTGTGCGGTGGTATAATGCCAATAATTGAGCTCTGATGCAACATAGTCGATATCTTGCTGGCTTGTACCGACACCAGATTGCCGCCAATACCGTTAATGATCGGCTGGAAGACGACAAAGCCATTAAAGACCTCCACAGCGGCGTCCAACACGAGACCACCGAGCCTGCAAAAGTTATAATCAAAGTATGTGAGAAGCAATCAAACATGAACTCCCGTTTAAACTAATTGTTTTATGAATGTTTATAGCAGATCCCATCAGTAACAAATTTTAGTTTTAGTTTAGTTTTTTTTTTTAGTTCATGTTCTATATGGCTGAAATACCACTGACCTAATTGAATACATTCACAACTGATATGCCTAAATAGTTTGTAGTTTACAACAAGCTATTTATAAAGCTTTGCTATGTTTATTAATATTCCAACTGTCTATAAATTAACTGAGCTAAGCTCAACTAAAACTGGGCCTCGCTGACCGTCACGCTGCGAATGAAGGACACAAGTTAACAATAGCCATTGGCTAAGCTCACCGTCGGCGTTTTATAAATAAAGGCAAATAAATAACCGATCAATCAAAATGTGTTGCTTAATTTGGAACACCTAATGCCGCCACCAACTGGACATGAAATGGCACAAAAAAACTTGTAACGTATGGAAATTGAAGCTCAAATTGTGCTTATCATGGCCCAAATCAGGCGGCACTTCCCAAGTGCCCTTAATCACGCTTAACAGAGAGACATTGAGAGAGAGCCAGAGAGAGAAAGCGAATGGTAGAGAGAGGGAGAGATTGTATGAGTGGTACGATGACAAGATGTAGAGATATATCTTACCCGCTGATGCAGAGCGCTGACAGCACTGGCACCCAACCGCTCTTCAACACCGGCCGTGTATACTCATTCTTTAGAACAATAAGAACCCACATGGGCAGCAGCACCAGATAGCAGGTAACCACAATGAAAGTGATCCACAGATGGGTCTCTGCAAAACAGAATACAAACGTGAAAGGGCGTGCCAATAAATATAGATCGAAATCGAGATCGAGATCAAAAGACATACTTATGTGGTCATAGAGCAGCGAGGCAATAAATGACAGCAAACTGATCGACACAACATCACCAATGGAGGCAGCCAGTGGCGTGGCCAGGTTATCCGGATTAAGGCGATACTTTTGAGAGAACAGAATCACAGCCACCAGCACAAAATCTGCAATATCAAATTGTCACATCATGTTAAACAGGTCTCAAATATAGATGCTTTAGGTGTGTACGCTTACCCAACACAAAGCACGACGAGGTAGCCGTAAACATGGCCGATGCGGTCAGCAGCATCACATTCTCAAAGTAAAAGTTACCAGTCATGGCTGCACCCACGCTCGTGGCAAACATAGCCACAAGAAATGAGGCTACCGTTGCCTGCACCTGTACCAATGCAATATTTCCGACAATCATGCGCACCACATTCGACCGCGACGTCATGTTCCCAAGGTTGACCTGCGTGGAGAGGCGCGAGGCGAGGCACATATCCAGATTACCCTTAAGGCCCAGCAGCGCTGGCACCAAAATAAACAGTTCGCTCACGTTCTGGAAGACGTACCATTTCTGCGATCATTGAAAAGAAAGGAAGAAAAAACACACACAATATTAATTAGTTAGCCCTCCTATACAGTATGTATATCTACATAATCAATTCACTGCGATTTATGGCTTAAATTTTGATTATAAATCTGATAGTGACGCCATCAAGTAGAGCGAGGCTAAGCTATATAATGTAGTATATATTATATGTATATTTATTTATTTATTTATTTTTTTGAATAGTTCGTCTTGTCTTTGGTTTTTATCTGCCTACTCAGTTTTGGAGCTGGTTATAGCGGGCTGGCATCGACTGTAGCCGGCCCAGTGTTTAGTTTAGACCAGAATTTTTTGGGGTTAATTAGCAACCCAATAAATATTTATTAAGTGTTGAATGTTTTTGTCTGCCTTATAGGTATGTAGGTGACTAAGCTGCTTAATTTACATTTCTTATCATCCTTTGGCTTGCAGTTGCTTAATTTATTAATCATCCAGCCAGCTAAAAAGTAAGCATTCGAATCTCATAAAGAATCATGTGCATATTCACTACTTGGCAAACGATGTGATAAATGTGCCATAGTCGATTAAAAAAAACGAAGGTAAAACGATTATGACCTGGCCACCATATACCAAAAAAAAACTTAGGCACGAGGAAGGTTTTATGTCTTTTTAACTCTGTAGGGTTTCTCTTGAAATATAAATTTCAGCCTGGAATTCGGAATATTATTATGTTTTTGTACGTTTTAAACAAAATTTAATTATTTGTTTTTTTGTTTTCTGATGGAGACGTCTCATTGAATGCGTTACAGGCTTCCCGATAAAATTATATATATTCTCTACTAGGGATGTAAGATCTTCAGCTTTTAATTTATACTCATATATTTTCTTTTTTGTTTTGTTTTGTTTGTTTAATCGGAAAAACGCTGTTAAATTTATCAAAACCACAATTAAAAATTTATTATTATTTTAGACGATGCTTTCGATTTTATTATGTATTGAAAAAGGGTCGAATAAAATGCTTGATGATTTTTTTAAGAAGAGTTTTTTTTACTAAAAAACGAAATGTTTTTGGAAGGTCCAGGTGTTGGTGGCGTGTCGGATTCGGATTTTCTCAGACTGTTGGGTGCTTATAAAATTGTTTTGTTTGACTTTTTTTTGTGTGTGCCTAAATTGTATTTACGGCTTTGCTTTGTTATGTGTAGTTTTAATGAGTTGTCGGAGACTGCCATTAGACTTTACAATTTAATTTGCGTGTCATTTTAATTGTCTGCACCTTTTTTTATCTACATCTTGGCACTTGCGCAATGTCAATGAAGCATTTGATGAGATTCGTCAGCTGTGCTGATGCTCTTGCAACACAGAATCCCATTAGCCGATTAACGTACCGAACCAGCATACCAACGAACCGGCGAAACAACTCATTAGCCAGGCCGTGGCACCTCTGCCCGAAGCACGCGACAATAAGTGTTTTTTTTTCGGTTCTGTTTTTATTTATTTTTTTTTAATTTTTTTTTTTGGCAATTGCTTAAATATATGACATGCATTTAATGGGATAAATCACTGAGCAGAAAATATTACATTACCTCGACGCGTCCAAGTACAATTCCCGCTCCAATGGTGCCAATGCCGGCCAGAAAGAATGGTATGGATACCTGTAATAATATGGTTGACCATTTCTCTTGTTTGATGCCGGGCCGATTTAAAGCCAACTTCTCTTCGGAGCTGCCATTGATGCCGGCAATGCTGGATGCGTCTGCTGCCACCAGAGCGCCAGATCCACTGTTGCCGCCATGTCCTCCACCTCCGCCGCTGCCCGCCGCACCAGGATCCGGTTCAGAGGATGCTATAGACGTCGTGATGATTGAGCTTAGTGAACCAGTTGTTGAATGGGGAAGGCCGGACAACTTCTCATTGTCGGGGTCTGTGCAACAAGCGGGAATTTTTGGGTATGTGTGGAAGAAACAGATATAGGGAAAGAAAACGATGCAGTTAGTATGACAATCTAGCTAAATTTTCAATCAATTCAAAAAACAGTATCAGTGTATGTGGGTGTTGGTGTGTGTGTGCGTGTGTCTGTGCTGTGTGGCATGCAACTAAAGAGAAGAGTATTGTGTCATTAGCAGGGCAATTAATTAACGTCACAATTAAAGACGAGTATTACTTATAAGCACTACCCTATACATTAAGCCAAGACTACGTTATAAAGCGTTTGTATTACTCTAGTGTGGTTTTTGTTGTTGTTTTTTTTTTTATGTTTAGATTGTTTAAACGAGTTTTTACCTGCCAAATGAATAGAACAATTTGTTTGTTTGTTGTCTTCTTTTGTATATTTTTTTCGAGCGAAGTTAATAAATTACAAATCGTTCGTTCATAAAAGCTGCCACAACAACAGCACAGACAAGAAAACAAACAAACAAACAACAACAAAAAAATACATGCAATAATTAATAAAGATTTTATGTGTTTATCATCTATTATTAACATGTATACGATTTGCGATAGTGCGACTGTAAAATAAGACAATACAATAAACAGTCTGATACCGAAGGTATCACAGTATATTAGTTTCGTACAGTGTCCGTCATGTTGTCTATCCGTCCGTCTGTCTGTCTGGCCATCTGTATGAACGGAACTTTTTTCGACACGCTTAGAGATAGAGACTTGAAACGTGGAACACTTACTGGTCCGTGCCCGGGTTAGACCAAGATTAAAAATTTGAGTGCTACGTCCACTAGGGGTCTTGGGAATCGATAAAAATCGATATTTGCAAATCGATAAAGTCACATTTTTCCCGCAACTTTAAGGCTACAGTCACCAAATTTGGTTGGTAGGTTGTTGGAGATGTCGGCATATGCCACGCCCACCTACACCGCCCCCAGGAACTTCGGCCCTAGAAATCTGAAATGCCAAAATCACCAAATTTTAAAAGTATGTTACTGGTAACTCCCCAAAGAGGTCGATAAAAAATTTGATAGTTATGCCCACTCCTCCCCAAACCGATACACTTGTGAGTGTAAGTCTATAAATCCATATATCTCACACAATTTGAAAGAGTCACCAAATTTGAAACGATATTGCCAGTAACACCCTTAAGAACTCCGGAAAATATGTTGGACCACGCCCAAAATATCAAAAACGCCTATATCTCCCGCAATTTAGTAGCTACAGTTACCAATCTGTGAAGGAACATAACCAGCTTGTATTTACCTCAATTTGAAAGGCAAACTTGGAGAGTATTTCTTAGAAACACTTACCCTGTTTTTTGCTATTAGTTATGGTATCAAAGTATTTTGCAGTCGGTTATGCCCGACTACAACATTCTCTCTTATTTTTTCTTGGAATTCAAATACAATGTATGTAAGTGTAACTGTTACTGTAGTTGTATGTGATTATAACTTGAGCATAACATAAAAGATTCGAGATGAAAATATGCAAGACTGTTGAATTAAGATTAAGCAAAATGTAGCATCGCTAAAAACGAAGCTTTTAATACACTTGCAGAATAATATTTATTTATAAAAGTTGCTCATTGTTTAAATACACTTTACATTTGAATAGTTCCAGCTGAAAAGTTTTCTTTTTTACTATTTTATACGATGTATGTATGTTTCTTGCAATCAATTATCGGAGTTCATATGATTAATTATAATAAGGTTATATGATTAATTATATAATTGCAAAAGATTGGAACAAATTTAGTGTTTTAGTTTAAGTTTTGATTTAGATATATGATGCATATAAAATTTGTGCTTTTTTTGTAAGAAATAGTTAGAAATGTACATTATATATATAATTTCTTTTTTCAAACTTTCATAGATTTAATTGCATTTGTTAACGCTAACAATACATTTACAAGAAACATAACATACATATTTGTTTTTCTGAATTTAATAATATTTTAAGAATAAATTTGATACTGTAATAGAAAAATGACTACAAGCTGCTCCAAACTTTAAGTAGAGTTGAGTTTTTAAATACCTTTATAAATGTATATTCACGGAGAATAATCGTAGTTTAACAATAAGTAATAATTACAACTCTGCAAGGTTTTGTTGATCAATACAAAAATATATATATGTGCATATGTAAATGTTTGAACAAAGATTAAGAAGAATCAAATAAATAAAGAAATAGAAAAAAGAGGTAGATACTGAGGCAAATAATGAGACGGGGCAACAGTACACTCAGCATATTTAACGCAGCAGCATATTGTTATCGGTATCGGTATCGTTATCGCTAACGATTTCGTTTCAAGGTCTTAGCGCGGCAGTTTTGGCTTGTACTCTAAACTAGAATGCCTCCTAATCATGATGATGATGAGGATGATGATGATAATGCTGCTGCTGTTACTGCTGCTGCTGCTGCCTCAGTTGTCGTCACTCACCGTTTCCATTGTAAATGGTAAATAACTTGTATTTATCATCCACGGCCGCATCGAGCGGCGTCGTTGTGGTCATTGTTGACAATTGCTGTTGGTATGTTGGTGGCGTAGCATATGATGAGGACGTTGTTGATGATGTGTTGTTATTGTTGTTGGTGTTGGTGTTATTGTTGTTGTTGCTGATCGTATTGATTGTGATGGTAGTGGACGATGGTGGCGCCACACCATCATCAGCCCCAAAATCGGCGGCATCATTGTGAGCGGCATAAGAGGAAAGTCGTCGCACATTCAGCGGTGAGAGCGATGGTTTCTGTCGCTGCTTCAGCTCATTTGGTATGGATGGGCTGGGTGGTGTGTGGGATGTGTTGTTGTAATCTGTGCTGCTGTGGTCGGTGTCTGTATTTGTGTTCTGATTGTGTGGCACGTCAGGCGTCTGCGGTTCGTTTGGTTGCGACATTTTTGCATTGGTCGCTTTTCTGTGTGTGTGTGTGTGTGTGTGTGTGTAGGTGTGTGTGTGTGTGTAGGTGTGTGTGGGTGTGTGTGTGTGTGTTTGTGGGTGTACTTCGCTTCAAGCGTGTGTTGCAGCGAAAGTCAAAGCCTAAATTGCGACTGTGTGTTTTTGCTGTGAGTATTCTCAGTTGCGCAATGGAAACTCATTAACTAATATTCAAACTAAGCCTTTTCTTGCTAAAAAATAATAATCATATATACATCCATATATATAAACAAAAACACAAATACTTGCAACTAATCAAGGTGCAATAATATTTAAATATATATGTATGCGTATGTCTATTTGGTTTGTTTTTTTTTTGTTGTTAATATTAATTTTTTTTTTTTTTTGTTATGTTGCCTCAAGTTTCTGGCATATTTGCCTGTGCAAAAGTTGTCTTTTGCTTAAGGTTCTCGATTGGAACTATCACTGAACAAAATCGAAATATCACACAATTTCATTGACTTTTTTTGCAAAGATTAAATAAATAAAATAATAAGTTATTGATGAATGTGAGCTGATGTGTTTTTGCTTAGATTTATAATGATAATATTTAACTGTCTTTTAAGAGAATGTTTGAAGAATATAAATTGAATAAAAATGTTATAGAAAAATCCAAAGGCCTTTTGTTTACATTGTATGTGTATGTGTGGGTTGTGTGTATGTGTGTGTGGGTGTGTGTGTGAATAGTATATAAAGTCCTGTGTAATGCGTCCAGTTCGTTGTTGTGCGTCCTGTTCTTCGAGGCGGGTGGGGATGGCGGGATGATTTGTTTGGGAAGGGGCTGTGAGGATAGAGCTTTAGTCACCGGACCGTTGATATGGCTGCAAGCAACAATATAACGTTCATATATTGTTGTTCTTGATGTGGTATCTGTTATTTTGTATTTGTTAGTTTGTAGATCTCAAAATGAATATGTAAAAAATGTTGCAGCGCCGGAAATCAATGAATATACAACAAACAAAAAACACTTAAAAAAAAAAATAATGAAATAAATTCATAACGGCAATACTTTTGCTTTAGGTTTTGCCCTGCTCAAACAATACACATATTACACTTCCGCACAATGAACAAAATCGAAAGGCAGGCATTTATACACATTTGTTGTCCATATATTTGGCCTCACGTAAATATCATATAGTTTCTAGTTTGTCTGACTTTTTTTCACTAAATTTTGTTTTCCAAATTGTTTTTGCCGACTGTTGGGAGGCTAGGGACCTGTTTGCTGTGAATCGAGTTTGCCAGCCCACGCATTTTGCATTCGCATTAATAAAAACATTTAACGGCGCATTGAAACGCAACCAGTTTCGGCCATCCGAATGTGTGCTAAAGTGAAAAAGCCTGCAGCTGCAACAAACAAACAACCAACAGTCCGTTGTCAGCCAAAACAACTAATCCAACAAATCGAACAACCGATAATAGTCAGGCTTTGCATCGCCATGGGCTTTTCAAGTTTATGGACTTTTGACAGCTTATACGATTAGATTTGGAACACCAGCAATCGATGTTGCGTCAACAACGTTGGCCAACAAATCTTTCAGTAGAGCAGTTTGCTATGCTTATCAGCACAATGCCGAACCTTGGTCACGCGACAAAAGCTCATCGCACAACATCCACAGCAATAAATATAAAACTATTAATATCAACGGAGCACAAGAATTGCAGTGGCAGAAAAGTGAAAAATTAATAGTTCACCGATAAGTTTGGAGCAAGTTCTCCACTATTTTATTTATTCGAATTCTGTCACATAAAAATAAAAAAAAAGCTACGGAAATAAATGTTAATGAGCTACAATATATGACACAAGAATTTAATTAATTCCAATATAAATATATAAATACAAAAATATACATGCTTTTCACGTATTTAATTTTTGTGAACCCTTCCAGCATATATAGTGAACGAAAATTGATTGGATATCACATTAATGACGACAAAAAATTAATGGTCGGAGATTTCATTGCTAATCTACGGTTGACGACGACTGCTGTGACGTGAGAGTAAAATGCACCAAAAAATAACACTCATGTGATTGAAAAAACAAAGATGAAGTAAAAAATACAATTTAGAAAGGCTAACATAATCTAATCTGTGTTAATCCTCCATGCAATGTCAATATTTATGATCGATGAGAAATTACGTGAGCTATATTTCTTGAGAAAGTTCCTGCAATATTGCATACACAAGTGGTACTCGATAATCGAACGTGGAAATCCCCATTGTTGAATGAAACTTTGAGTTGAGTTGATAAGGTGAAAAATGTGTGGATTCTTTTATGTGACATGACTGTTGGATGCTCTATAAGCAGGGTTCGCTCATTTGCAGGTTATAAAAAACCACATGCAAATTCTTCTTATTTGAAGAGTTAAGTTCACGATTGATTTACTGATACTTCTGATAAAACATCCAATGATGATAATAATAAGACAACGTTCTCTGTGCATGTTTTTGTTGGACTGTGTGTCCTTGCATGTGTAAGTCACTTGAGTGTGATAATATTTCAATTTGTGACTTGTAAGTACGTTTATCGCGTTTAATTTAATGCTTATCACTCAAGCCGCTTTGTGACAGACATTGAAATTGACACATTGAAGTGACTGCCCTCCCTGACCACGGAACATTCATTCAGGCCATTCACAATGCCAAGAAGTGCTTGTCATTGCTATAGTTAGTTTTGTATTGATTTGCTTGATAACTGATGTTCGAAAGTGTTTTGCACTGATATCGAACGTAGCAGTTGTATTTTTCATTTTCATTCTCAATTGCATAAAATCAAATCAACGAAGTGGTCGACACATAATATGATAATAGAACAAATGATACTATTAAAGACAGCTCAGAGATGACGACCATTTAGCAATTCGAGCATTCCAAGCCACATTCAAGTTCAGAGGCAACATCTAGTAACTGACTAAATGAGTAATTGAAAAACTGACAAAAATCACTGACACTAAAACTAAACTAAATGGTGGATCAGACAAACAAAACGGGGGCTGCTTTCAATTGAAATGTTTCATTGTTTTTATATTGCTTACTCAACTCAACTGGCACATAATTTAGTCTCGATTTTAGATGCGGAACCTTTGCGATGACTACACAATTTGTATAATTGTCTTTTCAACTTTAATTGACTGACAAACGCTCTCACGCATACAAATGCACTTAATTTTATTTGCTTGATTGTACGCCGTTGAATCTCCCATACATAATTAAATATATACATATATATGAATGTGTTTCTGTTTCTGTTTCTTATGCAGCTACAGTTGTTGCAGATACGCTAATGGATTTTTTAGGCGTATTGCTAATGGCAAATGTTTGGCAGATGGTTTGTCTGCATACGGTATTTAGGGATTTCTTGGTCGAGATTCATCTAGATAATGGGATTTTAGAAATTTAAAAAAATACCAGAATTTAAAAAAAGTCCCGAAAATGCAAAGAAAAACTCTTAACAAACTGTGCCGCCAATTACATCATTTTTTGATTAAATATTTTTGAAAACAAATTTGTAACAAAGGAACAGCATCAAGAAAATCAATATCTAATTTAATTATATACAATACTGTATACAAGTTATAACCAGCGATAAGATTTTAATATTATTTATTATTATATATATACTCTTGTGCTAATAATAAAGTGAAGAGATTTGATTATTTGTGACACGTAAATACGGGTGTTAAACAAAAAACAAAAGGTGAAACACAATTAATCCAGACTCAGTTGGCATCCGGTTAAACATTAAACACCTGCACCGATTAGATTACAAATGGTCGGCATCGACAATAAACCCTATTACTCCATCCGATAAAGTAATTTCTAATTTTCTGGCATAACAATAAGTTAAAGCTACGAGAGTAAGGCCATGATTTGTTAATTATTTATTTATTTTTATTCACATTTTATTTATTTTTATTCATAAATTCATTTCGAGTGCTAATTAAAGAATCTATATTTAATTTTGTATATATATATATAAAGCAATTTTCGTCTTGCGTTTTGAAACAGTGATAAACATTTGGGGAAGCCCTCGCGTATAGAACAAAACCCCCTTATATGACATATAGCATTTGTCTGAGCTATCTGCTTAAGCGCAGGAACGGCGTCGTCGGCCGGTTGACGGTTAATTTGCAAAACGTGAGCCAAATGTGTGCCGTCTGCTAATTTCGATTTATTTCCATTTATTGTGATTAAGCCAAAGCTTAGAAGTCGTCTATTTATATATGTATGCACAGACAGATGTGCATACGTATATGTGGTATAAGCGCATAGTTCCCAGGCTATGATTAAACGCTTGGGATTGCAGTTCTCTAAACGCGTTAATTTATGAACGACGCGCGCGTTACTTTTAATTTGAGTTCTTGAATTATTATTATTTTAAATTGCATAAATTAGGCATGTGAAATTACGGAATACAGTGTGTTCCCTCTATAGAGGCATACGCAGTAAGCATATGTGTGTGCATTTTTATATATAAACACTTGTAAAAGCCCATCAATCAACGGTGTTACCACATTGCGTATGATTAATTGTTATCTGTTAGAAGTATGTAATGTATTGTAATGTATATTAGGTGTGTGATATAATTCGAGCAGATTACAGGCACAGAATATGGCAACAAAATCAGCTTGCAGTCACACATACACATACATATACACCTATCTGTAATGTTCCCCCTACTCCCAGCCTATTGAATAATAATACAATCATAGCATGGGTATTCAAAAACTGCTCACACGTGTTGGCTACGTAACACTTCGTTTCATTGATATAAAACCTGCACATATGCAAATTGAAGAGTCCAAAGCACGTGAAACGACAACAACTGGTCAACATCTCAGAGTTTACTCAGTTGGAGTTCAAGTAAGTTGAGTTGAATCGAATTGATTTGAATTGAGTTGATTTGCGTTAAGTTGAGTGGGACAGCTGTGTTGGTTGCATATAGGTGCCACCTAATTTGAATAAGCGTACACTTATATTTATATTTTAATTAGCATTTTACATTTGCATTTTTTGATGTAAACGAACTTTAAGTAAGGCTCAAGTAAATCCGTTCATGATAGAAAACTGTGAACAGATTCCCCAAAATGAAAACATTATAAGCGAAACTAATAAATTGGACAATGAACAGATACCAGAGTGGACTGAATACTATTTACTGTGTACTGTGGACACTAGGAATGAGCTATATGCTAATTGGAAATATATATTTACATAATAACATATTTTATACTTATATTAGTTTTGACGCCTCGCACACAAAAAGCCTTTCTATTAAAACATTTTGAGTTTGTCTGTTTGCTTATTTAATTTTGATTCACTTAACTTTATTGCCATTTATTTGACAACAAGTTTTTGAGTGTAGCTTTATTAATTATATGTCATATATAAATTCGAGGAAAATAACAGACGAATATATATCCGTGTATATATATATATAAACAGAAAACTGTTACCGAGGCGTTTCTGATGACGCAGGTGAAATCGCCAGATTCTGAACCATGGACATTGTAATTATTATATATTATTTGTCCAACTTGATTATTTATGGTTCCAGCGTCATTTATTAATGAATGTAGCGAAATGAAGCTTTAAAAAAAAGACAATAAATTAAAAAAATACAAATAACAATTGATTTGTTGGACCCAAACAGCCAAATTTTTCGCATTAACTACGTCATCAACCTGTGAAAAAGTGTCAAATGCAACACAACATAAGCAAAATTTGATAAAAACAAAAAACAAATCCGAACTGGAACTGTATCAAATGTCATTCAACTTGGCAAAAGCCACAAATTAAAACAATAACAATACAAAATCAGTATGTTCTCACAGTCCAAGCGAATACACATATACATATGTACAAATGCATACACATGTACGAGTATATCTCTGATGTACAATGATAAACATACAAGCTATCACATGTAGCGTCATCAATCTTATCATTATGGTTCCCGACTAATAACTACAACAGTGTGTGTGTGTGTGATGTGTGTGAATTTTTGTGCAATTGCAAACTCTCAGTTCACATCTGATGATTGCTTAAAAACAATCTTGAATTAGCTTAGTAAATCAATACAGCTAAACTTGAAAAATATTCATAATAAAGCGATTTCAGTTCTTTGTCTTTGCTGCAAGTTCTCTATAAACAAAGTGCATTCAAATCTAATCTTTGCGTATCAGTGGCAACGATTTAAAGATTTGTTAAAATAAATACGTACAACAACAAAAAAAACTGTATGCGTCACCTTGCCAATAGATGCTCTTATGAAAAAAGTTTCTTTTGTTGTACTTGTTGTTAGAAAAAAGAAATCCAATATCATTAAGTCGCAGAAAACAAAAAAACATTCACTTAACGTAAATGGTGAATTCTTGTAAAAAGTATTAAAATCTAAAATCTTTGTCTTTTGATGGGTATTACGGAGTGCAGCTAGGGAAGTCAGACACTGGGCTGATTATATGACAAACCTAGGCGTGGGGACCCTGCCTCATTAGCAGCACGCAGCAGTTCAAAACAAAGAAAATGTAATAATAATAATAATAATAATAATAATGAGAAATTGCACACAGCACAGCTGAGCGCTTAGATTTTTTGTTGTTTTGTTTTTGTTGGGGGAAAACAGTTCACTTAGCGAAACTAATGACAATTCCAAGTGATGACAAAATTAAAGCTTGCCACTGCCACTGTAAGCGATTATGCCTAAAGAAGATCTTACACTCGCGCAAATCATAGCAGATGAAAGAAGCCAGAGGCAAAGTTGAAAGACTGTTTGACTATATTCTCGACACTCGCAATGCCAACACCATAATAATGTTGGGGCCAAATAACTGAAACTAAGCACAGAACTTGAGTAATTAGCGGGCGAGGCAATGGCAACGGCCTGGGTGACCCCAGCCGATCCAAGCGATCCATCGATTATGGTTAGGCATAACACATACGCATACACACATGCACACACACACACATATAGACACACTCGTCTATATGTTATGGCAAGCACGACTGCAAAAGCAACAACAGACTTGAATGCAATTTGGCCATGAAAACGAAATGCCAGCAACATAAATTAATAATAATTATTATTATATTTGTATATTGTACAAATGATTTTTTCTGCTTTTTTTTGCTTCTTTTTGTTGTACAAATTAACATTAACTATGCATTAATTAAATGTTTTATTGTATTTTTAGGTCTTGCCTTTGCCTTTCGATTCCTTTTGTTTTATTTGATGTGGTATTTTTTTCACTATAATTTCAATTTAAATTTGGCCAAAGGGCAACCGTATCGAGTCTGCATGTTAAACTTGCATTTATATATCTTTCTTTAGCAATTACGAATTGTTTGTGTACTGTGAACTTATTATGTTTAATGTTTTGCCGCAAGGCATTTTAATTGCTTTTCTATTATTTATAATTTATTGCATGCGAATTTGTTGCGGTCATTTTTTTTTTGTTTTTTTTTTTTGTTGTCAATTTACATTTATCTATAGAAATAAAGAATTGTTTTTGAGATTTATTTTTAATTACTGTATTTTTTTTTTGCAAGTTCACGTTGCACTTTTAAGGTCACAGTCAGTTAGGAATATTGAAGGTGAGCTTTAGATTCGACCTGACGAGTTCTGTAAGTACCAACAGAGTACCAATAAAGAAAAGGGAATTACGAATGCCAACGCTTAAGAAATTTTTTGAAACAGGTGATGAGTAGTAAACCGGCTCTAAATCGAAGTGGAAGCAAAATTAAAATCGACAGAAAAAAATCTTTCTCTTTCTATTTAAAATCCCCCAATTAATTCTACCCGGTGTATTTCTAAAATATTCCTATTCTTTTGTTGGCAACACATGTTACTAGGCAGTTAGCAAGGTTATTATATGTATATCATTATATCAGCCTGTTGCTGCCACTTATGCGTTGAATGTGCTGCATATTTATCATTGATTTCCGCTTGCCGTTCCACTGCCAGCCTTATAATACATACGACAAGTATGCACACTTTAAGTACCTGGCAGAACATTTTTTTCTTTTAATTTTAATGTTTAGTTATATACATTTTTTCTGGGCTTACTTCACACTGGCACTGAGTTTAAACGTTTTACGGTCGATTTTGGGTGACACGTGAAATTTGACGTCAGTCTCTACGCGATCTCGAGCTCGGCATTTCCATATATATTATTGTACTTTATTAAAATTTTCTAAATTTGCTTTTTTAAAATTGTACTTTTTTTTTACTTTGCACAAACAAAAACAACAAAAAACACTATGAAACTCGTGACAAAAGGGTTCGTCGTGCAGTTTCCGTACGCTTATTTTGTTTTGGTAAGCTGTTATTTATTATTTTTTTTTTTTTTTGTGTATTATTATTGTGCTCTCTCTCGCTCTTTGACGGCGTCGTCTGCACCGTACGCCGGGATATCGTAGACTGAATGTCCAAAGACGGCAAGTACTTGTTATTATAACGCGTCAAAGCGTTTCATTTAGCGGCGCAGCGACGTCAACAGAGACAGCGACGGAGACAGAGACAGAGACAGCGACGGCCAGTCAAATCGCTGAGCGCAAACTCAACAGCGCAACCGATCTGGCCGAATCAATAAGCCAAGCGAACGACTTTGACTCAACGTTCGACGGCCGCTGACAATCAGCTGGCAGATAGCCAGCTACACTTCGAGCCTCCCGGCCAGAGGCGAACTTGGCGTCGCTGATAAGCAGCTGGCCAAGACTTGCTTCCTCTCACAGATGCAGCACAATAACGACGCCAACTTCGCTGCTGGCGACTTATTATCAAAGGCAATCAATTTCAGTTGAAGACAAAGATTGCCAAAGCCAAAGCCTAAAGGCAATTTTATCAGCAACGTGAAAAAAAAAAACAAAACAAAAAACACTCATACGACAAGATCAATGAATGAAAACGCTGCCTGCGCCTGCGCTGGCATCGGCGTCGCCATCAGCAGCAGCAACGGCAACGATGCGAAATTGTCGGGCAAACCGTTAGAACGAGCGACATTTTGTGGATCCGGCGACACTCGGCTCGGTTTGTCGCTTTGAAAGTCAGCACATGTTGACGGGTAGTTGACTCATTACTCATCATTATTGTCAGTAGCAAAGAGCTACGACCACCAGACTCCGATAACTGACAAAAAAAATAAGCTCAAAAACGTAACGAACAACCTATTATATATGTTTTTTAAAAGCACAATTAAATTAATGTATTTGCCCCGCAGTAAAGAACAACCCACATATTTGGGTTAATTTGTGTATTAAATGAGTTTTGGTCCAAAGGCAATTGAGTGTGGCTAAGTTTTAGCCGCTATGAACGTTAAGTGAATTTTAGATGAATTTGCTTTTCGACACGATCCCTGTGTTAGTCGTATAATTTAGTGTCCCTGTAATATTGCTTAAACTATTTGTTATACGCCCCCCTCCATCTCAAAAAAATCAACTATAATATAAAATAAGCATAAATAACAGCTAGCCGTAAATCGAAAGTTTCGCCGATGTGAGCGAGAAAAACATGAAAAGCGTTTTAGCTTTTGAGTCTGGCAATTAACGGTGCCATGCCCCCAAAAATGACGCACTACTGCGACATACACACACACACACACACACACACACTGTGCGGCCAACAATTGTATTATACATATTGTTATAAACAATCTGTGTATGTGCATGTATGAATGTGTAGACGCATACGTTCAATGAATACAACAAATTACAAAAAATTGTTGCCAAAATACAAAAAAAAAATGAGTATACATATATTATTATATGTAGTCAAAAAAAATAAACAAACTGGCTTGCCCGCATCCGGATAATTGATATGCGTAGGTCCAAAACTGCTGATTATTGCCAATTTCTCTAGCCATCTCGCTCGCGCACTGAAAGCCCCGCGGCTCTAATTAATAAATAAGCAAAGCTGTAGGTTTATTTTTGGTTTGCCTGAAATCATCTCAAGAATGGATTTGCTGCAGGATGTAGACTGAAGAGTTTTAGAGTTGCCCCATTCATTTTGTATATATTTATAATTGCGAATGCAAAGTGGGAAGAGACTCTTATCGAAATCGTGGAGTGGCAACAAGTAGAGCCATAAATAAATATTTATAAATAATTGACACGATGATAATAAGAGCAATCAATAAGATCAACAAACAATCGAATGACCAACAAAAACTGTGTCTATTAATGACAAATCTAAAATTAGTAATCAATAATACCATTAACATAATTAATGCCAATGTGTCTTTATATATATATATATATATATATATATATATATATCTGCACATAAATAATAATGCCATTTTATTTTTAAAGTGTTATACTATCTATTCTCGATTATATTCAGCATTTCAATGCAGTCTATATCGAATATCAACTAACCAACATCATATTTTGGGGTAAAATATGAAAGAGGAATACGTTTAAGTGAATGGTGAAGGTATAAACCATATATATATTTAAAATTATTGTATTATGATTCAGCTGATCACATATATTATCTGCGCTTAAGGATAGACGAAGACGATTACGAAAGATACAAAACATAAAAAAAAAACCTTACTCGGGGACTTCTCATGCAACGCATCTGGAATTCAGGTGCCTTCTTTATGACAAAGGTCCCCTGAGTTAAACAATTGCGGAAACAGATGGGAAATGCACAAAAGCCACTTGCACGTATCTTTTTTGTATGAACGCTTATCAGATGCCGCTCGCTGGCTCAGCTGCCAATGGGATGAGTGATTGTTGTTGCTGGGGCGGGACGGGGACTCACACACGGTGTACTTTTGTTTTTTTTTACACTTTGATAACGAAGGTATCATAGTATATTGGTTTTGTACAATGTCCAACACAACTTCGAGATAGAGACTTGAAACTTGGAACATATACTGACGTGTGTCCGGGACAAAGTGTACAATTTGGAGTGCTATGTCCACTAGGTGGTTAGGAAATCCATAAAGCCACATATCTCCCAAAATTACAAGGCTACAGTCACCAAATTTGATTGGTACGTTGTTGGCGATGTCCTTCAAAGGTCGCCCACCCCCATCACCAAAATTGGAAGGAAGACTATTAGGAACCTTCTCCATAATGTTTTCCCAAAAGCCCATTTCTCCCGTAATTTAAGAGCTACAGTTCCCAAGCTGCGAAGTTTCCTAGGTTACTTGGAAACTCTTTTAACAATATTTTTCGGCTACACCCACTCCTGCCTCACAAAAGCCTATATTTACCGCAATTTTAAAGGCAAACTTGGACAGTCTTTCTTGGCAACACTTTCCCTTCTTTGCTATCTTTAATCAGCTGGTATTACTTATGGTATCAAAGTATTTCGCAGTCGGTAAGGCACGACTGCAACGTTCTCTCTTGTTTTTACTTACTTTTATTTTCGGTACGTGTGGCGGTGGCAAATTTGCAGTGAATTACTAGAACAAATTGTATGGCATTTAGCCGTATTTGTTTATCGACAGACAATTGAGAAGCTGACAGAGGGGATTGAGTAGTGTGACGGATACAAGAGACCGGGTCGGTAGCGGGAGAATGATCGACGTTTAAACAAATTGTTGGATAATGGTCAATCAACTGCCGACGATGATCACCGATCAAATATCAACGTTTCAACTATCATTGTCTGTTTGACGAACGGCATGCAAATGCTTCCGCAGCCGCCCGTTGACCAGTCCAGACCTTCAACTTGAACTTGCAACTGCTCAATTTATTATACTCAAATGCTATACGGTATCGAACCCAATTAGCAGTGGCAATTGCTACATGCATTATTGCGTTCCAAGTCAATTTGACAGATGTAAAGTGCTTAATTGTGTTTTGGGTAACTTTCGATTGGTGGCACACGTTTCGTAAGCTTTTTGTTTGTGTTGCATACATCTCGAACGGAGCAATATGAACCTTTGCAACTGAAGAGCAACAACTAGCATTTTAAAGGGTCTCTGCCCGCACAAAGTGAACGACGTCGACGTCGAATCGGTTATTCAGTTATTGATTCCGCATTCCCCTAGTTATATGCACACTATTTGTAACTATATATAACCGAATCTATATATAAAATGTAGTTAACAATTGAGCATATTTGGGGAAGACCTGTTCTTAAATGACATAACAGGGAGTTTTTGGTATACTTATTAGCTTGAGTCAGACACGATCAGCGCCAACAAATATATTTACATCTAATAATGTGATTTTTATGAGATATGCAAATGAATATTCACAAACATTTTAAGTTATAAATTACATTCGTTGGTCAGGCACAATAAATATTAAGCCCCCTTTTCCTCACGTTCACAAATCACAAAAAGCAATTTTCGTAAATTTCTCATTAAGATGTGACTCCCATGCATATTAAAAAAACCTTCGAACTTGACAGACAAATTGAATTGGTTAAGTGCTTTGAGACGTTCATAGTTTTTTTTCTTAAGACAGTGAGATAAACGCCACTAAATTATTGCAACTTAAATACAGTTAAGGCCAGTTTTGTTTTATTTGTCTTTGCGAAATGAATTATTAAACAATTACTCAAAGTACAACATTCATTCAATTCTTTTTTGCTTTCAGCATGAATTTACAATAAATTATAACAAACAAGTTACAATAATTACATTTCAATTGCATTTTAAAACAATCGCTTGCCTTTTCTGACATTTAAATTGCCTAGGTTTCATAGCATCCTAACGAAATTCGATAAATCATTAATTTAGTTTATTCGTTTTTTAGTTTTTAAAAATAATCACACTAGATAATGGAAAATATATTGGTTTCGATCCAATCTTGATTGTCAGTTGTATTCGCCTGGTCACGTGCCAGTGCCCAGTGGCCAACGCAATGACTCAGATCTAAACAACATCGTTGGAAAATATAAGGATGATAATGGTTATCAGAAATTAAGACTTAAGTAGAAACGATGCTGACGTAAAGAAAAATCAGATTTTAAAAAATCAGTTAACTGTGGCTCGATTGCTCTACGTGCCACTTGAGATACCTGATATACAGATAAAGATACTGCGTACATAGATTAAGGTACACAAAAAACCCTCAATCGAGGCAATCGACTCAAGTGGCAACTTAGAATCACTGTTAATTGAAAATGGCCACCCCTCTCCCGCCCGGACATACAAACACACACATACAATCTATGTACTTAAGTGTCTCACGTAGCATTCCCAAAATATCTGTTCATTATTTCTAAATAATCTGTGGTATATATATATATATATGTATATATTTGAAAAAAAAAAAAATAAGCCGAGCAACTTCAACGTTTCTAAATCTATTTTTGCTTTACTTTAAACCGAACATCAGCTGCGTATAACGAGAATTAAACTTATTTCAGACAGCTATAAAAAGTTTTTCTTTTTTAACAGGGTATCTTGATTTCGTACTCTCTCGGTTGGTTTTTTTTTTGTACCCGATTGTACATGTCTTTTGATTTGTCTGTATACATATATACATATGCCATTTATAACAAATGTGTTATCGCCCAGTTTCAGCTAAAGCTGAAAATTAATCAAAGCGATACCCATCTAGCTCCCATGTGGAGGACCCCTTTCTTCGCGTTCTTTCGATTCAATGGTTGCTGTACGCGATTCGTATAACTGCTCTTGTACACCCTGTACTCATGTGGGGTATACATACGTATGCCAACAGTTATTTACAAAGTGGACTTACTGATGCAATTTGCTACTTTACATAAGCACATAAAATTTTATAGGGTATTTATGCGTTCAAAGCATTTGCTTCCTTGTGTGTATGTTTGTGTGTGCGTTTTTGCATTGATTCGCCAAGAAACCAGTTAATAATCAAATTCTATTCGACGACACGCGTCATTTGATGTGATTAGTATGTAAAGCGGTAACTCCGACACACAGATACTCAGATACACTCACACACAGATACGGTGCTCTATCGTTGCAGACAGTAAACCGGCGTACAAGTATTTGGGGACACAGAGCTTATTCTTAAAAACAAACAATACAATCACTCTCAGAATAACATCAATAACAATGACGACAACAGCAACAAAATTGACCGTACCTCTGAGCCTTCAGTCATGGCAAGTAAATACACATATCCCATGCACAGTTAGATAACAACAACAAGAAGAAGCTGGTGGAAACAAGTGTTAACAAGCCAAAAAAAAAACCGATAAACAGGCGCCAGCCAATAATTTCCAACGGCACATATAAAATGCGTTTAATTAAGTATAACTACATTGCATCTCATGTTCCCCTTGGAAACTGTACAAATAACAATGCTTGATTTGCAGCGGTGGCTTATCAGTCCGCTTGTGGGCCACAAAAACTGATTTCCACGAATGCCTAAGGCAACTCTTGTTATGGTTGTTGATCGTGTTTGGGGGCTTAATCTCTAATCAGAGCAATAAACTAAAAGCAAGGCACAAATTTTGATTGCGACGTCAGCTATACCATAACCCTGAACCCAACTAATAGCTATAGAAACCAACACGCTGAAAAATGGGCGCACATACATTTATGTACAGTTGTAAATTATGTAAATTGGTTAATTAATAAACGATTTCTTTTATGTTCCTTAACCAACCTTGATGATGAGTTTTACAGATGATCAATATTATGATATTATATTTGTATATCTCAAAAAATGTGATTTTTATTGCTATCAAAGGTATCGCTATTGGGAAACTGGCAGTTATCGATAGAATGCAGTAAACTTAGTCAGCACATGATAATCGATTACTTATATTGCAAGCTCAAAGACTCTATATCTTATAGTTTGTAAGAACGAAGCGTTCATAGACACAGACATGGCTGCATCGACTCCGCTGTTGATATTAATCAAGAATATATACATTATGGCGTCGGACATGCTTTGTTCTTCGTGGTAAAGACTTTTACTTATGGTTATTATACCTCGAACCCACTCAGTGCTTAACAAGCAAGTTCCAGCAAAAGCAATCATAACCAGGCTGAATAACTTAGTATTGACTGTAGATTTTAAAATTACGGAATGTCGCAATGCATTTGTTTATTGTTTACAATGTTTTGACAACAAGCGTTAGCTGATTCCCCCGAACACTCGACTCCATATATTTTACGACACAAAATTGCGTCTCAGTGAGGTCGTCTTCCACAGAAGTTTGGTCATGAAATTGTCAAAAAAAAAAATAATAATAACAATAATAAAAACTCTTATCAGTGTGTAATCAGCAATACAATAATGAAGAGAAATTCATGGAAATTGTTTTTATACAAATGTGAAATATTTTACGATGCGCTCGGCACGGGAAATAGGGAACGGGTTGTTGTGGATGGCTCATCACCAACTGATAACTTACAATATTGAGGAGAGCGGCGGCCCACGATCTGCTCAAATGCCAGTTCGCATTTGGTCAAAATGTGCGCACAAAGCAATGAAAATGGGACATACATTAGATAAAGACAAGAGAGCGAGTCGAGCGTAACCGACTGCGAAATACTTTGATATCATAAGTAATACCAGCTGATAGCAGGTAGCAAAGAATTCCGTCCAAGTTTGCCTTTCAAATTGCGTTATTTTGGGGGCGGAAGTGAGTATGGCAGAAAAAATTGTAGGAAGATTTCCTAGTAAGCTTCCTTCCAAGTTTGGTATCTTTAGGTCTTAAATTGCGGGAGATATAGGATTTCAGGAATTTTGGCGGCGGGAATGGGCGTAGCCTACTTTTCTTTCCGGGGTTTTGAAGGGTAATAGGTAAAATAGCTATATACTTTTCAAATTTGGTGACTCTAGCTTTAAAATTGTGTGATTTCAGATTTCTAGGGCCAAAGTTTCTGGGGCGGCGGATGTGGACTTAGACTGAAAATATGCTGGTCTTTGCAGGAGGTTACCAGCAAGTTACCTTCCAAGTTTTTAACTCTTTCTTTTAAATTGTGGGAGATATGCGGATTTTACACTATCCGAAATATCGGCTTTGGTGATTATGGTGGGCGTGACCATACAAATTTGTTATCGGTACTTAAAGGTGGCAACCTGCAATATACCTACCGTTTTTTTCGGCTCTAAAACAATGGAAGAAAAGCCATTTACAATTTTTAGTGGCGGAGTCCTGGGGGAGGCGGAGGTAGTCGTGGCATATGCCGATCTTTGAAGGACATCGCCAAAATCATACCAACCAAATTTGTTTAAAATTGTGGCCTTTATTGCTATCGGAAAAACATTTGTGTCGATATTCGCGATTCCGAGATAATTATCGATAAAATAAAATACACTTGATATGCGCTTAGCTGTGATAGTCTCTAAAATCAGCGCGATCATAAAGACGGACAGACAGACAATTTATGCCGATCAAGAATATACATGCATAAGAGATGGGAAATTCATCTTTTTGCGCTCTGTTGAATACACGAAACCATTATACCATGCTTACAACTTAATGGGTACAGGGTATAAAAACGGAATAAAATCCCTATCGACGTTTTCATACGCTATCAATATATTTAGCAGCCAAAATTTCACTGCAACTCGAATTGAAAGTCAATCTATCTTTATCTGCTTGCTGGGTTTCAACGATTTTCGAATACGTTTTTAAATATAATAACTGCGCTGACAGGTCGAATTCAAATTTTAATATGCCCGAAAGTATGCTCGGATATATTTTTTAGATATGCAAATTTTTCAATAGAAAATACCAATTTATTTATCACACTACTTATCTAGAAAAAAAAAAAAAAAAATATATATATATATATATATATATATATAAATAAATATTTCCATCTGGAAACCTAAAGTTAATAAACTAGATGCACCAATTTTTGATAAAGAAAAACCATCTAAAAACTTAACCAAGATTGGTTGTATGAAGCAGTAAGTAGCACAACGAATTTTTAATATTAAAATAATATTAAAATATTAAATTCAAATATTTTTGGGAGTTCTAGAAGAAATTGGTAGAGTCTTTACCAAACCAAATATATAACCATTTTAAAAACCTGATTGTAAAGAAAATTAATTTAAATTTAATTTCGTTTTTATTTTTGCCAAACACATTGAATTTCGTGATTTAAATAGTTGCTCAGATCTGGTTATATTATCATAACAAAATAATAGCTACTTGTGTACACATATGTATACATTTTAATATGAACATATTTATTAATGCATGTATGTATACATTTTAATATGAACATATTTATTAATGCATGTATGTGTGTGTATGATATGGTATACATATACATACTATGTGACTAGTTTGGACAGCTTGAAGGTTTCTGTTGAATGCGGAATAATCTTAGATGCTGATAAATAAACTTTATCATTACCTCAAGTGTTCTACAAGCGTACATATCAAAACAAGAGCGTTTCGCTGAATATCACAAACAGTAAACATTCGATTAATTTGACCCAATTATTTGAAGGACATTAAGCGATGACGCCTTGAAAGTTATCCAAAGTTATATTCTAAAACAGAATAATTAAGTCTTAACGAGTGTTTAGATTTAGTCTTAGTTTACTAATCTAGCAAAGCAGTCAGCTATTTATACACATTTTCAATATACATATGTATGTATATATATTTACCACCCATTTGGATACAGATGATCCCTTGAGCATTCGGCATTGTCGCTTACCAGCACTTGGCACTTAAACGTACCTGCCGAATCATCGCTCTCGTCGTTGTCATCGATGGCAGCATTATTGTCACTGTCCAGCAGCGGGGCAGACTCGCAGCGTTTGCTGCGATTTCGACCCCGTCCGCACAGCAGCAGCAAATTTTCCATGGCATCCAAAGTTTTGGATCACACGACAAATCAGAAATATTTGGAAGTAACTTGGCTACTATAACTGCATTTTATATTGCAGCACGATCAGTGGCAATCATCGACGCTAATTTTAATTCAGATTCGCCGCTCAACGGATTCTATGTGGCGCTATCTGCGCTAATTGAATGCTGACTGCGACGCAGACAGCATTGTCGCTGCTAGCAGCAGCAGTAGCACCAGCAGTAGTAACTGTATAATCTGTTTCTTCTATGTACACAAACACACTCGCACTGTTTACTTGACTTGCGCTCTCAATCTTTCGCATATTATCGCTTATACACTCACTCACGCACACAAACAAACCTAGCGTCGTGTGCTGTGTGAATTTGGGCAGACGAGAAGTTGAGCACCAAAAGTCAAACTGCTCTGTCAAAATGTCAACCGGCCCACATAAAAGCAGCGTAGCAACCAGCTAATCGACACAGTCATTTGCCTTGCAAGCACCGACTACTACAATAATAATAATAATAACAATAATAATAGCATATGAACCAGAAGTGAAAATCGATTCGACAATAGCGAATGTTGATTCTCTGCTCACCCATGTGTTTTAATTAGCACAGCTTTTTATACACTGAACCCATTAAAAATGGGTAAAAAGGGTATAATGGTTTTGTGCAAATATATGTAACAAGAGTCTCCGGCCTCATAAAGTATATATATTCTTGATCAGAGTCAACATAGCCGAGTCTATATAGCCATGTCCGTCTGTCTGTCCGTCCGTCCGTCTATATGAACACGCAGATCTCAGAGACTATAAGGGCTAGAGACTTCAAATTTGGAATATAGGTACCAGGCGCAGTTCAAGTTTGCTTTATTTTATCGATAACTGCCTCCGTTTCTCGATTATCGATATATTTAAATTTCCTATAGCAATAAATATTACAATTTTAAAGGCAGAATCTTCTATAGAATACATAGGATGCATATGTAAATTATTGATGAATTCGTCAAGATCTCATGAGAATGACCCAAGTTATAGTCGAAAATATATTCTCATATTGATATCATTTCCATCAGCAGCCGCAAGCATTTTCTGTAGTCATCAATATACGAGCGCATGTATGAGAAAGAGATGACATGATAATCAACGCGAGCGTCAATATGTCTTCGTGTGTATTCTCCAGAGCCCCACTACCGCGTTACGATTGCGATTGTTGCCAGTCAGCTAGGATTTATTTCTACTTTTCAGCACCTTGCTATAAGAAATGAGTGCACTTGCAGACCTGCTCACATTTGGGTGCAAAACTTATTATAGGGAATTTGCCAATAGTTTTAGAATATATTTAACAGCTGGGTTCAAGGTAAATCGTAGATAAGCTCCCTCGACTACATCACTCTTACTTGTTATTATTGTTCTATATAAATACATAAGTCTGAAATATTGATAATCCCACCTTGAAAATGTGCATTTCGAAAGGAATTTCAAAAATACAATAAATATCGACTTATCGCTTCACATGAATAATGATAAGCATTGGCATCATTGGCACAATATAAAAGAATAACAACTCTGTATCCGAGGTATACCAAAGATTACATATTACCGTATCCTAGCATAATCCACTCTTGTTTCCTTGACTGTGTTACACACTCCATGTATGAGGAACAGACAAATACAAACACACGAGCGACTATTGAGTGAGTGAGTCCCAAATATAGTTTTGTATGCGTGCGAAAGAAAGGCGCGAAAGGCGCAGATCCGCCTCACGTAAGCCCTTGAGAGAGGGAGCAAGCAAAGGCAACGCAAAGGCACTGCGCAATGCACTTGAGTCAGATAAAAGCAAAATCGTCGATACAATAAGAATGCAGGTGACAAAGAACACCTGAAGCAATCATTCTTCTCTCACACACACATAAGGGAACACGCAAGCCTCGGCCACTTGAACAGCTGAGCTGGGGGTCCGTTATGCGCCGGTGCGTCGATAACGACTGAGAAGCCAATAGCCGACAATGACAATGACGGGAAGAGGGCCGCCAGCACAGTGCTTGTAGTAAATCGTTTTTGCAACAACAACAACAAAATGCGAATAGACTTAACCGTAAGCGATAATGAGTTGAAAATGTAATTGCAGGCGGGAAAGATAATTATATTAAGAACTTATAAGTACCAAATACGTATTGAATAATGTTTAAATTAAAGCATGCATTAAAAGCTCTGTATGTGTGTATGTATGTAGGTATGTATGTATAAGATGTGTACATAGGGGTGTGTATGTATTTGAAAACCAAAAATAGCAGGCTAACTAAAAGCCAAAGCAAATGTAATTAGATCATTTAATTAAATTAAATAACTTGTAGATGTGATGTAAGTGCAACTAAAACTAAATACAAAAACTACAACTAAATACAAAAACATTCGTGGTGTCTATAAATAAGGATAGCAAATAAAATAACAGTGATAAAAATAGCTTACGTATGGGCCTGCGACGCATTGTGGACGCACTATTCTCGTCGCCACTGTAAATGTGGCTGTTAATCGGCTTCATGTTGCCCTCGGGAACCAAGTGGACGACGACGACGACGATGATGACGACTGACAACAACAAGTGGGCGCAAATTTTTGCAAAGAAAATATGTAAAAAGAAAAGAACCAAAAGAAAGATATGTATGTTGGTTGTAATTCTACATAATTATGTTTAGGTATGTATATCAAAACAGAGTGGTACAGTTCGTGGCACCCATAAAAAATATTTAACCAGGCCCAATATTGTGGCCACGCACTGTACACCAAATTCAGGCGAATAATATGCTTAGGCACTTTTTGCAACCGGTTGGAGTGAGAGTGAGAGAGCTACTTGCTTGCTGTTTGCTACTTTTCTAATAAACATCAAAATTTGAACTTCACCTTTCCTGCTGACGCGACTAGTTTCAATGTTCAACGACAACTAAAAGCCCAACGCAAAACATCTGACGCTGATCGACAATGAACAAAGAACAACGAACAACAACAGCAGCAGACGCCAAAGACTATAATAACAAATGCGAGCTGCGAAAAGGAAGCGAAATTTATCTTTATCATAGAGAAATATGCACACATAGAGAGGAAGAGAGAGAGAGAAAGAGCGAGCATAACAAGAACTATAAGCTCAAAACCAGAACCAGCAGTGCCTACAAAAACACACCAAGTCCCGACCGAAAGACACATTTCAAACAGAGAAAAGGGCGAAACGGGTATAAGCATTCATATATATATATATATACAGCTGCGGTCAATATAATAGTAGTGCAGACATATGTTTTAGAAAATGTTAAAAAAGTACTTAAAATATATATTTATATGTAACAGTATTCTAAATCATTCCCAGATGACAACCATCCATTGGTTGTTTGGCAAAATTCAATTTGCACTTATTTTGAAGATTTCAATTTTCAGCAGTTTACACCACAATGTGAGCCATATTTTTATGAAATGCTTTTAAATAAGCAAATAAGTCATTAATGTATTATTTTACTCAAAAAATTCCTCATTAACTCGTTCAGTTTTGAAAATTTCGACTATTTTCACCAGCAAAACTATTATATTGACCGCTGCAAAATTGCGACACTTGGCCAAATCAGCCGAAAACAGAAGATAAGCAAAAGGAATTGATAAAATACAAAAAACGGATGCGAGGAGAGGTATCAACGAGTAAAAATGTAAAAGGAATCGATGGGATTATGAAAGGACATGAAAATATTAAGTATTTGCATTATATATAGCAGCAATACTATTATTTTGACCTCAACTGTATATAGATAAAGGTATATATATGTTGGGCTCGTTTCGACTGACATGAAGTTATCACAGAGCCAGCAAACAGATAAGATACTTGCGTTGATGTGCAGGACACGACGAGCGTTGCACAACGACAATTTTGTTGATAAGGGCAAATATGATTTTGTTTAATCAATTAACTGCTTTACCAGCTCCGAAATCAAAAGAGAGCCAATCAAGTACCACAAATAAATGAGAGAGTAATAGTTTATCTGTGTCGCATGCGCCCCTACTATGTGTATGTATGTGTGTCTCTGTGTGTGAATGTTTGGCCTTGCTTGCAAAAGATTGCGAAATTGTTTGCCATACATGACCCATGGCATTGACACACACTGACACACACACACATAGACACTTGACCTCGACACCTGACGATGATAATCGAAGCAAATCAAGAAGATAAGAAATACAGACAATCGCACATAGAAACAGACAGACGGACGCATGCAAGCTAAAAGAGCATACAATGAAAGATGCGAATATTAAAATGGCGTATTCGACACAGAACGATATAACTTACTAAATCAAAAATAATGTATATATATATGTATATATATATGTATCTAAAAGAAAAAAAATGAATGCCTATGGTGTTTTTAAGTTGGCTTGAGTTATGGTAAGTTCGACACGCATCCTTAATTCTACCACAATAAATAAGCTTGACCAATTTGCTAATAAGTATGTACATACAAAATTATTGAAATTACAAAAAAGAAATAAAAATGAACAAAGCTGCCCAGAGAACAATCTAATTTAAATTTCATTCACAGCGAAATGCCGCTAAATGTGTGTACATGTGTGTGTCTGTGTGAGCACATGGCATACACACACACACACGCAGAGACACACCGTGTAAACAACGTGAAATTTATGTATTTTTAGTATGCATAAAAGGATGAGTTTGAGTTTTGCCCGTCTGCCTGCCGTCATTTGATTAACTGCTTATTGATTTGACAGTTGTCTTTACACACCCACACAGACAGACACAGGCATATCACTTGTCAGTTGCACAGAAGCTTTCAATTGCCTGTTACTTTATTTGCTTGATATTGATTTTTACCAGCCGGAGGCAAATGCAAGTTTGAGAAGAGCGTGGGAAAATAACTGCACTCTGCAGCTGTCTGCCTGCAGCGACGATGAACGATGATGAGCAGTTAGCCTTTTATGCCGAATTTCATAATCGAATTAAATTCGGCAATAATTTTCTGATGGGCTTACTGAGTATTTATACGTAAATTGATCAAAATATTCGTTGCACTAGCACGTGTAATTGAATGGACAATGCTTGTACATATACATAAAAGAAACTTGCATGATTTTTCGCATATTTAGGTGTTGTTGTTTTAGTTATTTCGTTATTTGTTGTGTTACGTTCTCTTTTTTCTTTTTCGAGACAAAAAAAAAAGAAGAAAAAACAAAAGTATTGCCGCTGAATGTGTGCATGGAGAAATGGCACAACAAATGAGACATTGAGAGATAGAGGAGACACTCGACACTGAACAAAAATGTACACACTTATAAGATAAAGAAATCAACAACGAAAATAACAACATAGAACAATTTGAAAGGCGCACTCACATCTCTTCCAGACAACTTTAGTCGCGGTAACAGCGCGAACTTGAAGTTTACTCGCTTCATTGACTTACAATTTCAAACTGAAGCAGACGTAGCAACAACAACGATGAAAAGCGTCAACAGCGGCGACACTTTCCACCCCATTCTGGCACAAGGAACAACAACAGAAAAAACAGCATGCAAATGAAAAAGGTGCTTTCGTTTGCAATGTCGTGCAGCAGGCACGACAGCTAATCGATAACTCTGATATCGATGATTAGGGTAATCATGTTATACATTTTGTAAAAATCAAATATATGTATATGAGTCGTGTAAAATATATTCGTTCAATATCATGGACATTAATTAAAAGAAACATTTGAACAATGTAATTCCACAACCAAGTTAAGCAAAGGTTCAACAAATGTTCGGCTTCGTTCACTGTCATCATAGCATCCTTCCCATTCCAGAGTATCGATAAAATACTTTGATTTTAATGATCGATCGTCTTAGCGGTCAGCACAGTTAGTAGTGTAGTTTTGAATCGGAAAGAAGGAGCGCGCAGATTACCTACAGCTTACATAAATACATCTAAAGTGCCGGGGAAGGGATTAAAGCAAAAAAGGAAAAAACACTCGTTCGTCTTGTTTTTTTTTAATATTTTCTTCGTTTTTTTTTTTAACTATTTGTGTACACGTGTACATATATTTTGCTCGCTCTCAATACGTATGTTGGCCCAATCCTCTCCGCTCAAAAAGGTGGCTAACGAACAATTTAAATTGGAAATTTTGTGGCTTAATAGCGATTTTGAGTGCTTAAAATTTTTGCTTCTGGGTCAGTATTACTCTAGAAAATGTTAAACCTATTAGAATATTGCAACTAAGCTATTTTTGCATAACTTGTACAAATCTAACAAAACAATGATAAAATATAGTACGTGCATAAATATATATATATATATATATAGGTAGGTGTTCATATGAATACTTATATATTCATATACATATTTGTATGTATTGAGTATGTATATTCCGTTCTGTTATTCCATTAGAAACTGCGCCACACACACACACACACATTCCCGTACGGACGCATACAGAATGTGTGAACGCGCATATGTCGAAAAAGTAACGGTACTTTGCTGCTCTAGCGTTCGTTGCACCAGGCACATTGGCTCATTAGTGTATATGTGTGTGTGTATAGAGCAGAATCAAGAGCAAAATAGTTTTGCAAAGTGAACGACCAACAAATTTAAAGATGGCGTCGTTCATCAGTTTGCGAAAGAATACGCAAAAGAAACAAATAATAAGTAACTAGAACAGTAACTAGAGATGGGTGTGTGCATAATGAGAACACACGTATTCATTTTCACATCTAATTTTGTGATCACACTTATTTTTTATGTTATTCCGCTAATTTGAATGGCATTCTATATTTGAAGAGACTTGAAACAAAATTAATGAAACGAAAATTAGTTTTTAGCAAATAGCAGCAAACATTGCCTAAAGCTGAAACATGTCCATGCTGTTGAACCGTTCGATTACCCCTGGAAGCCGTCAGGCTCCCGATCCGTTCGACCAATTTCTCGAGCGCCATTTCTTTTACCGCAAGCACACAGCCAGGGATGCATCATGCCTGTTCCGAGTTATAGCCGAGCAGATGTACGACACTCAAATGCTGCATTATGAGGTGCGTTTGGAGTGCGTGCGCTTTATGACACGCAAGCGCCGCATCTTCGAACAGGTGAGCAGCAATGGCCTAAAAATTACATCTATAACTGTTCCTGGCTAAATAAATACCTTAGCTGCTCATATTTGACAAAAATATTAATTTATCTGAATTGAATCACACTTTGATAGCATGTGCAAGGCGACTTTGATAGTTATATGCTGGATATGGCCAAGCCGAAGACATATGGGACCATGCTGGAGCTGCGCGCAGTTTGCTGCATGTATCGGTGAGTTAAGATGGAGCGAGAAGCCCCAAAATGCCAGCATAAAAAGATATGAGCAGTGCATTAATTAGCGAATTACTTTAGTCGCAACGTTATCTTTTTTGAGCCATTCAATTTGGGCTCATTTGTTACGTTTAACAAGAGCTACCCGGACAAATTTCAGGTGTTTTACACCAATGAGTTTCACTTCGATTCCGTCTATACGTTGAACTACATTGAATATGGGGCCATTTGCCAGGGTAAGCTATTCACATAGTCCATACCATGCTGGCCATCTGTATTATATTGAGTCCATATCATCTTGCAGCAATAAGCTTTAAATTGCTTTACAAGATGCTCTTCAAGCTGCCCGATGTCAATTATGCCGTTGAGGCAATGCTGAATCCGCATACCTTCGATTGGGGCAAATGTCAGGTGGAGATGGACACTAGGGGCTACATGAAGTGCATTTACTGTCGCGATGGGCGCACCTTTCATATGGATATGCCCGAGGATACCAAGTGCATACTGGAAAACTACAAGCAGTGCAATTTTCACAACACCAATGTGCAAAACAAGGACGACACTCCGGCAGCAGCTGCATCATCATCATTATTATCCACGTCACGCGCTTTTGATATGGCGACGAACAATTTAATAACAATTGGCAAGAGCTTGCAGTTGACGTTTATGTGTCCCAATCGCTTGAATTCTTGTGTACGTCAGTTGCTGGACGATGGTGAGGACTCGGCCGTTATATATGATATATGACACTATATCCAACTAAATCTGTATACTCAACTGATCTCGCTTGTTGTCCCGAATCAAAGAAAAAATCAATATCAAACACTTTTAGGTTTTATAGCATGCATTTTCAAAACGAAATTGAAAATTTTTCATGTTGAGTTATTTATTTATGGAAATAACTCAATTATTTTCCTGTTTTCTAAAATATTTAGTAGCAAAAATCCTTGAAAGCCCTGTAATTCAATATATTATGAATACGTGTATAAAATTATACAATTTTGCTTATCTGAAATATTAATATAATTGTAAATTTACGCAGGCATCACTCCTTTTCCATACAAGGTGGCCAAAGCGCTGGATCCTTACATTTATCGCAATATTGAGTTTGATAGCTGGAATGATATGCGCAAGGAGGCCAAGCGGTACAATGTTTATGTCAATGACTACAATTTTAAGGTATGCTGCTTAACTAATCCTAACTAATATGGTAGCTGAAGACGACGGAACCTTTAATGTTTTGCCCATCCGCTTCCTGCTCCCAATTTTTCAGACGGGCGCCAAATGCCACGTGGAGTTGCTGATAGATGACGACAGAAAGATGTACACATGCCACATTCAAAAGATTTATACCGACAAAAATTTTTGCATTGTTCATGTCGAGAAATTTGGAAAACAAATATTGGTAGGCTTACCAAAGCTTTACATCTAATTATTATTCTAGCTAACCAGCCGCCAAAGCTGTCCTGTGTTTGTTCATTATTTGTTGTCATTATCTCTCCAAACGCTGATTGGTTTCCTTTCCGTTTCAACGTGTTTCGCAGGTCCCATACGCGTCATTGCATCCGTTGCCGCCCGACGAGTTCCAGCCGTGGTCGGTGCCAAACCGCTATCGGCGACAGGCGCACCGCATGCACCTGAACGACAATAATATGCCCAAGAATATGTCCAATGTGACCAAGTGGAAGAAGACCAAGCTGTACGACATCAACTACTTTGAGGCCAGCAATTGTGAGGTTATGCAGTATATGCAGCTGCAAAACTACTTTGGCTGTCACCCGTTTTACAACGAACAGCTTTCCAATTCTGCGCAGCATGGATCCGAGCGAGTTGACCAGGCCGTGCAGCGTGAGCGGCATGCACAAGTTTTCCTGCAGCAGTCGTCGGCGCCCCCGCCGCCTCAATCAATGGAAGCTGAAACAGCATCAGTGCTGACACATCTGCAGCAGCAGCAGCCAGGAGCGTCTCAGTTGGCCATGGCTGGGTCAATGGGTCACGGTCAATTGACGACCCCGTGGCTAGGCACCCCGCTGCCACTGCATCACCTGCCCGAGGCATATCAGGCGGGTGTCTATCCGGGACTGCCGCCGCCGCAGCCTTCACCGGATGGCATGTTCATGCACTTTGGCGGCTATGCACAACCGTTGGCGCTGCAGCTGCCGCCCGTTCCGCTGCAGTTACCGCCGCCGCTGCCGTCATTTGCAACAACACCATATATGATTGGGCCAACGCAGCCGTCACCACCACTGCCGCCGCTGATGCTGCCTCCACCCAACTGCAGCAACAGCACCAGCAGCGTCTCCAGGACAATCGCAACGCGTTACAGCGAGGCCCAGTTGGAGTCGCGTCGCGCTGCTCTGCATTGCAATGGCGAGGATTTGCAGTCTGATTTGCTGTCGGATTTGGTTGCACTACACTACTACAAGATGGGCCACAACGTGCATACGCGCATGTCGCAGATCCAAGCTGCTCCCAATCCCAACCCCAACGAGCAGATGCACATGTATGGCAACGGCATCAATCACAATCAATCGAACAATCAAATCCATTACAATACCACTGACCAATTGCAAGTGGCGCCACTAAAGGAGCGCAACGACGAAAGTTTGGCATTGGTGGGCAACTCCTCGTCTACACCGCCGCCCTCGCCAGAAGCAGCAGCTGCTGTGTCCAGCACTGAGCCAGCCACTGAGAAGAAGTTGCGCACTCGGCCCAAGCGCGGCAACAATTGCAACAAAATGCGTTCTGAGGTGCGGCCGGAGCAGCTGCCCGATCTCGGCAATGATCAACAGCAGCTTTCGCATGCAATAATGTTGCCAACGCCGACGCCATCGCCCAACACTCAGGGCAATAAGTTCAACTTTTATCCGACGCCTCCAACAGCATCTCAACAACAAGCACAGGCACAGGCATTGCCGAATGCGTCGATGCCGCCTTCGATGTTCTTTGCCGCCAGGAGGGCTGGGCAGGTAAGCTATATGGGAAATTAAATGCAAATTGTATGTTGAGCTCAGATCATACATATATTTATTGTTCTGCAACCCATTCAGAATCCATATGCTTGGTCACCCGGTGCAGCCAATATGGTTGGAATGCCATACGAGATGATGAACAATTATAAAATGGAGCCAACAGGCAGCGGAGGCGCCAATGCACAAAAGACTTCGCCACCGTTTGAACTAAATCCCCACGGAACACCACGACACTAAAGAGCCGACCCGATTTCTACTTTATAAAGAATGATCAATGCACATAATTTATATGTGCTTTACCCATTTGTACTCTATACACACACACGCTACATACCACATCCATATATAAACCATGTATTTAGATCTAAGGTCAATATTCCATTGCATTAACAACTTTAAAATTGCTTAAATCCAATTCGCCATTTTAAATTTTTAAGTGTATATAAATAGATAACATTTTAAAACAAATATTTTGAACTAAATCCATAACAAACACATTAACAATTTTAAACATGTAATTTTTGAATTTTTATGCAATTTTAACAAGGCCCATTTAAAATCAATTTATACCCTTTATTTATACACTTTTAAAATCATTTCGCTTATATTAAAACACATACAACCATTTCATTATACAGTAACTTAAAAAAAAAAAAAAAAAAAAAGCATATATCATTGTTGTTTTTGCCAATATGTTCTGATAACTAAGTTTAGAACATTTATACTTTTGAGTCGGAAGACGTCTGCTTTAATGCCACAAAATTATGAATCCCATTTGCAAATGTATCAAAGCCATAAGCCATGTGCCACGAAATGCAAAAAAAAATGTATATCAATTTAACAATATTTCACACAAATAATAAAAATGTATCTTTGCAATAATTAGCAAATAAAAACTCAAACGCACAAGACAAAAAACAATGGACGGAAATGAGAAATATTGGTTCGTTTGAACGTGGTCTTTTTGATAACTCTGATGAACGCTTTTTCGTTTAGAGTTTGTTTTAACCAAGTATTCGAGCTATGAGCTGAGCAAAGCCCCAGTTAACAATACTTCCAAACTGTGCTTGAATTAACTTATTAAAACAAAGGGGGGCAGTCAAGTGGGAAATGGAACAATGTCAAGTCAAGTTACAAATACAAAATGAACCCCATATCAATAAAGGATGCCCGAAATGATCTTTGATTCGATTTATAAGCAGAAAGTATTTTCACTTATGCAAATGGGAGGCGAGACTAATCATTAAATCCAAAATGGTTCGAGAATCCTTGTCGGAGAGCCGGTCTTTATGGTATATAAACTTCTTAGGTGGCTAAATTGGAAAACGGATGCTGAGGCACAGGGCTTGAAATGTTAGACAAGTATATGCCATACTCACCACAGTGCGGGCCTGTCCATGGCTCAGGAGCGGCATCGGCAGCAGCATCAGCATCAGCATCGATAGCATCAGCAACAACGTCAGCAATGAGAAAAAACGCATTATAATCGCACGCGTTTTTTTGTTGTTGTTTTGAAGCGTTTTAGCACGCGCTGAACTTGTAACAGTTTTTGGTTGTGTTTGCTTTGGTTTGTTTTTGAGTGCGCGCTGCTATTTTTTGCGCTCGATAATTTTTGCTTACAAACTGAAAACGTTTCGCAAAAGTGTCGCATTTTTATGCTGATTTTTCAAATCGACAAATGGACGGCACGAGGCGACCCAATTCCGCAAGTCGGATTCGATTGTTGTATTTGCCACATTGTTTGTGGTTGCTCTTCAATTATTGTCATTGCATTAGGAGGTGCGGCTCGACCTTAAATGTCGTAAATGGTCTCCAGCTGAGGCATTTCCACACAATTGAGTAGGATTATGCTAATTCAATAATTTAATAAGCACTCTTCCATGCAGGCTGCCAAGCACGCACAGCCATCATTAATAGGCTAAATATAATGGAATCTATGATTAACCCTCAAAAAGCACATTGAATTGTATCTGAGCTTGAAAGGCGAGACTCTTAATGATTAACTAAACTAAATTTCTCTAGAAGTTTACGCGCTTTCAATGCACTTTTTTCATTCATTCAACATCAATAGACGAGTTGATATAGCCATGTTCGTCTGTCCGATTTTGAAACTGGCTATTTGACGAGACGGGCGTATGGATCGAGCCACCATATAATATAGCTGCCAAAGATCTGTCAATTAAACACATGTTTTTTTTTACCAATATTTACAGATTTTACTTTAGCAAAAAAAAAGTCATAATCTTCATATAGCTACAATAGGAACAATCGGTCAGTTGCAATACAAATTTTAAGATCTGATACAAATATAACTACACAAATTTTGAAGAATAAATTCAAAGCCATTTGTTTAAAGCCACAAAAGCTACAACAATAGTTTTTCAAGCCTCGGACTAAAGTTTAGATGTCAGCAGCTTAACTCCAATTGAATCTTTGGCCTTCACTCGTGTCTTTTCTGGTAGACTCGACAACGTCGCTGTTATTCTAAAAGTTTCACTCAAATTGGAAATGTTTCTGATATTTTTCGTAAGATGAAATGAGCTAAATACAGATTTTAGCCGCGACAAAGCAAAATGCTCATCAAATAAAATAAATATCAATCAACGAGTATTTAAATTATATACAAACAATATTTGGAAATTGTCGTTTGTCAGAAATATCTTTGGCTAACAGCATTCAAAGTCCATCTGATTGGATATGATTATATAGACGACAAGGGATCGGCAGAATACCCATAAGTAAATATAGATTTCAAACTTTTCATTAACTTGGGTAATTATTACACATTGAAAAGTTAACTTGACCGACGCTGATTGTTATAATACCAAGTTGGATATATGGAAATATACCTGATTATTATATTCAATTGTGAGGCTTGTCAATTCCAGATTTATGAACAAACAATGATTAAGCTTGGTTTTTTTTTGTTTTGATTTTTCTGAAATTTTTTTTTATTTGTTTGCAATGAAACCTGAGCGCCCGCCTTGTGGGCGTCCAAACATACATACTAACTAAGACCAGCCGTTGTGGGGCTGGCAGCTGGCAGCTGGAAGCGACAGCGAGATGCGTCGCTAGCGCCGTCGTTGGCCATGCGCTTAATACGACGGGGGGGCGTAGGCACCATGTCCGCCTTGGCTGCCATAGCTGCCCTCACGTCCGGCGATGTTGGCCAGAGTAGAGAGTCCATGGTTGCCACCCTGGAGCAGCTGGTAGCCAGCGCTGGCAGCGGCATTATCGGCACCAGAGGCATAAGCGGGCAGAGCTTGGCGACCGCCGAGCTGATGACCAGGGGACACAATGGGGCCGGGTCTGTTCAGAACGCTGTGTCCCTGTCCAGCGTTATATGAGTTCTTGTAACCTTGCTTGTTCTCATTGACGAAGTACTTCTCTGCTGGGGGCTTGACCACATTGACGAATACGGGCTCAACCTTGACGCGACGTGGGTGGTGCTTAACGTATACCTTGCGGAGCACAATTGCTGGAGGCTTGTGCAGCACAACTGGGGCGGGCTTGACAACCAATGGAGGATGATTGACCAGCACCTTGGTGGGTGGGCGGCGCACAATGATGGGTGCCGGACGATGGATCAAAATCTCGCCCTTGTTCTGTGGGTAGGTGATCGATGAGGTGAGAGTGTTACCCTTGGTGTTCACCGGCTTGTAGGGTATATTCTGGTCAGTGCCATAGGAGCCCTGACCTGGCTGGGCAACGCTCGAAGCATCGGAACCACCGGCCAACGAGGAAGCGGCAGCTGAACCATCGCCCAAACCACCAGCATTGCCGAAATCACCAGCACCGCCAGCGGATGCACCGGCTGCTGCATCGCCATCAGAGCTGGAGCTGTAGCTTTGCTGTCCGCCCGAGCCGTAGCTCTCCTGACCAACAGATCCATAGTTCTGTGGTCCGCCGTAGCCGTTCGCGCTGGCGCATGCCTGATTGAGACACACAGAGAGAGTGAGTGTGTGTGAGAGAGAGAGAGAGGGATAATGAAAGAGAGAGAGAGAGAGAGAGAGAAAAAACATTGAATTGAAGCTTGCAGTGCTGTATGTTGTTGTGCTAAGATTTGTGATTATTCGATTTTGGAGCAACTGGGTCATCGACTGGTGTCTGGTGATTGGGTTACTGCCTAATCGCTGTGGTTACGTACAATTAAGCAGGCGGCTAGCGCCCATATGAAGCTGTGTCTGTTCATCGTATCCAGTCCCAGTTGGCGATTCAACTTGAATGGCTTCGCTGTGTGAACGTCTGATGTCTTCTGCTGCCTTAACTCGGCCAACGATTTCTTTAAATATGCTGCCACCGTTCATTTGCCCTATGGTACGTGACATTTGGCCCGGTCGGCATCAGCTGCCGGTTGGCGCGCTGCTGTTCCGCTCCAGCAGCAATGGGCCCCATTGTTGTTGCACACATTTTGATGTTGGTTGCCCACGCCAGCTAAGCGAACATGGCCAATTGCAGATTGTTCGCACGCATCTTGTCGTGCATATCTCGGCGTGTTACGTAGAAAGCAATAACAACTCAGAACCGAGCCCCACCTAATCCGCAACTCTCATCTGGTGCATCGTGCCCTGACACATAAGCCACATATCGACGTTTTTCCAGAACCAACACAGTCTGCTGCGGTGATTGCGATTGCCAAATGGCTGTCAACAGTTCCGCATTGAGAGAGCGCCAAGTGATTGGATTGCTGCTTGCCGTTGCAGCTGATCTGCACTGCAATATGAATGCCATTGGCTTCCCATTACCATTGACATTGCCATTGCCATTGCCATTACCATTAGCTTCAGTGTTAGATCCTTTAAACTGTTCCGTTTAAAAAAAATCACATTCTTAATCAACTTTAAAGCTGATCGTATTTAACAATCAAAACTTATTTCCATTTGAATTTCGTTAAATGGTATTTTTTGTAAGCAAAACTACAAATATGCTGTAGTAAATAGTAAATCATTTAATATTCTTTATTGGACTAAAAAAGGAGGGGAAACCTTGAAAAAGATTGCCTGTTTAATTATCTAATTTATATTATATATGTATGTTTATATTATCTAATTTATGTGAATTTAGTTGAGATTGCGCAGTCATTGCTTCAATGAGTTCATAATTAGATAAGGGGATACATTTGAGCATCATATGACACTCACTCAACATTTAAGATAAGTTAAATAGTGTTAAGCACAAATTCTTAAATCAATTCAGGAATGATTACGACAATTTATTTATGTATTTATTTGTAAATCAGTTCCTATACGCTCTAATTGCGACTCCTATTTAAAAGTAAGGCTTATAATTTGTAACTTACTTAATAATATTATTAAGAATTAAGAAAAATATATTAAAATGTGTATTTATTAACATATTTAAGCGCTCTTTATTTTACGACTTCAATAAAACCCGAAATATGTTTGTTGATTTTAAATCAAATTTTTTTCTTAATAAGTTCCGACTGTAAAGCAAACAAAGTCTTCAAAAAAAAATGTGTTTTGTTTCGAGGAACAATTTAATATTGGATATCGCAAAGACTTATTGCTACTTAAGCAACTATAACTATAACTATAACTATAACTATAACTATAACTATAACTATAACTATAACTATAACTATAACTATAACTATAACTATAACTATAACTATAACTATAACTATAACTATATCTATTCCACGTACGTTGTATGCATTTCATAGTTATCATTTCAGAACCAGCCAACGGCAGCAGAAGTTCTAAATTTGTCACTGAAACTGATCAGAGCAGAAAAATGCTGAAAACTGAGTTCAGCGCTCATTGACCTTGGCCCATTTGTTGTCTATGTTTTCAATATTGTGAAATGCATTAAATGGCAATAAAATCAAGAAAAATAACTATATACATATGTTTGCACATTTACAGGTATATTCTCCAAAGCTCACATGCCAAACTAAAGTATTACATAAAATTACCTACAAATAATTACTTATTATTCCAAGTTAAGTTATAACCACGGAGCAAAGTTGATAGCTATTGGATTTATGGGGGGGAATTCAAAATCACAGTATTTGCATGGAGTACACACAATGAATTTGAGCTATGAATTAATAATACAATTAATAATAGGCAAGATCTGTTTAAAATAAACAACAATTTGTATATGTATTTTAGGCTTTTTTTATTTGCATTAAGAAAAAAAAAACAAATTTGTTTAATTAAACATCCTCCAGCTGGGCTCGGGATTGCTCAACTGCTATGCCTGAATCTGAATCAATCTATGATTGAATCTGATTCCGACTTAGTAGTTGGGGGAGCCATATGGGGCTGGGCTGGCGTAGAGAGGAGAATCAGCTCCGGAGCCATAGCTATCGGAACTGTGGCCGGACACGACCGATGATGAGGCAGCAGAGCTGCCGTAAGCCTGGGGCTGGCTGTAGGACTGAGGCTGCTGGTAAACGGGAGCAACGACTGGGGCCAATGGGGCCTCGATCTTCTTGCCCGGCTTGTAGACCTTGACGTAGACGGGATTAAGGCTCAGTGGTGTGGGCACCTTGTTGATGACCTCCTGCTGGTAGATGACTGATGGCTTAATCTTGTAGATGACGGGATTGCCGCGCACCACAGTCGGTGGGCCGCTGTTCACATGTGCGGGTGGTGCACCGGGCTGGTGTACAATGATTGGTGGCAGGGGCTGTGTGGCAATCACCTGATGATTGTTGTGACCCGAGGGCACCAACAATGAACGGAACAGATGCTGATCGACAAACTGGGGAGAGACCACATTGATCTTGCCCTGACGAATGTTGCTAGCCAGATTCGTCTCGGCCAGCGACTCGGCAATATCCTCGGAGTTCTTCAGCTTCTGGTAGGTGGGGCTGTTGTTCAGGGCATGCAGCTGAGCCTGCACGCGACCCAAGCGACGAGCCTCCTGCGGCGATGGCTGAATCTCGGCCTGAGCCGTCAGCTGGTTGGCCGATGGCTGATTGCCGCCGGTCGCAACATTGACATACTCCTCCAAACCGGCCGATGGACCTCCGGGCAGATATTGAATCTGACCGCCGGCACCACTGCCACCGGAACCGTAATTAGCGCTCACCAGCTACAGATCAAAATGAGAAAATGCAAATAATTGGCACTGATTAGTCGACAAGTTATTTTGTTTTTTTTTTTTTTAGATACGAAGAGTTCTTCGAGTTCAGGGATTCCGAAGATTCGGTGTGCTTAAACATACCGGTGCGGCGGCGACGGCAAAGAGCCCAAACCAAAGACCAAGTTGCATGTTGTGTGTGATGTCTACTGCTCGTTGAATGGCGACGATGCTAGCTCTTTATAGTTACCCATGGCATCGCTGTGGTGCATTTATATCGCGCTCACGTTAACGCCACTGCCACGGCCCCGGCTACGTGATCTTTGCGATGCCATTCGCCACCGATTTCCATTTCCGATTTCATATATGTTGTCTCACCGCACATCGCCGACAGCTTGTTTGTCTTTCGAGCTGTTGACCAGTTGTTCTTGTTGTAATTGCAGTACGCATTGTTCTTGATGGCTTCTTGGTTGGCTGCTGACAAGATCTCGGTTCTGTCTGTCAACCCCTACTCGTATTTATCAGCCACCACCATCACCAAATCTCTGTCTCTGTCTCTCAGTTTGGTTCTTGGCAAGGTTGTGAATGTGGATGCGGATTGCAGTTTGGCTCGAGCCAACTTCAAACGACAAAAATCTCAGCATCTTGATGAATTCGCTTTATCATCTTATCACGCATACGAATTCGAAATCAGCTTCGAATCGTTCCAGCTATCTAAGAAACACAGCTTTTAAATTAAGAATATTAACTCTACGAAACTAATCAGAATTATAGTACGGCTAATGATGATACTCTGGACTGGACTTAAGAATATTATATATAATATAGTAAAATTGCAACAAATTGAAAACCGAAACTGTTAATGATAATCATATAATTTTCGGTTATTCATCCATACAGCGTCTGTGCTTTGCATCAAATATTAAGTTTTTAAATTTATTGTTTCATATTTTTGAAATACCTGGCGAGTAATTTAACTGGTAATAAACAAGTTTCCATTAGCTGTTTAAATTGGCAATTTGATTTGTAAATTTCCATTACATAAATGAACATATCGAAATTGCCCTTTTATTTTTCTTCCGTAGTTGATGACATTTCTTGTTTTTTGTGCTCACCAATTGGCAAGATAAGCAATGAACTAAGCCAGGTTAACCACTAATACTTGAATACTTGAATACTTGAATACTTGGGTATATTCTATGCACCACCGATCATACTAATCAACGAACCGAACTCACAATGTTGGTGGCATTCTCTAAAGTCCAACTAGAATGTGAGGGAAATGTGCAAAAGATGCCAGCCAAAAATTACGTGAGTTCTTCGCCATTGCTTATAAGTCACCCACCTGATATAAAACTATATTTCGACGTGGAGTCTTTGCCAAATTTTGTAGTTTTTGTTTGATGTTTATTAAAACAATTATTAATAAGTTAGTTAGTTAGTTAGTAAGTTTAACTTGAGCACTTAGTTAATCAGAGTCCACGCTTATAAAGCAGATAGGTCAGATCGCGAGTCGGACGACTGCCGTAATCATTGAATTGTGATTTGAATGGCAACTGGCTGCTGTCCTGATCAACGTGCCTCAGCGAACTGGAGCCGGAGCCGGAGCCGGAGCCGGAGCTGGGCGATACGACCGATGTGGGCGACGATTGTGATTGGGCCGCATGCAATGTGTCCTCGCTGGAGTTGATGATGCCCGATGCCGGATTTGCATTTTGGCCATTATTGTTTGGCTTGGAACGATTGCGTATTCCATAACGCGATTTTCCAGCCCGTGTATGCATGTGTGTCTTGTGTGTGTTGTGTGTGCTATGCGTGTTGTGTGTGTTGTGTGTGTTGTGCGTGCTGTGTGTGCTGTGCGTGTTGTGTGTGTTGCGCATGTTGTTTTGTATGGGTGGGTATGTGTATCTGGGAGTATTGTATAACTTTCTGTGTCTATTGTTGTATGGTTGTCCATAGCCACTTGCATAGCGCTGCTGCTGCTGCTGCAGTTGCCTCTGGTAGTTGTCTCTCAGTGCCATGGCCTCTCCATCGAGACTCAACTGGGTGAACAAATTGGTTCGACCATAGCTAGCAAGAAGGTCCGACTGATGCTGCTGCTGCTGTTGCAACTGTTGATAACGTTGACGTTGATGTTGTTGCCGTTGTTGCTGCTGTTGCTGCTGTTGCTGTTCTTGCTGTTGTTGCTGTTGTTGCAGTTGTTGCTGTTGCTGCTGTGGCTGCTGTTGTTGCGCCTCTGCTGGCCGTTCCGCGCCCGGCAAATACTCATGATGCACTTCCTCGTGCACACCATTGTTGGTCGCGTTGACGATGCGATTGTAGTCATCATTTGTGCCACCCACTTGCAGGTGAATGGCATGCTTGAAGTCATCACCCAAATGCTTTAGCCAAAAATCATCGTTCACATCACCGGTGGTATAGATGCGAGTCGTCTGCCCAGTCTTGGGTTGGTCCACACCAATACCGTTCGCGGACATCACGTCGATAACATCGTACGGACCGCGTTCCAAGCTCTTTGGTGTCACCGCATAAGTTTTGCTTACATTTGGCTCCAACTCATCTTCCATTCGTTCGACGCGAGCGGCTTTCTTCAGATCACCGCTAAGAACAATGTCAGAATCGGTGCTGGTTCGGATTGTGGTGCTGCTGCTTCTGGGACTGCTGCTCTCATAAATACTGCCACCGTTCGTCGTATCATTTGTCTAATGGGTAATGGGTAATGGGTAATGGGTGGACTTAGTCATTTAATCGTTGAGTTCACTCGAGCGTGGGTGGGATTGAGACACTCACCTGCGCTATTGCCAGCGGCGCCATTGCCATTGATATGGCCATTAGCAGCAGCGGCAGCCAAACAGAGTTGGCAGGCGCGCCCATTATGTAAATGCTCGATGTGTGTGATCTGCTTCGGTTGTCTAACTGAACCCAGCGCCCTCAATGGAATGGATTTAAATACTCGATGGCAGCTGCATTCATTTTTGCCACGAGCTGTCGCCCAGTCGCGAGCGCACAGACGTGATCTATGGCCGCATATCAGATGCATCATCAACGTACATCATCGACTGACAACCTTGCTTCATCTCAGCGGTGCGTCAGACGGCTTCAGGGTCAACAAATTGTTGCATTAACTGCTCAATGGGCGCGTATGATCACAATGAGCCAGTATCTTAGCTAGTGGCAAGCGTAACAATGCTCCATGAGTTTAAAGCGAGTGCGAGAACACAATGCAACTTGTCATTGATGATGATCGATGCATTGCGCTCAAAATGGCGGCCATTTCCGGTTGAGAACTCTCTTGTCGGCAACTGTACTTTACTTGTGCAACAACAACAAGAACAACAATTGACCAATCGAATTATCCATTCAGGTGCTCCAAAAAGATAGCATAGAATACAAAATAGTCTTTAGACAAGCCATAGACAAGCTAAGAAAATCTGCAGCAAAGAGTGCTTTACTGCAATTAAATCAACCGAAAGAATGCTTCGCGTTTTGACTTCCGCAAAACTGAGCCACGAACAAAAAACAAAACGATTGCATACAAAATACAAGTCAAAGAATGGAAGGTGTTTGCTTATCGACGGCAAGTGCTTAGAATTCATATCTCAATTCGCAGTAACGATGAATGCTCATGATGAAACTACGACAAACAAGAACTGCCACAAAAATGTATGCATGCATTAACTGTTTTTTGTTTACAATTGCTTTTTTTGCTTTGAATGTGCTTGCTAAATTTGTTTTCGGTATGCGAATTGGAATGTAATCACGATCTCTGAAACTGCTCGACCAATTTCGACTAGTACATGCTGCCTCAGGCAATATACAAAAAAAAAAACAAAGCAAGAAAAAAGTTCACCCCACTGACATTTTTGCGCTTTCATTTTCTTATCATCGATTGCGCGCAATTAAAGAAGCCAGTAATCGATATAGACGAGTTATCGGATCGATATGAGGTAAACTTAATTTTTAATTGTGCGATTCTTTAATAGCCTGCCCTATTTTGACATATTACCAAAGAACAAAAACCTCATAAGAAAAAACATAAGAAACGAGATTCGAGCTTAACAACACGTGAAAGTGGTTGTCAACCTTGATAGGAACACGAATAAATCGGTTTCAGAACAATTTCTTGAATGCCGTTTAAGTTGTTAATAAGCAAAACAAGCAAAAAAACCAAATTTGTAAAAAAGAATACAATAATTGTTTAACCAAAAGATACATATTTACAAATGTTTTATAGTAATTAAAGTTTTCGACTACAATTAAAGGCATTATAATTAATAATGATTATTATAATATAATAATACTATCAACTCTATAGTTAATCAGGGTATCTGGATCTGTGTTGTTGGAATAAATAATGCAAGATGTTGGAAATAACTGTATTTGCCTATGTACACCGCAGGTTGTCTTGCATTCCCGTTTTGTAGTCTTAATCTGCTGTTGCCTGCGAGCAACGGTAATTATAAGTTCCTTATGATCAAGACCTTCTTCGATGGAATGTTTAAGCTACTTTCATGAAGTAAGAGTCAGTCGCTTTTGATCGCTTGAATCGCGTAGTGTAAGTCGGATGAAGCGGACAAATATTCTGTATTAAATACAAAGCACTGAGTAAATATAAACCCCAAGTTATAATACAAGAAATTAGACATGGACACAATTCACACAAACAGTTTATTCAATAATGTTTTTTAGATCAGAACTCTGAAGTTGACGATGGAGAGGTAAGCGTGAACCGAAAACGCCTAACAGGCAGAATATACACGGACAGACAACAACAAAAAATGCACAATAAGAAAAAAAAAATATAAACAATTTTACATATATAAATATATATATACATATTTACATATATACATGAATACACACAGAGACATAGAAGTGGGGCGGGCACTGTTCCACTGGCCTAAATTTATGGCTCGTCAATATTCGCAGATGTCAGCAGAATTCGGGCTTGCTGGCCCGGCCCGGTTGGGTCTTCTTCTTTAGTAGCTTGAGCCATAGCTGCCGTTGTCATCACTGTCGCCGTAGCAGCTGCAACGAGAAGCGAATTCAGAGAGTGAACAAAAAACTGCCACAATGATTTTCAATTTATTTTTGTTATTTTTTTGTTTCGTTTTTTTCATATTTTTTGTTTGTTTATTATTATTATTATTATTATTATTATTATTATTATCATTATTATTATTATTATCATTAGAAACTAGCCAACAAGCATAGCAATAAGACCACAGAAGAATTCCCTACATAAACAACTATACACTATACAGAGATTTGTGAAAGGTTCAAGGAGGTGCGGAGGTGCCTAGAACCAGGTGCGCAGATAGTCACTGATGGGTGGCACATTGTAGGTGTCCAAGCTGTAGCCGTCTAGGGTGTGACTATTGTAGCCATACGTCTTAGATGGCCTCCGTGAGTAGTCAGCTTGAACCGCCGACTCGGGCTCGGTGGATGCATCGAAGCCCCATCCGCCTAGGCGACCATCAATGAGCTTCTTTAGAAAGTCGGTCGTCTGCTTCTTTTGCTCAGGCTCTGGGTCGACCAGGGCACCACCATAATGTGAATTGCTATCAACATAATCCGGATGCTTGTAAACAATGCCCGAAATAATGCTGTCCAGATGATTGTCGGCCATATGCTCCACCGGATAGCCACTGCCAATGCCAAGCACTGATTTTGCATAATTTCGAGGATTTATCGATTGCAAATCGCCGGCGAATTGCAGCGGTGTTGAGCTCTGCTCAAGCGGATCCGGCACCGAGGTGGTCGACAGCAAAGTCCTCAGTTGTGAGTCATCCACAAACTTATATTCATTGTAGTTGCAAGTCAACGGCGGTGGTATCTGCAGTGGAAAATAGCTGAAAGTCGAACGCTTGGCGGGAATCGAATTAACTAGTGATGGCTCTTCCGATTGCTCCGGCTGCTCTGGCTGCTGCTCTGGCTGCTGCTCTGGCTGCTGCTCCGGCTGCTCGGACTGCTCGGTGATGGCTGGACTGCTCATATGCTGGGCATTCTCATCAGTATCGGATGGTGGTGCACTGGCTGTAATGGCGCCACAGCCCATATGGCATTGTCCACGTTTGAAACTGGGATTAAGCGCCTCCGGCATGAATTGTATGATCTCTGGAGCGGTCAGATCAGCGTTGGCACGCTCCTGTTCCAGCAGATCATACTCACCCTTAATGTCGCGTTTTGTCATGTGACGTGTTCTCAGTCCCAGCCACCGTTTGTCATGGCCCGATCTCAAAGAGGGCGTCTTTTTCGACTTGCGCTTGCTCTTGGACGACGTCGGCTGTACGGGCACCAGCCCAAACAGATGCATCTTGTGCTGCTGCTGTGGGCTCAGATCCTTGTGATAGAATTTAACATATCGCGGCGGACGCTCCTGCAGCTGCTGCTGTCGCATTAAACGCTTGCGCAGCAGTGATCCGGGACCGGAGCTCAGATCACGACGACGACGTATAGCATTGGGATTTGAGTTGGGCGGCTGGGCTACGTACCTTGGCTTGGCCGTGGAGCATCTGCTGCAGGTACAGGTCGACTTGTCCTGGGCGCGGCAATCTAACAATGAAAGTTGTGCATTAGTTGACGCGCGTGCAATTCATTTCAAAATAGAAGACTCACCTGATTTGGTGGCCGTAACACGATCCACCTTGGCATACAGCTTGGCTGGCTTGTTTTTGGGTGGTGCTGGCGTACGTGGTTCCTCCACGGTGAAATCGAAGCTGTAACTGATCTTTGCCTTGGCCTGCACGGGCTTCTCCACACGATAGCCATACTCGCCGCCCGTGTACTTCTTTGGCTTGCTCGGACTGGGCACATTTAACTGATAGCCAAGCTGGGTGGGGCAATCGCAGCCTTCGTCGCCCGTATAGACGACGTGAACCGGCGTCGGTGCTGGCGCAGCGTTGACAAGCAGCATCGTTAGCAGCAAGAGCACCACCATGATCGAGTGCATCGCAAACATGATTTGGATATGGATATGGATTGTATGCACTTGTATGTATCAAACGGCGTCTGCTTTGGTGTCAGACGTATTGGCTACTAGCCAAAGCTCGGCGTGTTCCATTCTTTATATCGGCTTCGACTCCATCCCAGTGCAATCTCTCACGCAACGACCCAACGACCACGTCTGGAGCGGTCTGTCTGTTCTGGTCAGCGGCGACGACTCTCGATGAACTTGAACTTGAACAATGTTTTTTTCTGCTTTCGCTCTAAGTTGTTATTGTTGTTGTTGTTGTTTATGTTTCGTTTAAACTGCTGCTCTTGTTGTTGCTGCTGTTGTTGCTGTTGTTGTTGGTTGCGCTGACCTTTTCAAATAATATGCACTTGCGATATTTTCCGTCAAAAGTCATGTTCCCAGCGTTCGTTTATTTCAGTGCCGCAGCAAGTGTTGCACTTGGACTTGGACTAGGGGCAACTAAATACAATATTTATCATATTTTTAATTATTTATGCATTTATGTTTCTGTTTGATTTACAACTGCATTCTTTTGAACACGAAAGCCCATCCAATATTCGATACATCTCACACAAAATAGTAACCGCCTTTAAAGTCCGTCTTGTTTATGCAAATATTTTCATACACATAACAAAAAAAGAAAGAAAAAAAGCTAAGTTTATGTTTATTAAGTAATGTTTATTATGTGCTGTATACTTTTGGGATAAAAAAAATAAGAAAAAATATGCTTATGAAAATGATCAGTCAAACGCGTTCTTTGCTTATCGCGAAAAGGTTTTTCTTTCGTTCAACTGATTAAAATCTTTAAGTGCAAATTGTCTGTCGAACATGCTCTTCCAGATATTAAATTACAAGCAAGATTTAGCTGAGCTTCAATGAACTAAAAACGCCTTTTTTTTGCCTGCATTCAAACAAAATTCTTAAACGTTTTTTAATGGAGTATGCCGTGAATATTTATTTCCCCAGCACATACAAATGTGCATGTTTTGGTAGAAAATCAAATAAAAAAATGTGCAAAATACCCAACATGCCTAAAATATACGTATTCTGCTTAGCTTTAAACATTTCTTGATTTGTGTATTTAAATACTAATACATACATACATACATACATACATACATACAAACATATATCCATCCCCATTCAGATACAATTAATTATTTACAGGCTGACACAGAGTACGTTTCTGCGCCAAGCTTCGCCATCTAATAATGGCTGTCACCCTCAACCTCCTGCCGGCGTGCATTGCGGTAAGAAGTGACGCGACCAGGCTTGAAACCACAGTCGACGGTTACTTTGCCGCCCACCTTGGCAGAGCTATCGCTGCTGGAGTAGGAACTGTAGCTTGATTTGCGGGGATTAATCTTTCTAAACTTGGGGTTTTTGTATTGTTCGGTAATGTAACCAAGCTGCTTGTATGTCAACTGTGGCGTTGACTCATCATCGTCGTTGGCTTTCTCCTCCTCTTCCTCAACATATTCCTCGTCTTCCTGCTTGACGGCAAAGGTGCGCTTCTTCAGTGTGATGACATCGCTTTTCAGCTTGAACAGATTCTCCTCGGCCACATTAGAATGGAAGACCTTTTGCTGTCCATCCACAGGCTTCTGGGCAAATCCATATGACAACTTCGCCTCGGGCACATTGATTGCCTTGCCAGCCTGAACAGCCAGACTGACGCTTATAGGATCTGCTGGTGCACTGTCATCATTTGACTTCTCGGACACATATCGAATGCTAAAAGAAAAGAGTAGTGTCAAAACAGGAGGAGCAGCGATCGATTGTTTACATACTTATCGAAGCTGGAGCTTGTACTGGAGCTGCTATAGCTGCTATCTTCACTCTGGCAGCTGCAGGTGGGCTTGCATGGTGGCTTCTGTGGAAACGACGAAAGTTTTGGGTATCGGTATCGTATTTGAGTTTTGAATTCTATCATTGCATGAGATTGTTGATGCTTGGCGCACGTACGGGATGATAATGACGACAGAGCGATCAATGCGGCCCAAGTCCATTACGCTGATGATGATGATGATGATGAACATGTTGGTGCTGGCAATGGTGGTGTTGGTGGTGTTGGTGGTGGTGGTGGTGGTGGTGTTGTCAGTTCTGATGACGCAATAACAACGTTGCTGCTGTTACCCTAATACTGTTCACATTGAACGCTGATAGCTGATAGCGCTTGCATGCGGAAACGTTGCTCGCAGATTTCAACAGTCAACAGTCAACTGTCAACTGTCAACTGTCAACTGTCAGCTGCCGAGGATAAATGTGTGTATCTATGTATGTATATATCTATATAGATATGGTTTTAATTATGCATGTATGTGTGCTGTTGTATTAAACTGGGAACTGGGAACTGGGCATTGTGGTAGTCTTTAGTGTAACTGGATTTGATTTTTGATGATGCTAAGCTTAAGTTTGGCTAGCCACTGGATTAGTCATCGGCCATAGCCATAGCCGTAGCTCGATGGCAGCATGTGAACTGCACGACCCCTCTTGGGGCAGTCCACATGCTCCAAGCGCTGCAGCCGCTCGGCCAGACGTTGTGCCGCCAACGTCTTCGCCTCGATGGCGCCCTCAAGCATGCGGCGGCTCAGCAGATTGTTAAACGCATGCACATATTGAAAGAGCTCACGTACTTTACCGCAGGTCTTGGGCAGCTGGGCGGGTTCGATAAGCTGCTTACTGCACCAGCAATTGTCACCAATGGGCGATAGATTCACCTCGCCCTGCTCATAGTAGCGCGGCTTTGGTCGCACTATTGTCGGTCCCTGGCAGCTCTGGCAGTAATCCGTGCCCTTCTCCGAGCACACGCAGGCCGCACGCAACTGCTTAGATAGATGCAGATGATAGTTAGATCAGGTGTTTGTTCAAATGTGCAAATTTGAGGCAATTGTACTTACACTCTGGCTGCAGAGCAGCGCCAGCAGCAATGTCAACAGTAAATTGCGCGCGTGCATCTTAGTTTGGTATTAATTGTATTATTCGTGTTATTATTATTATTATTATATGTATGTATATACTGATGGGTGGCTCGACTTATCTGTCGCGTGCTGCTCTGCGCTCGTATAACGTTTGAAGTCACCCCGATGAGACCGACACGTTTTATAGCCAAGATCAACGCTCAGTTCAGTTCAGCTCAGCTCATCTTCTTGTTGTTGTTGTTGTACCGAGTTGTTGGTGCACTTCATTATATTCGTATTATTTTAATGTTCTTGTTGTCTATGCACTCTCAACTCGCATCATAATTCGAGCGAAAAGAAATTCGGCATCATCATGGCATGGCTTCATCTTCATCATTAGCGGGGACACTTTCTCATTTTAGTGCGCCAGGGTTACACGTCAGGCTCAGGGTTGGCTTCGCAGTTGCTGTTGCTGAATGCGGCTGCGGCTGCGGCTGCTGCTGCTGCTGCTGCTGCTTTCGCTCGGCAGTTGCACGTGCCCAATGACCCAGCGGCTAGTGTACAGCGGCATGTGGATGCTATGGGATGTGTTGATAAACAGAACTGGGCAAATTCCATGAAATTCATATCATTACCGCTGCTGTCGTTGTCTCTCTCGTTACCGACGTCTAGTCGATTGTTCATCTTTTTTTTTTTTTGGTTGTTAAAACCCAGTATCAGTCTCTGTCCTAATTATACCCTTGTAGAGGGTATTACAATTTTGTCGTGGCATGGAGATGTCTTCGAGTTGATATAGCCTAAGTTGTACTCTTCAGCTTAAAAATTAATTGAGTTGAAACTTGGCATATATCCGCCTTTTTCCTTCGATCACCCAGGAGTCAACGTCCGACCGAATCGGACTATAGCTACCATCGGTCAAATCTAAGTTATACTATCGAAATATTATGTAATACAATATAACTTGACAATTGTAAAAAGAATTTACAGTTCAAATCCAGTTGTAAAACAGAACTGGAATAAAACTTAGATGGCAGCCGATTGACATATTCGACAAGGGTATGTAATTATTAATGTATCAAAGATTAGCGTTCTTTATTCCAATTAAATGTTCCATATAATACACATGTTTCCCGGATGGTTTATCAGCAGCAAAATAATCTACCATTTAATAGGTAGCGCTTGCCATAGCTCAGTTGTACAACGGCAAGTGTTCGTAATACAAGCAGCAGCAAGAAACTTCTACAATCTACAATCTACGTTATTCGACATCCTCAGGACTCAAGCGAGAAATGGCGGCAAAAAAAGTGAACTTAAATGCTTGCACCTTCCTGGTGTTAAACGGCAGCTCGAATCCGCTTGGCCAGATGCTCGCCCAGGAGATGTGCGGCCGCCTGGCGACGGGCTCGATGGCGCTAATTCTGGACGAGAATCGGGCGCAATTGGAATTGTTGGAAAAGCTGTTGAAGCAACAATTGAAACCAAAATCGGTGCAAATATTCACTGGTGTTTTGAATGCGGACCATAGCAATGGCGCTCACCTGCTGGAGCAATCCTTGCAAGGCCGTCATCGTAATGACTTCGAACGTGCCATCATCGTGCACAATGAGGGCGATGCCGCCACCCATATGTTGATGGAGCCACAAACGGAATTGGCTTGGACCGATTATGTGCAGCGTCACCTTTACGCGCCGGTGGCACTTAATCAACACTTTTTGAATTCCGAAGCCTTAACGGGCATCGAGAAGCTGGTGGTCAATGTGACTTCGTCGTTGCAAGTGCGTCCGCTGGTGTACAACACGCTGCTCTGCTCGTGCAAGCGAGCTCGTGACATGTACTTCCGTTCCATGGCCTCGGAGGAGGCGCTCGCCGATGTCCATGTGTTGAGCTATGGGCCTGGTCTGTTTGATACACATCAAACCCACTGTGGTATCAACGGCAATTATCTGATACCGGAGGAGCTATTGATGGTATCGCAGGACCAGATAATGACACGCGTCCAGCCGCTGCAGTCAACACTCAAACTGATCAACATTCTGGAGAAGATCGCCTTTGTATCCGGTCACGATGTGGACTATTACGACACTTTCAACTTATGAGTAGCAATGCAGTCGTGGTCTCTGCATCCAGACCCACTCTCCGATTGGAGCTGGTTCGCAGAAACGCACGTTAACATGACGGATGATATTGACAAATCTGTGCCTATGAAAACGGGTTTAAATAAATTTTGGCTGCTATGGCAACAAAACATCCGACAAGGAAAATTTATGTATTTCATTTATTGCCTGGGTTCCTTGGGGTTTGCCTTATAAACCCAATTCTATTTATGAACTTTTTATTTTTAGCTTGGCAACTAGTTGCAGTCGTGGCTAATCATGAGAGAGCAGATTGTTTTTCAGCAGTTTGTCTGAGTCATTGGTAGTCGAGATAATGCTAAATTTACACAGCGCAAATTATTAGGTGGAAAATGAATTTTATGTATTAAAAACAGCGCATCAATCCAACAATCCAGTAATCAACAGGGGATGTCATAATTAATTTTGTTACATCAATTTATTCTTTTCAAGTTTACTATAATAATTGTTATTATATAACATATATTTTTTACGAAGTATTTAATAATGGATTCGAATTTTCCATAACTTAGTTATTTTCGCGACCGGTTGGGCAACCACGTCAACCCTTTGGCTTGCACACTTGAAGCGCCTCCACGCCAGCGACCTCTGGACTGTTTGGCGTTAAATTAATATGTTACTAATGTAATATTTAATGATATTTATTATCTGCTGAAACCAGTTCTATGTTTATGTTATAGATTTTAATTCATTGCTATTATTAATTCATACCTTTACAATCAATGTTTTATATCATTTCAATATGTTGATTCACGTTTAAATATAATTGTTACATAAAAAATTTTTATTATATTGACTATTTTAACATCGTTTCACATCTTTGAAAAATTCCCCTTGGTCCCAGAAGATTTTGCTCTGTGTGGCTAGCCAATAAGCACCAAGCATACAATACTTAGACAAGTCACATCGACTGACAAGTGGCTGCTTGAAAATTCAGATGCTTCGGGTACTCCTCTCGTTCGGGTTCTGAGAGCATTCACACGAAGGCAACGCGACGCACATTATTTAAGTATAGTGTGGCGATCAGCGAAAGCAGGTCATTGTTTCGCTAGCTTTCGCTGCGACGTGTTCTGTAAAGGGCAGGCATCGACTTTTTCTACTAGATCTTTAAGGGTTATGGATCGCTCAGACTCTTGAATGTGTGTAAAGATAGCAGCCACACTCTATCCTTGTCTTTTCGTATGCAAGCTGGCACTCGATTTTCAATTTTGTAATTTTTGGTCCCGAAGTCCGCAAAATGTATGATGCAAATTTAAAGAGGGTATTACTGTATCCACATGCTAAATTCATTGTATGACGGCTTTTCGAACAAACCATTTCGCATTTCGAGACAACGATGCTGCTCAGCGAGATTTGTAGTCAAAATTCTAACTTCTTATGCAGTTAGATTCCAGTCGATTTCACTTCTCTATGTATTGTCTGCTTAGTGATTGAAGCTTGCATCGATAAAATGCGATTTTTGTTTTGGATATTTCATAATATCGATACTTATGGTATTTTTTAATACAATCGATACTCTTGGTATTTTATTAAATACATACTTGACTGAATCCTTTAACGGTTTTTACCTTTCATTGTAATTAATTTTTGATTTGTTGCGGTGTATGGAACGTGTTTATTTTACTGTCGTTGTATTTTTTTTTTAAATTTTGTAATTTTCCAAATTTATTCCATATGAAATATATATTTACAGGCAACACTCCCTCTTCATCCCCTCTTCTTCTTTTTATATTTTGTCGGGTGACTCAGTGCTTAGCAACGCGATTGTTGTCGCTTATGTCGATGAACCATTTACAAAACTGTATAATCTTTATACAAGTCGAAATATCATTGATAAGGTCCAATCACGATCACTGGCTCAGCAACAATGTTGTGCAAACCAAATGACCCATGGCAATTATAATTGGTTAATCATAAATAGAACTGTATTTGGAAGCTGTGTTTATATATTTAAGTACGCAGCATACATATGTTTGTATAGAAATCGATAAGGTTGGTGCAGCATCAGTCTAATTAATTTGAAAATCCTAAAGCTGTTTTTGTTGTCATTAGAAATCTCATTTAAAATATTAAAGTACATTTTGAATATTGAAGCTTGAAAACTTTTCATAGCTTTCTGTTCATTTGTAAAAACAGTAAATAAATAAAAAAAAAATACAGATTTAAAGCTTACAAGCTATAACGTTGATTATTGATTTAATCTGATTGTGATTTATTTTACAAGGTGATAGTAAGAAGAAAATATCGAATCGATAGTATCGAGTGATCTGGAATCCTCTCTACACAAGTGTACTTTTGATTATATTGATTTATAATTTGTATTGAGGTGTGAATGATTTTAAATTAGGTACCTAGCACAAATATTGATGCATTTAACTCCATATCTGTCTGACCTTGACAGTTGCAAATGCAAATGCATTCCACACTGTTTGGCCGGGGCAGATTGATAAGTGACTACTGGTTATATTCAATTATGAGTCTTAATTATGCGATCTCAATAGCGCTAATTAATAATCAATTTGAATTTAAATGCGAACAACGTATAGCGCCGATAACCTTACTGAGGTAATGTCATTCCGTGCGAATCTTAATGCTGCAGCAGGCAAACATTCCCGTACATATGTATATGCATATAATATATACATGTATGTAGGTATGGGAGCAAAAGCTCATGAACAAAGTGTGCCTGAGTTGAAGCTCAGCACGAATTTAAACTAACAAACTTTGTAACCCCAAAAGACACACACACACACACATGTGAATACAGTATGAGTTGAAGCTTTTTCGGAAGCTGCCTGATGAAAGCTGCTTTAGACAGCCAGTCACAAACCTGCACAGAACCAACTGTTGTCGCTGTTTGTTGGACTGAGTTGAACTCGCCTTTCACCATGAATCTGGAGCAGCGCACTTATCTGTTGGTGACGGGCGCCTCGCGCGGCATTGGACGCGAAATGGCACTTCAGTTGTCCCATCAGGTTAAGGCGGCCGGTTCGGTGGTGGTACTCTTGGGTCGCAGCGAGCCGTTGCTGCAGGAGGCCAAGGCGACCATATTGACGGATCACAGCAAGCTGGTAGTGCACACCTATTCATTAGAACTGGCCACAGCCAAGGCAGCGGACTTTGTGCGCATTCTGGACGAAACGCTAAGGGGCATTGACGTCAAACAATTTGAACGATCGATTGTCATTCACAATGCTGGCACGTTGGGCGACACATCCAAGCATGCCAGGGAATTGGGCGATACCGGGATACTGGAACAATATTATCACATCAACTTGTTCTCGGCGATGGCATTGAACTGTGAGTTCATGCGTATGTTTGCCGGCATACCCAAGCTGGTGGTAAATCTGAGCACATTGGCGGCCCTTGAGCCATTCTCTTCCATGGCCTACTACTGTACGGTGAAATCAGCACGTGAAATGTACTTTCGTGTGCTCGCACTGGAGGAGCCGCCAGCTGAGACGCTAGTGGTTAATTACGCACCAGGCGTCATTGACACACAGATGACACTTCAGGTGCAGAGCGAATCACACGATCCGTCATTGGCTGCCGCATTCAGGGAGCAGCGAGAGTCCAAAACCATGCTGACACCGCAGCAAACGGTGCTCAAGTTTGTGCAGGTGCTGCAGGCACATAAGTTTAAGTCGGGCGACCATGTTGACTACCGAGATTAGGAGTAAGCCAATTAGTTCTTTCGGTTTATGGGTTTTCTATTATACTCAAATAAAAAGTTTAATCAAAAATAACCAAAAAAAGAAGTGTAAAGTCTAGAACTTTTAAAAGAAATCAGCAGCGGCGCTTCGTCTTTTTGCTGGTATCTTTAGCAGATCGTCAGTCAGTGTGGAGCCGGTATCGATGGGTGTTGCATTGCCAGAGCTGCTGGCCTTGGCTGGTGTCTGTTGTTTGCCACCGCTCGGCATCGGCCGCACCACACCTGGTGTGACTTTGCGCTTGCGCGCCTGTCCTGGCGATGGTGTCAGTAATGGCGTGTGATTTGTGCGCAGCCCCAGTTTGCTGCTGGCGAGCCGACGTGCAGCCGGCGACATGCTGGCCAGACGCTCCATGCTGGAGCGCACGAAGGGCGAACCGATGTTGCGTCGCGCTGTATTTAGAGCTTGTTGTTTTTGGTTGCGCATCTTCTCGCTGACCTTCTCCGCCAGCGCAATGGCAATGTTCTCCCTGCGCGAGTTCTCATTGATGTGAAACGAGGGCCCAGGCGTATTGCGTAGAGGCGTATCGCCACCATCTAGTCGAAAAGGCGTTCCATCGATCTCACCCCAGGTCATAATGGGTGAGAAAGCTTCGCCGGGGCATACGGATGGTGAGCGCAACAGATCAAAGCCACGAATACGAGGCGTTCCCGTTCCCTGTGAACTTGCCTCTTCCCCCGTTGCATTCATCTTGGTGAGACTGATATTTGTAGCTGGCTTGCTGCCCAACGTTTCGGGCTGGGACGCGGCCGGCAGTCTTGTGGCATTGTGCTGAATGCTTTGTTTGCGTTCGGCGAGCTGAACGCGTTCCTGTTCGGTCAACTCAACGCCATCAGGCACATACATAATGGAATTCATGTTGGTGTATTTCCACGTCTCAATCTTGCGCAATGGATCGGGGTCCTCAAATTGCTGCTCAATGCTGGGCAACATTAGTGCACGCTGCAGTTGCTCCATGGACAGCTGCTCATGATTGTACAACAAGGCGTACTTTAGTCGCAGCTTTGCCTCGGCCGTTTCAATTATTTCCTGAAAACTTTGATTATCCTCGCTGGTGTAGTGCTGCAGGAAGGCGTCCAAGGACATTTTGTGTCCAAGGGCATCCGGTTGTCCACCTTCGGCCTTGGAGCACTGACTGCCACCGCTGACACTGAGTGGCGTGTCTGGACGTGGCGTTGCACTGGGGTTAGTGGTGCCCAGTGGTGTTTCAAATGTGGCTGGTGACATGGCTGCAAGAGAGGCAAACATCTTGTGGAGTGTATTGCTAGCTGCGGGTGTAATAATAATCAGCTTACCATTGTTGCGACTATTCGAGCCGCGCCGGTTTCCAGTGCCGGAGACACGGCCAAGACTGTAGCGTGCTCGTATTTCGGCCATTTGTAAAAAATCACGGCGCGATTCCGCTTCTAGGTAGTCATTTTGTGCCCGCAGTCGCTCTAGGTCGGGAAAGAAGTCACGCTGTATGATTTTAGACATCTCTTCAATATACCGTTCCTCGGTTAGGATTTTGGGTTTAATTTTGCGTCGATCGTTGCTGTTGGGCAGCGGACGCTTAAACTCTGCCAGTGCAGTGTTTTGCGCCTTAGCCATTTCCACGGCCCGACTTCCTGGTGTGTTGGGTGTGCTTGGTGTATCGGCCATAATACTAGGATCTCTTTAAATTGTGTTTTGGTGAGACTCCCAACTTTAATAAAATCACAAGCCAAACAAACGTTTCATGTCAGCTGGAGGGATGCCAGACAGATGAAAAACTATTGAATAAGCTATCGGACTATCGATTGCATATAATGTCATTAATATAGGTATTCCTTTTCAATTTATATCCCAGCTCTCAGGTGGAAAAAAAGTTATCGATAGCGAAAAACTGTATAGAAAAAAACGTTTTATATTATAATATTATAATATAATATTGCATTGCAAACACACTTGGGGCGCGTTTTCTGCAATTCACAGCAATAGGATCTTTTGCATGCTGACTGATTCAGAAAGTGTGGAACGGTATATAGCGTCACAGACCTTATTTCGACCAGTGTCTAGCTAAAACTTTAATTGCCTGCCATAAACTAATTATACATTATTTTTAAAAAATTCCATAAATTAACAACCAAAAGGAATATATGACCCGCATAAACTGGGGTTTCCCCTCCTGCTAGGTCGGGTTATGTAAAAAAGTACCTTAATTTATGGTTACATATTATTTCGGGCAGTGGCATTATGGACACCTGGGTGCCATAAAACCCGGATTTTTTACATCAGGTTGAATATTTTTGGTATAAATAGACCAGTCCTTTGTAGTCAGTTCAGTTATATCCTGCATCTCGGGTGCAACCAGCCAACAAGGACTATGGGCAAACGGACTACCATTGAACAACGGAAACTTATCCTGGAGCACTTCAAAAAAGGATATTCACAGCGCCAAATAGCTAAAATGGTAAATCTAAGCAAATCAACTGTGACCAACATCATTCGTCGCTTCGTCGACAAGGGCAGAAAGTCACCAAACAAGATTTTCACCGAACAGGAAGAGCGGAGGATCATCAGGATAAAAAGGAAAAATCCTAAACTATCGGCTCCAAAACTGACTCAACAGGTGCAGGATGAAATGGAGAAAAAGTGCTGTGCGGAAACTGTGCGCCGGGTTCTGCGCAACCATGACTTCAATGCCCGAGTACCACGGAAGAAGCCCTTTCTAAGCGAAAAAAATAAAGGGACTAGGATGACGTTCGCCAAAACCCGCTCTGGAACACAGTCAAATTTGCAGATGAGTCAAAATTCAAAATTTTTGCATCGGACGGACGGAATTATGGGTGGCGACAGTCAAATACGGAGCCGAATCCCAAAGACTTAAAGGCAACAGGAAGTATCATGTGATCATACATGATATCATACTAAGTATTAACATCTTTTTTAAGTTTTTATACGGCAAATATGTTACTTTTTTAAGAATTTCCGAAATAAGCTTTGACATGGTTTTTGGATATGTTTTCAGTTTTTACTAATTTTAATTAATTAATTAACATTTTAATAAAAACTAAAGTTCCCTTTTCAAACGAGATATAACATAAAATAAATTGGCATTTAAAAATTTTGCGTTTATTTCCTTGTTTAAACTTTATAGTACTATATATTTTTTGCTAGACACTGGTCAAATAAGGTCGGAGATATGTATACCTTCCTCAATTATGAAGCTATATTGACACCGGTCGGATAAGATGTGTATATCAATTATAGTCGAAAGATGAGTTTTTTTGTCAACAACTTTTGTTTACTCAAAATGTTAAAATCAAACTTACACATTTTGCATATTATGAATCTCCACACATCGGACTATAAATCATAAAGATTGGCCTACAATATGAAAGATTTCTGCTTTCCCAAAATATTTTACCCAATCTTACCTCTAAAATTTGTATAGGTTATCAGCATTGGACTACTACACCATATATCTCCTTCATGGACACAATAAGTCAATTTTTTTTTATATACTTTGATATCGAACATAATATATTATATAATATAATATATTGGTTTTGTGCAATGTCCGTCATGCTTTCTGTCCGTCTGAATGAAAGCAACTTTTTTCGACTCCCTTAGAGATATAGACTTGAAACTTGGTACACATACTGGGACTGTACTCGCGTCAAAGTGTACAAATTGGGGTGTTATGTCCACTAAAGCCACATATGTATCTCCCACAATTTTAAGGGTACAGCCTCCAAATTTAATTGGTAGGTTGTTGGCGATGTCCTTCGAAGATCGGCATATGTCAACAAATAAATCTCACACAATTTGAAAGCTCGAGTCACCAAATTTTAAAGGTACTTTTTTATTTAAGATCTACATCTATCAATATCTACTGCAACTTGAAAGGCAACTTGGACGATATTTCTTGGCTGTAGGCAATGTGAATCCGGCATATAAGATCTAAGATAGCAGTTCTTCCTTGTTGATCTTCGTTTGGTCTCTAGAATAATAGTGAATTTAAATATAGAAACAAAATATGTTAACATTTTACTAGAATTGTACTGAGTATTAGTTATGACAGAGGGATCCGACTCAAATTGTATGTGAGTCAACAATATTTAAATTGAATCACAGTACTGACCCACCAATGAGGAAATGTGTGATAATCCGTCGCGTTATAATATCCTAATATCCTAGCACACATCTGATGGTTTCATCAGCCAATGCAATTGACTCAGCCTTAAATTTTGATTCGGTATTCCAAGATTTTATTTTTAAAGGTGGTGGATCTGGGCGTCAAAGTGTGCGACATATGGTGTCGTTATCATTAGTAACGGCACGTTTGTGACGTGCATTGAATACATATGTATGTACAAATGTGCTTGTACATACATACATCCATATAAATATATATACATATATAGTCACTTGGTAAGTAAGTATGTTTGTGCGTATATTCATAATATGAATATATGAGTGACTGCGATTTCACACGTTGTCAGAGTGCTGCCTAGGAAATAATAATAAAAAAAAAATAACCAAGTGACATGCTGTCAAAACGCGAAGTTCATTAGTCACAATACAAATATACGAATCTATATATATATATATAAAACAACAAAAATAGTTTAAAAATATCTTGAATGTGACGTGTAGAATGAGCTAGGGCAACCTGTGATTGGAGATTGATTATGCTGCTATTGAACTTTGTCCGTATCACATAACAAATGTTCCGGACAATTCCAAAAAGACCAGCCATCAAAGAGCAGTCATACATTCATACATATGTACATATGTACATATGGATATTTATACATAAATAATCACACGGGGCCCGTTTATCCTAGTTTTTCGCAGCGTCTAAAATTTAATAACGCTCTCGCTGCTACTGCTGCTGCTGCTGCTGCTGCTGCTGCTACTGCTGCTGTTGTTGTTATTATTATTGTTGGCTTCATAAATAACAGCAAATTGGCATGCATTCGGGTTTCCAGTTGAGGCACGGCCCGGGAGCACATAAATTTCTCAACACTTGCATAAAATTCATAAAACAATAATACAAAATAAAATAAGTGAGAGCGTTGCAGTCGGGCGTAACCGACTACGGAATACTCAGATACTCTGAGCTATATACATAAATATTTATTGCTATGGTGTCTTTATTTTATACTTTGATACCGAAGATACGATAGTACACTGTTTTGTGCAATGTCCGTCATGCTGTCTGTCCGTCTGTAGGAACGCAAATTTAGAGACAGAGACTTGAAACTTGGAACAAATACTGGTCTGTGCCCGGAACAAGGTGTAAAAATTAGAGTGCTACGTCAACTAGAGAGCTAGGAAATCTGTAATTGCAAATCGAAAAGCCACAATTTCTACGGTTACGGCTACGGTCTCTAAATTTGGTGGGTAGGTTGTTGGCGATGTCCTTCGAAGATTGGCATATGCCACGCCCACACCCGTCGTCAGCAGGAAATTCGCCCTTAGAAATCAGAGATGCGCAAATCTTCCACAATTTGTAAGCTAGAGTCACCAATTGGTAAAAGTGTGTTACAGATAACTCCTATAAGAGGGGAGGAAAATCACACAATTTGTAAGAAAGATTACTACGAAACTCTTCCAACATTTTTTCGCCTAAATCCACTCCAGTCCCCAAAATTCTACAGCAACTCGAAACGCAAACTCGGACGGTATTTCTTGGCTACACTTACCCTGTTCTTTGCTACCTGTCATCAGCTGGTATTAATTATGGTATTAAAGTATTTCGCAGTCGGTCGCGACCAACTGCAACGTTCTCTCTTGTTTTGTATTTATTTTGATGTCGATATATAGCAAAGAGCCAATATTGAAATTTGTACACACAGATTATTTCGCGCAGCCAAAAAGACAAATTTTAAATAAATAAAATTTTTGTGGAAAAATCGAATTTTTTTTTTATTGATAAATTATGTTATAAATAACAGAAGAAAGCAAGACGCAATTAAAAAAAAATAGATCTATAATCTATTTAATCTTATTAGGAACCGATGCCCTAAATTTATTTTTTGGACTTACGGAGTGATTGTAGCCCATGGTGCTCTTCAGATTATTTTTATTGAAAATTGTTAACTTATGGATATTTGTGATCAATATCACCCACAAATTCTTTATTAAAATGAGATCAAGTGAGTGTGCCGTAAGCTTCGGAACGTTATGAGTATGGCAGGGAAAATGACAGAAAATTCAAAAACGCAATATACTCTTATACGATCGGTATCAGAGTACAAAAAAAAAACAGAGGAGCAATACCAGCGAGAACAGCAGATGTGCCGTCGAACGATGCTACACAGGTCACAAAAGATGGAGCATAACAGAGGCTGCTACATACATTCCACAAATGAAGTCAAATGATTCGAATGCTAAGCTATGAATTGTCAAATGATCTACAACAAATACCGAAGCAAAAATTTCATTTAATATTATCATGTTTCATTTAATATTCTATGTTACCACTGAATTTCAAAGAACACCACAGTCATACAGATTAAATACAAACTATAAAATATATTTGGAATACGGGAATTTAGATAGCAATCAATATTGTAGTTTAAATAGTTGAGTTCCTATCATTGGGATAAATATGTATGATGTCATGCATTAATGTGCAAATGATTAATTTCGTTCTTTTCTCAATAAGTATATAAAAGCACTTGTCATTTATTACACGATACTATACTATATATAAACTCACAATAATGTGGTACTTTTAAATCATCATAATGAGTAACTGTGACTTCAATATGTGATTCAGAAACATGATATTGACTTAACCGGAAGGGGCACTTTATCAACGTGAAGAATACCGTGTAAAAAACAAAGCATACTATATAAATGTGTGTGTTTAGCACAAATATGAATTCGAACTTAAAAAGGCGGGAAAACTAGCCATACAAGTACTTAACTTATGTTTGTAAGCTTGTTGCTAATCAACGGGTGCTCGTTATCACTGTTGATAAGAACTATCGGAGAGTGACGTAGCCGATGCCATGTTTCCAGTGTGCTCGGTCCGACACAGACCAATTTATTGTACAGAAAATGGGGGCCTTGGATTACGATTACGCTTGACAATCACCATGGGCTGGACAGACGCCAGGCACTTCAAAAGGGTCAGACGCAACCGAAGACCATTTGAAAAATGATTTCTGGATGCCACTGCATAATGAATATCGGCATTGAAAATTTGAATATTTATTGCAGGCAGCGATGCGGTAGGTCCACAACTACACATAGGCCATGAGTGTGTCTCTCTCTGTGTGTGTGTGTGTGTGTGTGTGTCAATGTTGTAGGTGTGCGGTGTGTCGCCTGGTAGATCGATATATGTATGTATGTACATATTCAGTTTGTTCGAACGATCCATTCAATGGTGTCAAATGGCAGGAAGGTCCTCAAGTGGCATAGGTTTCAATGCAGCAGCAACAACAACAACAACAATAATAATAATAATAATGACGGCTGTGACTGTTATTCTTATCAACTTGCCCAGTGCCGAGAGGGTATTTTTTGTTGTTGCTACATTTTCCGCACTAGTTCAAGGCGCGTCCATAGCTAATCGCTTTGAAAGTGAAACCGTGTTTATATTTTGCCTTATTTTTTCCGCTTTTTCATTGACACTTGAGCCTTTGTTTATGTGAGCATCGTTTGGTGTTTGGTATTCCTAAGTTATTTTCCTTTCTCTGTCTACTTATAGGTATGTATGTATACCCTGTAACATATGTACTTAGGTAGCAGTAGCCAATAACCCTCTATTGCATTCGGCAATGCTCATTTGAGTCCTGTTTCATCAACATTTAAATACACTAGATAAATATTTTGAATGCAAAATACGATTAGATACAATATATATAATAGATAGATCCAATATATATAATATACAATACACAGATTAGATACAATATTTAGTATAAATCAAATTTCCTAACGGACAACAATAGTAGTTATTACATGGACCATTGAAACACACCACAAATACTTAAAATATTTAATACACGATGAAGATTAGCATTGATCTTGATTCTTGAATTTTCGATTTAATTTTTGTATATATATGCTGCAAGTAACCCCTTGATAACCTGGCAGGGTATTAAGTTTGAAGATGCCAACTTGTTTAGTTGGCACGGTTTATTTCGAGATCTCATCAGAGTTGAAGTGCCTCAACCCTTTGTGGCTACACGCCTTTGGTTCTGAAACTACCTTTTCCGGGCATTTGGGTGCACGCATGCGCGACTCTCGAGTGGATATTGACATATTGCTGACACGACCACAAACAAATCTGTGCAGCATGCCCCAGACAAGGATTCTGGCAGACCCCAGCCCCAGTTCCTTTTGTATACAGCCATGCCAGACGCACGTGCCCACAACTGATGACAACGATCGACTGTAAAAAACTAACCGAGAGAGACAGAGAGACAGGGAGAGAAAGAGAGAAAAAGAGAGCAAGAGCGAGAGTAAGAAAGAGAGAGAGAGAGAGACTGAAGGGGAGATGGAGAAAGACTTAAGGAAAAAAAATGCAGTGCAAAAGTTGACAGGCAACAAAGTAGCTTCGTTTATGAGCCGTGAAAATTATGAAATAAAAAGTTGAGAAAATCATGAGTTGATGGCAAAATGTTTTGCGCAAATTTGTATTTACAAATTATATTTTGATGGTTGTCGGCGTCGAGCTAATTAATATTACACAATATTGCAAGAGACCATCAATTAACGTTCACGGCACGTTGATGCTGCACAGTTGCAGTTGCATCTGAAGGAGTCCGGAGATGGGTCTCTTGTTGATTCAACGGAAATTGAGCGAGTAATTCAAGAAAATGTTGCTCGGAAATGTCGCACCATAAAAATCGTTTGCCACTGCGTGTTGAAAAGCGCCTCTTCAACCGCCGCTTCCCGCTATTGGTGCTCAGTGTGCACTTACCAAAATTAATGCCATCGATGACAACGCTGCCTGCAACAATAAAAGGCAAAGCCCAAAAATAGCCGACATATACCATTATGCTGCCGAAAAGGGACAAAGCAGCAGCTAAAATTATGACGATGTTTCTGCTGCAGCACAATTATTTCCAACTGTTAACAGATTTGTTGGCACAGCCGAGAGAAGCTGCAACAGCGGCAACAGCGGCAACAGCAACGCCATCCACAACAGGCGGATGATCTGCAACTGCCGCAGCAGCAGAGAGTATTTGTATGATAATGATAATGGCATGTTGATGTCGATGGTGTTTCCACTGAAATTGAGTCATTTTGATTGCAATTATTGCCATTTGTATTCTAAAAAAGATGAATGCCACAGAAATCGATAACATGAGTGGAACACTGTCAAATTTTTATGGCCTTTCAGATCGGTGTTTGCCAGAGTCGAAAGGAGAAAGAACTGCTTTGCTATCAGGAATAATCAACAACTTTTCGTCAAATCATTTTCATGTTTACAAAGTTGTTACAAAATGTTGCGAGTATAATCAAACATGTATCTGACTGCAGAGAAGAGGACATCATTAACTTTATTTTATTGATTTATTTTTATTTTAAAAGAGTGTTTATCTTGCGTCCTTCAATTTGATAAGATCGAAAGTATCAGAATTAAATATTATTTTTTAATACCAATATTATAATTTTGGACTCAAGGTCTAGAAGATGAAAGTAAAACACATTGATTAGGACTAGTTTTAGGGTGGTTCCAAGGGCGTATCCACCTTTTTGAGATACGTTTTCAGTGGTACAAAACTAAATAAGAATTTATATAAAATATATAAGAATATTTTTTGTACTGCTCCACATCACAATACAAAAAACTGAATAATAAGGTCGCTGTTAACATTTGGAATCATCCCAGATAGCTACACTAAGCCGAATGTAAAGATCCTGGTGAATTGATCCTTAAGCGATTCAAATAAATTTGAAATGGGCCAGCTTCTTAATAAGTCTTCTATAGGGACTTTAACGTGCTTATTGTTCAACTGGTAACTTGCAATTTTTACAAAAGTCGGTCAACGAACATAACCACGGGAATCGGGACAGATTTTGTTGCATTTGAACAAATGGGATACACATGCCCAATGAAACCAATGACCATATGGTAGACGGTATGCTACTAACTTCCCTTGTTCCTCAAGGATGTCTAAGCAAATTGTAAATTGGTTGGCAATCGGATGATCTCCCATGTCGAGAAATAGCCACTCGCATATTCAAAAATGGCATACGACAGATTAATAACAGCACAGATGCATTTGAGAAGAAACACATTGCATCTGCGCCTTAGATTTGAATAACTACTAGATTAGATAGAATAGAATAGATAGATAGAATAACTAGTCAATGCTATTATTGCGATTATTATTATCATTAGTGTATAGGCGCCTTACTTACTGCCGGTCAATCTTCCCGAACGTGTTCTGGAGTCTCCTTACTTTCAGGCATATTTTGAAAGTCAACAGCAACAACAAATTATTATTTGTTTGTTTATTATTATTGTCTTACTCTATTTTCTGCACACATAATGGTTGAAGACCACAGAAAAGTGAATAGATTGGTTAATCTACACATTGCCATACAATGTTTGGGCCAATAATATAAACTCGCAATCCTTTGATAGCCGGCCTGGCTGTCTGAAAAGATGGCTATATCTTAGGATTGAAAGGAGTGCACCTCTCTGATGTATATATTGCCTCCTTGAAAATACTTGTAAATGTGCTTAGCGATTCGTGCCAAGTACACTCCTAGATATTTAACCTTTTAGGTAATTGGAATCGGCGTATTCCCAATCTGAATTGGTCTTAGTGAATTTGGCTTTCAGAGGTTTTGCAATATTGACGCTTTCATGCGCGAAATTTTGTTTGCAGTTGTTAGACGTCAGCATACCTTTCCACTCCAACCAATTTTTCTTAATATTAGCAATGAGCTCATCAATTGAGTTGAGACGTTGACTGTCGATTCCGCTTGTCTGATATCTGGTAGTTAAAGCCAAGTCCGTTTAGTTAGGTCCAATCCCACTTAACTTCTTATTATTAAATACTACTTCATGCGTCGTGTAGTCAAAAGCACCCTCAAAGTCCATAAAGGCTCAGGAGTGCTAACTCTTTCGCCTTCACTGGCCTTTATAGGGATTATTTCTGTTGCAGAACTTGATCCCTAATTCCAAAAGTCAGGATACGTTCCTCTGCCCATCTGTCAACGGGTGCAGTTCAAAGACAGCTTGTCAATTTGGGGCGAACTCAAAATTTGTAGTTTTCTGTGTGTTTTATATGTTGCGGGGGGTGGGACAAGAAGCGTGAAAACATTAAAGTCGAAATTGATTTCAGTGTTGCCTGCACCCGCAAACATTGGCCCCAAGGTGTGTTCGTGTGTATGTGCAACACATATGTATGTAAATGTATTTGGGTTGGGCAAGTGTGTACACACTCTTTCGTTGGCTTGTATTAATTAAATCAGTGGCACTTTTTGTTTATACGCCACAAAGAGCATGCGAAGGAGAGAGAGAGAGAGAGAGAGAGAGAGAGAGAGAGAGAGAGAGAGAGAGAGAGAGAGAGAGAGAGAGAGAGAGAGAGAGAGAGAGAGAGAGAGAGTGTATGTGTGTGCGTGTGGGAGCAGGCCGGCGTAAATAATGAATGGCACCAATTACGGCGTGCTGGCAACCATTTTGTTGGCCCCGAGCATTTAACCCTTAGCTAAGAAATGTTCAAATTTACTGTTTGTTAATTTATATTTGGCATTTATTGTTGAATCTGTTGCAGCATTTAAATGTTTATAGTAAGTAGTATGTACATAGAACAATGACAGATAATACGAATAAAATAGAACACTAAGCAAACTTCCACAATGTTACACTTTAATAACAACTAAAAGGCAATGCGAAATGTGATAAACTTGTTAAAAAAAGAACATATTTTAGTTACAAACTACAATTTGTGTACAGAAAAGATACATATTTTTTTTGGCATAATTGTTAACTAGACACAAAACTGTCGCTTAAAAGTTACGAAAAAAAATAAAAAAAAATTTAATTCAATTGAATTTTGGTATAGTTCAAAATACTTGTAATACTTGAGTTCAGGCCGCTAGCAAGCTAACTACATGTGTATAATACTTTATGTGGCGACCCGCTGCCAATCAGCGCGGTCCCAAATCGATGTAGCTGTTGGGTCGCATCATTTGATGTGCTGCCGCTGCTGTGCCATAAAAGCTCTGATAGCTGCCCATGCCGTATGCGGCGGCTGCCGCCGCCTGGCGCATGTGACCCGTGGATACCTTGAGCTTGTCGTAGGGGCTGCCATATCCATGGCCATGGTGATAGTGTGCCGCATTGTGATGATAGATCGCACCAAAGTTGCTCTGCTCCCCCGCATAGGACTGACCAATGTTTGAGTAGATATTTGCTGCTGCCATTACCTGGGTGGCAGCAACGGCGGCAGCACCACCAACACCACCACCCGCTGCTGGTGGTGACGCTGAGCTGGCCGAGAGCGGTGTCAGTGGCGTTGCTGTGTGCTGATGATGATGCTGATAAGGGTGATGATAGCTGCCTCCATAGTTGTTGGTTATTTGGTGAAGACTCTGTTGCTGCTGTTGCGGCTGTTGCGGCTGTTGCGGCTGCTGCTGCTGCTGATGATGATGTTGCTGATGCATTTGCTGTACAGCTGGTTGTTGCTGCTGCAATTGTTGCTGGTGCAGTTGTTGCTGCTGTTGTTGCTGTTGCAGTGGCGTCGCTTCTAGCTGAAAGGCCAACAAATCGGGCGAGTTGCCCGACGTTGAGCTGCTCGAAGGCGTGGCTGGCAGCTGCATGGCCAATTGAGATGTTGCTGCCGCTGTTGCTGTTGTTGCCACTGCTGCCGCCGCTGCTGCTGCTACTGCTGTCTGCTGTTCCACAAGCTCTGTGCAGGTCAAGCTGAAGCTGTTGTTCAGCGTTCTGTCCTTTGATTTTAAATGCTGCTGCTGCTGCTGCTGCTGCTGCAGTTGCTGCTGCTGTTGCTGCTGTTGATGTTGCTGCTGCTGTTGTTGCTGCTGCTGCTGCTGCTGCTGCTGCTGCTGTTTCATGCGTGCTTGACTCTCATGGCTCATGCTGGACATGCCCAGGCTGCCACTGGTGCTGCAATTAAAATATTTCAAATCGGAATTGAAATTGAAAATGTGAAACGCTTTTGATAAACATTGCAGTCGCTAGTCTGCTCATTTGTTTACAATCAACCCTCGGCCGTAATGCCGAAAATATGAAAAGCCAAGACCAAAAAAAAAAAATTGTTTATGGCAGGCACATCTGTCAGCTGCCCCATCATTGCCAGCCGGAGCTGCTTATGCTTCACATTCTAAGTTGAAGTTCTTGCGCCCATTTTGAGTTATTGTTTCTTGTTTCTTGTATATTGTTTTATTTTTGTAGACGCGACGCGCCGGCAATTCCCGGAATGACTTTAGCAGCAGCGGTCGACGGACTGTCTAGTGGGCCACTTGGATCTCGATGGTGATCGACGATGGGATGGGGTCTGCTCCAAGTGGGTAATGTTCATCACAAATTATCTATCTACCCAAATTTCAATAATTTCTCATACAGTTTGCTCAAATTTAATCATTATCACAGCAGATTTAATATTTAAAAAGAAAATCCTCAACATGCCTCTGTCTACCAAAGGCATTCATTCTTCGAATAGCTAAAGATAGCATTCGATTTTATATTTTTCTATAACTATGTCAACGGTATTTTTCCCCATTCAGTGTCATATATTAAGCTTACAAGAGATTTGTTGGTTTTTTAAGTAATTTCATAGCTTAACTACTGTTCCCCTAAAGCAGACTTTAAATTGAATAAAGATTTTGGCCTACTTACACATCGTTGGTGCCATCATCTCGAAATCCTTTGGCAAACGGATTGCTCGATATTTTTAGTTGTGTCACCTGCAAAACATAGACAAATTTTACAAAATTCATTTGTTTTATTTTTCTCTCTCTCTTGAAAATAAATGTGGTAAACGGTTTTGGCCCCGTTTATATTAATAATATTCCAGTCTGCTTGTTGATGGTTGAAATTGGCTGTTGTTGTTTTTATTTCGTTAAATGCAACAAATAAGAAAATGTTTACAAAGCATTAAAGAATAACATCAACTACATAAGCAGCAACTACAACTAACACACACACGCACAGAAAACCTAAATTATTTGCAATAAATTGTGGAGTGAAAAGTGTTAACACCCACGTTGAGCACATAAATAATTTAAATACTTTCGAACAAAATGCCGCTAAAAATAAAATGCCAGAGATTTTAAATATTGTTTTCTCTTTGCTGCCTGCTTAGTTGTTGCTGCTTCTGCCTATATCATGGAAAATTATGAAAGATTCTCTAGAACTCTTCGACATAGAATAATAAGTGTGAAAAGTAGTTAAATTAAATAATTATTCTCACGCTTATTTCTTCTATAAGATCTTTAGAAATTTAATGTATAGTCTGTATATAGAATCCCTGCTGGTAAATTGCAGATAAGATTATTTTATAATTAGTAATAGCTCAAATATGACACATCGTTTATAACTATTAATAGCTATACGTATTCGAGGTAATCATTTATTTTGTTTATAAAATGGTCAAATAAATGTAGTTTACCGATTTATGTTTTAGAATCTTAAGTATGTATCTTAATATTAAAGTGTATCTTTTAGTCGTTTTATTTTTCTTTCTAAGAATCTTCTATTTGACTTGCGTGTTACGCATTGTAAATTAATAAAAAGAATAACAAACACATAAAATGAAAACATAAACAATGGCATTAAATTGGCATAAAATGGCAGCAGAAGCTTTGTAAAATGATTTTATACAAGGGGGGCTTGGGGACTTGGGGGCCTAACGTATTGTAGACCAAATGTTTTCAACATGTAAATTTTAAAACTGAAAATCATTGGCGCTTGTCGTTTACAAGTGGTTACGATGACAAGTGGGTCAAGTGCCCCATACGCCGTACCCCGTACCCCGTACCCCGTACCCCATATCTCGTACCCCGTAACCCGAATCCAATCCCACTCCCATGGATTCGTGCTCATGCTACTCACTCGCTGGTTCTGGTATGCTGTTACGGCCGTAAAACTCGTCTCCGGGAATATGAACGTGCGAAAGTTACTCGAATGCTCATTTTCATCCAGCGAGGCATTCTTTGGCGGCAAGTAGACCAAGTGGAAGCGCGGCTGGTAGCGATGCATGGAGTTCAGTATGATCTGTGAATGGCAATTGGTTTGGCAACACATTAGCGGGAAAAGGGACAGAGACAGACAGATAGATAGATATATACATGGAGAGAGAGCGAGAGCGAGAGACAGAGAGAGAGAAAGAGAGTTTGAGAGAGAGAGAGAGAGAGAGAGAGAGAGAGAGAGATTCATGAATGTGAGCAGAGTGCTGGAGTGCTGGAGTGCTTTTGGATGACGGCTGCCGGCTTTTGTTTAGCGCTTTCAAAACAAAACAACAACAAATAACAGTTGTTTGGGGCGCGAGCGGCGACCAAATGTTTTATGCCCCGCATAAACAAAAATAAAAAGCCAAGCATAAAGTTATGGCCCACTTAAAATGCCTGCTCATTTGTTTTACTCACATGTCCATTCTCATCCAGCTGATTGTTGGTCAGCTTCAGCTTGTCGAAGGACACTATTTGCTTCATCCAATTGGCCCCGGCCGCTGGCGAATCCGGATGCACATGTATCCGCGGTGGTGATATGGCGTCCGCCTTACCCGCCACCACCCAGCAGGAGCTGCATAGAAACGACAAGAAAATCATAATCCCAGCAGTTGATCACTTGCATGTGTAATTGTAATTGGATTGGCATATCTACTTGTGAAACGCGTAGCGATAACGCTTATCATCCATTGGCACAAAGTCCATCATGCATATGTAGGTGGCATGCGGATCGAGGCCACCGATGCGCACCTGAAACGTGGGAAACATGCGACGACCAGTTTTCGTAATTATCATCTCGGTGCCCTGTGCATGAAACTGATCCCACAGCGCTTTCGTTTCCAATACGACGATGGCCTGCGCTAGAGTTGGATGCACTGGCTCCGGTTCCTGGCCATATTGAGTATTAATTAAGTATTAATTAATGGAACTATATAGCAGTTCTATAATTGATAAAGAACTTATGCACATACAGTCATGGCCATACAAATAGTACACTTATTTGCCAGAAGCTTTAATTTGGTAATTGAATATGTCTTTCGCTGACTGAAGTCGCATCCCGACGGAATTTGAAATATATTTTTAAATTTTCATACACGATTTTCACAGTTTTGCATAAAATTGCTTACGTTTTTTTTATACTTCATTTTACGCCTTATAAGTTGTGTTATCTTTGCTATTTGTGCCATAATTCTCTGCTTTATTCGATCAACTTTGTTTTGACGTAATCACAGTCAAACTTAAATTCACATAATGATAGATGATATTTTAAAAAATGAAAAAATACACACTGATTTACAGAAAGCTGATCGAGAATGTATGTGCATATATTCATACGTATATCAATACTTCATTTATCTATCAATTAAATAGCAATATGCCAATCTGCTGTATATTTGAACTGTCATTGTTAACTTATTGTTATTATTTTGACACTTACGCCTTTGTTGTTGTTGTTGTTTTTGTTGTTGTTGTTGTTGCTACTGTTTGACGAGCTGTTTGCTGTGCTGTTGCTGTTGCTGTTGTCTTTTTTATGGCTGTTTTTATATTTCTTTCTTTCTATTGCTGCTCCCGCTCCCGCTCCCGCTCCCGCTCCCGCTCCCGGTCCAGTTGCTGTGGTTATTGCTGTTGTGCCCTTTAACGCTTCGTTGTTGTTGCTGTTGCTGTTGCTGTTGCTGCTGCTGCTGCCAGGGTAATCAGGAACGACGGACGTCGTCTGCTCCTGACAGTTGCCGGCGCTGCTGGACTGACTGCTGCTCGTGCTGCTCGTATTGCTACCTGTGCTCTGTGCATCAATGTCCGCCAGCTTGGCGTCGATCTGTTCAAGTGGCTTGTAAGAGGCTCGATCCTTGCCAGCCGTTTGTATGCAAGCTGTGAATGAGGCCCGAACGGAGTTGGGTTTACTTATATGCTAATAACCAGCTCAATCAAACTTATTGTTACGCATATTATAGATATGATCTCAGCAAGCAATCCGCTAGCAGATAACAATTAACCAGTTCTGAAATAGTCTACATAATTATACAGACACAAACTTAAAGTTTGCAGCTGCATTTTTTAAATGGATGCCTTCTTATGATGTTACATCAGTCCATAAATACATATAAGGATTTTATCAGCTAATTTAAATATTCCAAATGTTATCGGTTCCTGGAAACTGCTAGAAAATGGTTTACGCTTTAAACACCTTTTTCTGGCTGAATTGACTCAGCTTTTACTGCTTAAGAATATCATACTAACGTATTTATAATGGTTCCGATGATTCATACTAAGCATTGGTCAGCCAATGCGGATTTTGGGATGGGAGTTGCAACTCATCCCGCCGAAAAATCACCGTAAAATAACTTAATGTTGTCGGAGACAGCAGTTTAATATAAGAAGTCCCTTCTACTAAGTCATAGGTCAATTGGGAAAAGTATATTTGCTCTGATGTAAAAAGATTTGTAATATATTGAGCATTTTATGTGATATGCTGCAAAAAATGTTCAAAACAAATGAGCGGAAATGAGTTGCACATAAATCAAATGAAAATACGTTTGAACTAGATGCGAGTGTTAGTCAACAGATCTTAGAGGTATTTTGCAAAGCGTATATATATATATATTGTGATTTATTTGATTTAAAATGCGACAGAGCAAGACATCAAATGGATGGCTCTGGAGTAGGTCGCGCAGGCGCAAGCCACAAGGATCGGGCAGGCGGGACGGGCAGTGCGAGAAGCGTGTTGAGGACACACGCACGACAAATTGGATCCGACGGCTATAATGAGCGGCATATAAAACCAGCGACAACAACGCCAATCCAATTATAAAAGTCGTCACAGAAACGGCTGTTGATTGAGTTGCCAGCTAAATTTAGTGCCACAGCGGCAGCCCTTGAGCGGTGGCAAGAGGGCGGGTTGTGTAGGACGTGTGCGAGAGGCGCCACAGCCTGGGACTGGGCCTGGGCCTGGGCGCGGCAGCAATTTCGCAATTAATTGCCGCATGTAGCAAGTTGCTTGCAAGTTGCAGTTGCATTCCTCTTGCTTGCTTGCTTGCATGCAACGTGCAGCTTGGAGTCACCGCCAATGACCCATGACAGGTCGCCGTCGACGTCTCTTGCGCACCGCCATCAATTGTCGCTTAATGAGACAATTTTTTGTTGCCGGTTCGCTTCAGACCCGCAGTGATTTTGCCGGCAGTAACTTCACGAATGAATTCTAAAATCAATTAGCATTTGGCACAAATAATCGTTTTTCTGTCACGCCAACCCAACCATCAAAAAAGAAATAAATAAATAAATAAAACCAAAAAAATAGACAAAACTATATAAATACAAACAATAAAAAAAGGGTCAGACCAAAGACGAAGAACTTTCGCGCTAATTGTCAGCTTTGTTTATATTCTTGTTTAACGCCACGCACCAACAATTTTGAATAATTACTCTTTCGGTTCAATTGTGGCTTCGAGCAGAAATATAATATATAGAAATATATATATATATATATATATATATATATAACATATAAATATATAAAATCGGGTGTTACTTTTACGGGAGTGCAGCCAAAAACTATATGAATATGGATATCTTTTGAGGTATCGAGTAGTTGACGAGTCGTTGATATTTTTAAAATTGTTAAATATTATTATTATTTTATTGAGCTATGATTTTATAATATATTTAAATATATCTCCTGAATTTGAATAATTCATGCAACATTTAGATTTCATTACAAGTGTTTTTTATAATATATTAATATGTATTCTCAAATATTTATGCAAACCTTTTTTGATAGGTATTTTCCGTTAACTAGCAAACTATAGATTTGTGGCTAATAATAAATTTGTCAAACTAAAATTTCAATAAGAATGTATTTGAATAGTTGCCTATAATTTTATTATTATTGTATAATTATGATTTTTATTTGTTCATATCCCTGTGGAGGGTATAATTGGTTGTAACGTCTGTAACGCATTGAAAGAGACGTCTCCGATCGATGTACATTATTGATCATCATCAGTAGCCGAGTCGATATGGCCATGTACCAATTTTATTGTTTTTATAATCAAAACTCCCACAGTTTTAAAGTCTATTTTTCACTCACCTTGTCGAGGGAGCCGACTGGAATGGACAACTATATAGTGTATATAGCCACTACCATGGGAACTATTGGTGATAAGATTTGTTCTCCTATTCAAAATTTCTACTTAATAAGATTTTAAGATCAAACTCACAAAATATTAGTCCCTAACATTTGGCAAAAAAAGAAACAAAATCATCATTATTGGCATGAAAATAATATGAGTTAAGTTACTAGGCTTATGCCCTTTATGACATTGTATTGATACAAACTATTTTAATATATAGTTTACAACAAGTCGTGAAACAGAAAACATATAATTACAATTTGACTAAAACGTACAAAAACATAATAATTTTCGGTCTACAAGCGTATTTTATCTATGGAGTATCTAAGATAGCAATTTTTTCAAATATGTTTTTATAAATATTGAAAAAATTACATAAGAAATATTTATTTCGACTAACACTCTGATATTGCTCAATTTATTAACGATAAATTCCCATACAAGATTCAAACTCATAATAGGGTTTTAACTTTATTTTTCTGTCAGTCAGTCGACTCACCTTCAATTTGTTTCATGGGACTAAGTCCGCCGGTCGTATAGGGTGATGTCCAATAGTCATTTGCATAACAGCCATAATCCGCCAGATTTCCATTTAGACCATTGTCCAGGAACGGCATTGTGGACACCATGGCACTGGCGCATTCCGTAGGACCCATCATGTGTGTCATTTGTGCAATTTGTGCACCTTTACCTGATGCGAATTATCAACAATATATGCTTGTTTCGGAGACCAATAAGCAACCAAATAATTGTATTGTAGTATTGTGTATTCAACAAAAATACAAAAAAAAAATAACAGAAAATAAACACGTTATTTGAAAAATTACTGAATCATTTATTTGGTTTTTTGGTATTCATTTCTTGCTTTGTTTTGATCTCTAAAGTTTTTCGCGCAGTTGTCAAATTTGATTATTGCACTTACACACACACACATACACACAAACATATACACGGATACACTGGAAAAAATAAAGATAGCAACAACAATGCATAGGCGGGTCGGGTCTGCACACAAAATCAAACGAGGCCTGCGAATGTGTTGAAAAATCGTAGCTGCCGTTCAAGTTGTCAGTGTGTCAATCAGAACAACAAAAAAATACAAGAATTCGAGAAAAAAAACACACACAGAGAAAATTGCAATCGCTTCAACACCTCGCCGCAATTTTCAAATATTTTTACCGATTTTTGTTTTGTTTTATTTTTTTTTCCGTGGTTTATTTTTTCAATTCGATTCGACGCTTAATTTTTAGAGTTTTGCGTTTTATGGTCTGATCGCGTTGACTGCCAATTCTCTTGTTTCTTGACACAAAACAAATTGATTGAGCGAAAGATTGATGGAATGATGCACTCTGCAGCTCGCCTAATAGTTGTATATTTCCAAGTTGTTATTAATGTGTATTGCGAATTCGAAGCGTTGAGTTCTCTCAATTGCCACCTTCCGGCCAAGTGCGAACTGATGATGTCGATCCGTGATCCGTGTTCCGTGTTCCGTGTGCCGTGTGCCGTGTGCCGTGATTCGTATATCCGCGATCCCGCGATACGCGACTTTACCACTTGACTCGAATTCAAATTTGAATTCCACTGGTTGCCGTTCGTTGCACACGCGCTCGCATCCGTATTGTCAAGAGTTTGGCTGCGGAATGAAAGCCACGCATCGCCCGCCCGTCCAATGGATGCTTGCGTTGCCTGGGATCATGAAGCTGCAGGCGCTGACGGCGGTGCTCACCAATCGCTGTGCCACTTGAGATGGTCGCGAGACCAGCCGCCGCATCAGCATCCAAATTTAGCTCTGCCAGTGTCTATGTATCTATGTGTGTGTGTGTGTGTGTGTGTGTATGTACCAATATGTGTGCCTCTATGTGTAAGTGCGCAACGATTGGCCAATCGCAGCACAGCTTCTCAGCGATCATCGATGAGTGAGGTGTTTAATCATTGTGGGTCCCTGGATGCGCTACTCCACCAACTCTTTCTGTCTGATCAATATCATAGCAAGACTATGTGATATCCTATAGATAGTTTATGTTTTAGCCAGTTTGCTGCTTTATATATATAAATATAAATATATTTATTTTTTGTTGTTTCTTAATTTCAGGGAATATTTTTTGTAAATATAAATTTGTTTTTATATGTAAACACAGACATGAGGTTTTTTTGCTTTGTTTTTTAATATTATTAAAGATTAGTATTTTATGTACAAACATTATAGATAGCTTATAAATTCACATTGTTTAGTTGGAAAAACAACAGGACTCTTTTACGGTGATTGGAACCAGCTACAAATTGATCAAATTCCATTACTATTTTCTGAATTTTAGGAAGTATTTTTTTAAAAGTTTACTTCTTTTTGTTTAATTCTTTTATATATATACATTTTATCTACATAGTCGCAAGCTATTCGAGTTCACACAAATGAAAAAATATGCCAAATAGAAAGTTAGCGATGCGTCCAACATTTAAATTGTAGGGTGAAAAGGCAGCAAAAATCGGAGCATCAGAAACAGTGGACACATATGTATACTGCACTTGAGACTTAAGATAATATTTATTATTAGATTTAATATATTTCTTTCTACGTCCTGGCTACTAATCTAATTAAATTCTCTTGTTGATTACAGGCAAATATTGAGTGATATTTCTCAGCATTAACATATCTGTTCAAATATGCATAGCTACCAAGAAGCAAGCTTAAATTGCTCAGCTGTTTCCGGTAAGAATAAGCAGCTTGCTCTACCGTAACGTAGTTTACACTTGTCCAATAGAAGCAATGTGCACTGTACTTCCTCTCTTTACAATGATGCTAATGAGTGAGCGTAGAGACCACGCCCCCATCGTCTCATAACTGGTCGATTGTTCTTCTCAATTGAGGATCTTTCGCTTGAGTGGGCGTACTGACTCATTGGATGTGATCGCTCTGCAGAAGCACTCGCTTCACATGGCCCTCATTTGGAAAATGCTTTTAATTGGACTGCTACCACATGGCGGTGGTAGTGGTGGCAGTGCTGGGCTATAGCCAGCAGGGCCATAAATACAAATTGCGCCATAACCTCGACACTAAATAAACCATAAAAGCGGCCCAACATGATCAGATCTCCGAGCACCAGCGGCAACAGCGGGGCATTAACATTTCGCTGGCTGTTGCTCTTCGATCATAAGATAGAAGAAAATAAAAAAATGGCGGCTGTTGGCCATAAGCATTAGCCTGCGAGTGCTGCTGCAGCGATCAAAGCAAATGCGAGCAGATACCCATTGTCGAAGATGGTCCATGTAGATGGGATCTGTGGAGGCTGCTGCGGCAAAAGGTCTGAGTGTGTTGGGGGAACTGTGTTGCCCACATTTTCTTCTTTTTCTTTTTCTTTTTCTTTTTCTTCTTCGACTTTTTTTTGTCGGCTTTGCTTATTTGGTGTCTGCTTTTCATCAGCCGCACTCATTTAGTTAACGGTAAATGCAGCAGCAGCCGCCATTGCTGCTCCAAATTGTTTCAATTTTGAATTGATTCCTCCCCTCCGCCATCTGGGTAATACCTGAACCCCCGACTCAGTCTATTTATTTACCTCGGCATTTTTGTTGAACACATATGTATGTATGTATGTACATACATATTTGGATGTATACATTTGGATATGAATGTATGTATGCACATAGACATGTATAAATCTTAGCATTCAGTTACGCCCAGGATTCAGATTGCCCGCTTGGGTGCTCTGTTGTTTCTCTGTAAGCTGTTTACAATTATTTTGAATTAAGTGGATTGCGGTTTGTTTGCCTCTTTTCCAATCACAAGTACCAGAAACAAAAACAGTAGCAGAACCCGAACCAGAGCCAGAATCGAATCGAATCGATCTAAACAGTCAAACTCAGCAGCAGAGTACATAAATATTTAATGTGTGTGCGTGTTTTTTAAGTTATGGCATATTGTTATTACTTTATAATTGCCTTAATTTATTCATCTTTCTTTGCAAAATGCAAATTGCCAACAATTCTAAAATACACATTTATCAGAGTACCAATCTGAATCAAAAGCATGATTTGACTGTATATAATAAATACGTTTGTTTCAAGGTTTCGCTGCCTTTAGTTGGCTCAACAATCTTCCAAAAGATTGGTGTTGCCTCCAGGAATTAAATTGTAGCTTGGGGCAGACTAAAGTATTCAAAAGAAAATAGTGTTAATATCAATAAGAATGAAAGATCATTATGGTGTATATAACAAGGAACCTTATTATGTTGGACAACTTCTGTTGTACCTCTAACGAGATCTCATCGTGATCCCTTCCTTTGTCTGGATTAATTTTTTCGAAGGCTTCGATCATATTACTAATGTAAGAAGTGGGTTACAGCAATACTCCAAGTCAATTCAAAAACAAATACAAATCAATACTTTGACAGTATCTTCTTAGTCATTGAGGCATGTTTTTATTTTCAATAATATATATTGACTAGGCAAGATTGTCTTGGATAGCAGAACACATCTCAATTCCGACTCTCTGATAAAACGTGTGAACTACTTTTTAGTATCACACAAAGCTTATTAATTTTGTTGTATACAAAAAGTTCCTCCCCAAGAGGAACTTGCATGAAGTCAACATATTGTTGACCAGCATCACTAGCCGAGTCGATCTAGCCACGTCCGTCTATCTACCTCTAATCGAACTAAGCCATTAGTCGTACAGCTTTCTTGACGAAACTTTGAATATATCCGCCCTTTTGCTGCAGACAGTACATACACATGTCGGATCAGATCACTTTATCATATACCTAATATAAGAATTGTCCGTTTAAATATACGTTTTTGTTAAAATCTTGTTTGCTTACAAAGATATACATCAACCAACCAACCAAAATCACTTATTATGCTTCCCACATTTGGTCAAAAGTTCATCGATATCGGACCATCATAGCATTTGCCATGGCTACCATAGGAACGCTCATATAATTTAACTGTCGGCAGATTAACTCCACTCTGAATGGGTAAGTAGCCTTACATGTAAGTCCTGCGATGGGGGCTAATCCGAAGTTGTCTAGTCGAATTCCCTTTTACGTATAGTTTGCAATTTAAAGGATATCACCATAATAGTAAAATAATATATAAAATAATACATAAGTAAATTACAAATTAATTATTAACATCAAAAACTGATAAATAACAATAATTTATTGTCGAATTTCATTCGATTTACAGAAACTTTGTAACGTTAACAATATATACTGATTATCAAGTACATATAACGGGTTCATATTTGTTATGAGCATAAGGAGAATTTGGAATTCATTGAAAATAAATGCAATTACTTTAATTACTTAATTTTGCAGATTACAGAATGCAATTTTGTGAATCGAATCGAAACAAAAAATTAAAATAAAAATAGATCATGCATCAAATCAGCATTTCTGGCACGAATAATTCGTGCTCACAGATGCAACAATCATTCAGTTTTTCAACATCCTCTTTTTGATTCGCATCGACATCGACATCTGCATCGGCGTCGACGCACTGCAGCGCATTATTGTCAAAGACCTTGTCACTTTGCTTCACGGCACTCTTGGTGCCGCACCAATAGGTCATGAAGTCCAGCTCATCTGAGGATGATGAGCTGAGATCATCCGGTATGCACTCCTCGTCTTTCGGTCTGTCCGCCTGCTGACCCAAGGTGCTATTGGTTAGATTGAGCTCACCCAAGCAAAGCGACGGCTTGACCCGCACATGGTCACGTTCGCAACGGACACCACTGGGTGTGCGCTCGCGGCCATTCTTCTTGACTGTCTGTTCCAGCATGTCCAGCTCCAGCTCCTTCTGGCTATACTGCTGGGGCGTCAGAACCAACGGCTGCCAGCATAACTCTAGGGTAGACATGCTCTTCACCCCTTCGTCTTCGAGGATGCAGTCGTTGGTGAGCAATCGGCCCTTATATGTCAGCTTACTGAATCCCATCGGCACGTTCATGTTGCGTCCAATGTGCTTCTTCAAGTCAGCCACATTCTGCAAGCGATCCGTCTCATAGATGTTCTTTTGACCGTCGCGGGTCATCACTTGAATCTGCAATTTGCGCATTTTGAAAATACCAATTGCAACTGAGCTGAACTGAACTAAATCCGCTTGAGTTGGCTTGACACTCAGCGTAGAAATAATATATTTATATTTATATACAACTTGTCGGGATTTTTTTTTGTAATGTGTGTTTACTGTGTGGCTTTAGCCTGCTTGTTTCAAAAACGAACTGAAGCTCAAAGCACCAGTTGTGACAAATCCAATGAACATATTTTTGTCGAATTCAAAATATCAGACAAAAACTAAAACGGAAGATTTTTTTTAAAAACGAAAGCGGAAAAGTGTTGCCTAAATTGTAAAGCATCTGTATTTTTAACGTTATTATTACTTATAGCGAAATCTTCGCAACTATATCTAAATATATACATATATACAAAGCTCAAGATGTCTTAAAAGTATCTGTAATTAAGCTTCTGCTTCAGTGTGTTAATGTGCTCGCAAAGTCCACAATTTAAAACAATTTAAGAAATACAAATATAATATAAAGATAAGATAAGATAACAAAGTGAATTAAATAAAGTAAAGACTATAATAAATCGGAGGTTTTAAAATGTTCAAATACATCACTGAACGGAACTAAGAAAGCTTCTAACTTAATCGCGCATATTTAACAAAGTGTTTGAATATTGGTTTTCCAAGCCAATGTGGATTGTTCTTGAATTCAGTTTATTTGTAGATATGTATGTAACTATGCATGTTTGTATGTATGTATGTGTATCTATGCGTGTATGTGTGTATGTGATGGATGCTCTCCTTAGAATTGTTTCCGCATTTGTCTCATTCAGAGTGAATTGGGAGACTGCCGTTCGTTTGAAGGCGTTGATAAATTTATGCACCCCATTGGCGGAGCTTCCGGTTCCATTTGCCTCTACATGTGTGTGTGTATGTGTGTGTGAGAAAGAGAGAGATAGAGAGAGAGAGAGAGGATGTTTGCGCTTGGCAGCAAATGTCAACTGTTAGAGTGGCAGTCAGTTCTGAGGCAGTGGCCAACTCAATGGCACCTCATAAAAACTACAGCAAAATGCCGAGACTAGAAAAAGGAAATCTTTGTTATTACACATCAAAGGCACGATAATTTCATCATTCAAGTATGGTTTGTTTTGTTTTTTTGATGAGTTTTATTTTATTTAAAATATATATATTTATATATAAGACATATGCAAAAAATGTTCTTTCTAATACAGAATACAAGGAAAATATATAAAATACCAAATGAAAATGTCGTTGTATGCTCAACAGCCAACGGCGACTAGCAACTAGCAATTAGCAACCAGCAACTGGCAACTATCAACTAGCAACTAGTGGCAGCTCACGTGATCTACAGTGCAAAATTGGCGAAACCAGAGGCGAGCAGAAGGGCCAGCGATAGGACCACTGTGGCGGCACCGTCGCGTGCAATCGGGATAAGCGTGTCATTGGCCAGGAGAGCGTTGCAGCCATGACCCTCGCAGGTGTAGCAGTTGCCACTGGCAATGCACTGCTTGTTGGCCTGGGCGCTGCTTAGACAACCGCGCTGGAAGGAGCCGTTGGCCACACGATTGGTGTTGCGGATAAAGCACTTGTCACCCAGACGATAAGTTTCGCATACTTTGCTGTAGGCATGATTCTCGGTTGCGCACGTTGAGTTGATAGAGTTGCCGGAGCACTGCAGACACTTAAGGCGGTACTGTGGGAAAATCTCACGATTGCAGCCATCCATGAAAGTACAGGCCAGGCACTCGAGCTCATTGTTGCATGATTTCAATGTGGCATTATCCAGTTCGCTGGCACATCCACGAATCGTATACCCATCTAATCGAAAATACAAAAAATACAGAGTTTAAATCGTCAAAATCTACCAACAGCCTGTCAATCTACCAAACACTTACCCAATACGCGTGTGTAGCACACTGTGTTGTTGGCGCAGTCTTTGGACAATATGTTGAGCGGGTCTGTGGCGCAGCGCGCATCAGTTTTGGAATGGCACTGCACGCATGACCCTGCGAATGTAATGCAAACAGATAGAAATATATCAATTAAATTGCCGTTTATGTATATGCATATATAGCAATATCCAGTTCATTTTCGCTTGCAAACATTGAGTGGCAAGTTGTTAAAAATATGCATCTTAAGTTTCGGCAAATGAGCAAGAAAAACAATTAATAAATAAGTAAACACAAAAAACATCTGTCCTCCTTATAAATGAAGAAATGTACAGATATATAGCTGTTGTTGCTAATGAATAAAACAAATTTTCTTATCGAAAACAAGAAAAAAAAAAACAAAAAAAAAATTTTTTTTTTTATGTTTTTCTTTAAATAATACAACTGCTCAGAATGTGAACCTGCTTAAATCAAAAACCACATGCAAAATAATTATTGGATATAAAAAGCCAAAAACGTTAAATATTACATCTTGTATATTAATTAACCAAATTTTCACTTAACTTAAATTAACACAAATTTCAAGTGGTTCACTTTGACACCTTGAGAAAGTATAAAATAAATATTTGGCGAGTTTGCCAGTGCATATTTATTTAGGTGTATATTTTCCAGAAAAATATGACTAATGAAATTCTACCATTCCTCATAAGGCGAGTGCATAGAATGTGCCGTATGATATCACTGTCACTATATTATCAAGTGTAGAGATAGGTATGCATTTATGTATGCGTGCATGTATGTATAAATATTTATGTATGTGTGTATGTATGTTCATATGTATGTATGTATGTGTGTCCATAGCGACCTACTACGGATCGACGGTATTCCAACCAAGGTCAAATTTCGTTTAATGCTCCAGCCGCAGATGCACGCGTGTGTGTGTGCTCTATACGGACAGTCACTCATTTTTGAGCTTTTTAATTATATTTGGTAATATTTTACACTCGGCTTTCATGCATTTAGTTCAGAACTGAGCAAAGGGTCACTTCCGAGCAAGCATAGAATTAAAATTTATCTTAATACATATTTTAAACGCGTCAATCAGTTATATTCATTAGCACTTCCAAAAAATATATTTAATAGTAATTGAAAAAAAAAACGTCACACAACTTCGTCATAAATCTGAATTTGCTGGGGTATGAAAACGTTACTACAATCCATGACTCATTTTAAAAACAGGCCCTACGATGAAAGCGTTACAGAGCGCGTTGCTTATACATATATGTACATAATATATGTGAGACATACACGTATTTCTGATGAGGTGAATTAGTCAGACTAATATTTTTTTTGGTAATTCTGTTTCAAATATGCATAAATATATTTGGAACAGATGTGCATCTGTAATTCATTTGGACACATTTTGTAAAACAAGTGTTTCCCGGTTAATTTTGAACAATTTTAATAGTATTTTACAGACACATATGAATCGCCCATGCTTATCAGTAGATAAGCAAAAAGCCTCTAACATAAGATAAGATAATGTGTTGCTTACTAAAAAAAAAGAGGTATATATATTAAAGAAATAACTTATGTGGACTCTTCTTACATAAGACACTTGCACTCATAAAAGCCGTGAAAACAATAAAAACAAATAAAAAACTTTACCACAACTGACGTATGCCAAAAAGGCAAGTGCAGCAAATACCGACAAATATAATTTCATGTTGAGTATCGAAAAATTTGACACAATCCGTTTGATATATATATATATATTTTCGAGTCGTTATTCGCACCGCACAAGTGGACCTTCTGAAGCTCAGATGTTAACTGACATCTGTTGTGTCCGTCGAAGACCCGTGAACTGCTATTTTTCAGTATTCGTTTCTTATCTTAATCGCTTGCCGTTGTAAAATAAGCCAAATAGAGAACTTATCAGCATAAATATATGTATGTATATATGTATGTGTATGTTCCTCCTTGTCTATTTATAAAGAGGGTAAACCATTACCATTTAGAAAAGAGAGTAAACCATTACCCTTATTAAAAAAAAAATATGTGTATTATATATTACATATATTTCGAAATTAGGAAAATTAAATTTAAATTATGTATTGCTAATATGAAATTCCTATTTCTGGCAATAGTTAATAAATTACTTTACAGGTTTTTTTCACACTTTGCTATCGATATATCGAATTGAAATATCGCAAACGTTGCCACATAATCGAACAAATCAGCTGGCGCAACGAACATCGAAAATACATCGAGCTTGAAGAATACTCTTGCTGGAAATCCTGTGTATTTAATGTGTTCAGCTGAGACATTATTTCAAACTGCAACACGCACGCCACACACAACATGACAATAATTGTGTGCGTGTGCGATTATTGGCAACACCGCCACTTCTACGATCAAAACCCGATCCAGCCGACAAGCAAAACCGGCACTGGCCAGAATGGTGCAGTTCGCCGACTGAGATTGCAACTGGATGCCATCACTGCCAACTATTGGTTGCGCGAGCTACTGCAGCAGGAGGTGCTGCGTCGCCGACTACAGTGTGATCATGGAGTCCAGCTATTGTGGCTGTCACTGCATCCACCCGAATGCGACACCATTGACTACAAGTGGGCCGATATGCTGGCGCATACAATATGGGAGCACATCGAGGTGGAACATTTAATGTCATGGCTCTCCACTCTGGGTGGAGGCTTCTCGGCGCTGGGCGAACAGTTTGAACGATGTGTAAGTGGGCCACCTAAGAAGTGCACAATACTAACTAATATGTCTATACTGGGAATTTTGAAAATTTGACAGGCTCAGACGGCGGGAAAAATCTCGCTGCAACAACTAAATATTGGCCTGCGTCTGGGTGATCCGTTTCTGCAGGCGCGCTGCAAGCTTTACTACAGCATATCCCTAATCCAACGTGGACAGCTGCGACAGGCCAAGCAACTGATACGCGCCCAGTATCAGTTCGCAATGAAGCACAAGGAGCACGACCAGCGACTGGTGCGGATGTGTCTGGGCATTTGGCTGAGATTACGGTTCGAGTATGAGGAGCGCCGTGGGCGACAGTTAAATTGAAATATTGGCTCAACACTGCCAACGGGGGGTGGTCCTCAGGGCGGCTAGCATTATGTACAGATCGAGATTATATTCCGATCGAAATGTATTGCATTTTATAAGGTTGTTGACCATCAGAACTTATAAAGTGCAATTCATCGCTGTTGTCTAAGTTTAAGTAGATACAAAATATACAATTTGGATATTCTATATTTGTATTGAATGTATTTATTTATGTATATGTATATATATATATATGTATATATGTATATATATATATGTATATATATATATATGTATATGTATATCTATATATATATGTGTGTGTGTGTATGTATTTATACGTATCAAATGAATTTGTTGAACTGCGCTTGGTCGGCACCAAATTACGCAAAACGTTTTCGTCGTCGCCTCCATAAACAAACAAACTTGTACTTAAACTACGCACTCTATGCATGTAAGGATTATATATATGTAGGTTAATTAATATGCTACCAAAAGAATTGACGTCACACTTACGTATGTGTATATATATATATACATATGTACATAAGCATATATGTATATATAAAGTGTTTTGCTTATCCTTGTTCTGATGTGAGCCATTATAATGCATACTATTTGCTGAGCTGCAGTGAACATTGACCAATTATGTATACATACACATATACATATGCATATATAAATATAGGCAACCAAAAAAAAAAAAAAAAAAGACAACAGAAGTAGTTATATGTATATAGAAAATCTGGCTAAAATTTTAAATTATATGATCGCCGAAAGTGAACATATTATATATAGTATTTGTGGATTATTGCTTGCAGTGCTAACTGGTTGTTATTGTTATTTTCGTTCTTCTAAAGCTTTTAAATTTGGATTATAACCATTTTATTGCGCCAGCGTGCCCATGGGATCCCAGGCGGGCAGGACGATGGGATCCATGTCGAAAACGCGCATCACATCCTCGGGTACATACTTTTTGTCGATGACAACCTCAAAGCCAAACTCCCTGAACCAATCAGCGCACATGACCAGGTAGCCTTTCTCGCCACGATCCTCGCCCCAGGAGTTCTCCACACGCAGCTTATTCGCCACACCGTTTTTCTACACATCATCAAATGAAAAGGCAAACGATTACATAATAATAATCATGGCAATTAGCAAATTTTGATCGACTCACATCAACAGAAACTGCTGTGAAAACCATGGCGTGCGTCATAGCCGATTCACCATAGATAAGACGATCCGCCTTTGAGAGTGTTGTTTGTATATCGATGTCGAAGACCAACTTGAAATTGTGACTAAACGCACACGCATGCGAATGAGACAGATATATATAGATTATACGGGGATAGGGTAATTTTGTATTCATATTGGCCAGGAAACTATTAATCGAACTTACACATTCATATCCTCGATGCCCTGCTTGGACGCAAAACGCTTGCTAACCTCACACCCAAACCAGACAGCTTCGCCAGCTTGCAGCGATTTCGTGACCATGGCCAGTAGCAGATCAACGTTCTGATTGTTGTACAGGACCGGCCGGCCGCCAACAACATTGCCCAAACAGTCGACAGTATAGACCTGATTGTATCGGCTGGATGGACGCGGATCGGTGACAAGGCACACTTTGTCCTCGACATTGAAATGCGGCTTCACATGGCTCTCATAGAAATCAAGCGAACTGATGGGCCCCATACTTTGAAAGTTCTTCGATTTATCATAGTAGTCCCAGGTGAAGGTCTCGTCGGGTATGCCTAGGCAAATGCCGACCACCTTGTAGATTTCGGCCATTTGCTCTTGTATTTTGCAGGCTATCTCCTTATCGCTGGCCTTCTTTTCCATCAGCTCTCGCAAATGTCGCGCGTATTCTCGCAGCTGCAAATGTAAATCGAATAAGAAGAGCGTAAAGTATAGTCTGATTGAGGGTGGAGCGATATGATATGCTTACCTTGCTCTTCAGTATGGCATTTAAGCGTATGCTGGACTCGCAGCTATAGCTCTCCGGGAAGCATTTCTTTGGCATCAGACCGTGTTTGGTTATGAGGTTGACCAGCATGTGCCACTGGCCGCCATCCGAGGTGGGATCGAGCAGCAGAAATGAGACGAGTCGCCCGTCGACCATCTCGCCACGCTTCGCCGTCTTCACAATGTTATTGAGAAAGTAGTTGCATCGCTCAATTTTGTCCCAATAGAAGAGGAACGCCTGCGAGAACTCGAACTCGTCTAGATTGTAGTATTTCATGAATGGCAGGCGTATGCAATTCAGCGCCGCGAACAGCCAACAGCGACCGGAGCTGCGCTGATTGGTGACCGGTTTTCCCTCCGTTTCCACCTTGTAGTTGAACACATGATTGGTCGTTTCCAGCGCCTTGCGCGACAGGCACACATCGAACGGATCGCCGCGGGTGCAAACGTTCAGCGCTAGCACATTCTTCGGGGCGCTGTAGAAGCTCTTGCGCCACTCGTTCAACAGGTCCGGCGTGATGGCGTTCTCCGTCGCATCAAAATTGCTGCCATCGGTGGTGTTGTTGTTGCTGCCATTGCCGCCACCTGGGATAATATCGTCAGCTGCAAGTATAGCGGTATTTGTAGTGCGATGCATGCAACATCCAACATCTGTACCCATATTATTTTGAATTGCAGCCGCTGCTGCTGCTGCTGCTAGTGCTACTGCTACCCCTGTCCCTGCCCCTGCCCACTGTTCGAGCATCATTTGGCGTGCAAGCACATACAGCATTAAATTATTAAGGTCTGATACAAGAGCCGTTATTACACATACTGATACATTTACTTTGCGGTGATCATCGAATACATACGCTTGTGCATCAATTTCAATCTCGTAATTTTGGAAATTATATTTCGATTCTTATCTCAAAACGCCTGATATTTATTTTGTCAATTTTTTTTTATGTACAAACAGTTAAGTTAGTCGCAGCTAACAATAATGTTTTCTCTCAGTGTTCGCTAAGTTTTTCTTGTTCCCGTGACTTGTCTTTTATGCACCCTTCCCCTTTCCACCTCTTGGGCCCTTTCACCATTCCACAATTCTAATAAGACAATATGCATATTTCAGTTAGTATTCTTGTAAGACCGACCGATAAGTACCCTTTGTTTTTAGTCTTTAAATGAACATCGCTCTATAATATCAATGCAGGTTTCATCGATAATTGATGTAAAAGATTTCTACTTATGCAACACACACACACACATACGGAAGTATTTGCATATGCAAACAGCTTTATTGCGGAACTGTTGCACTTGGAAGCTGATCGAGAATTGCGTTGCTGTCTTTTGGTGGGCGTGGTGCGTGCTAAGCACAGAGAGTTGCGTGCTGCGCATAAGTCCAAATAGAATTATGCGCAGCGCCAGCCACAAGCTGCAACTCATCAACTGTATGCGTGTGTGTGCGTTGCACTTTGAGCAATGAGTGTACACTTTTTGCTGTTTGCCTTGTTAATAAAATCGGACACAGAGCCAGAACAGAGAATGACAGTTGGTAACACTGGAAATGTGAGACGAGCAAAAATAGCTAGAGCAAACAGCTACTGATAAGACATATGTATGTATGTATGTTTAAACACACATCTGCCTGGGGGCAGTAAAATTTAAGTAAATTATAGTAGAAATATTTGCAAGATTATTTTTATCTGCGACTGCAATGAGTTGAGCAACAACAACAAAAGCCATAGCGACGACTGAAGCGATGGATGATGCAGCGTGCAATTTAACCAGTTTAACGGCACAATACACACATACACACACACACGCGTACACACAGTTGATGGATGATCGGGTTGTAACAGAGAGAGAGAGAGAGAGACGGAGAGTGGGACACAATAAACCGTTTTAAACTTTCGCGCAAGCCGCCGCTGTGTTTTTTTTAGGTGGATCGAATCTAAACAAACCAACCCAAAGGGTTAAAGCAAAAGAAAAAAAGAGCAGAGGCAACAACAAAAACTTGTTTGCTCAGCTTTTGAGTGAGTGGTGGAGCAGGGAGCGCAGAGCAGGAGGGGCTCGAAGGCAAAGAGCAAACCAGCAAAAACAAACGGATTTGGGTGAAATTTTACTTTCGTTGCTGCCGTATTGGGGCGTCAGCAAGCTGCTCGCTGTCGCATATGAAAACGAAACGGGAACGGAATTGTTAAGCGATGCCTGCACCACAACCAAAAGCAACTGCAACAACAGCAACATTTTTCTTGGCCCGTCGCTAATTCTTGGATTACTTGTGATGCTGATGCTGCTGCTGAATTTGCAATTATTGTTATGTTTACATGATATCGTCAAATTGTTATTGGCATTTTGTGGAGCTCGCTGTGCTTTTGGACTTACACATTTTGGGAGTTACAACGTTTATTTTTGTAGAATGATAGAAATCTTTGATGCACTTTGAACTTAATTCGTATTTATATCTGTGTATATATTTTGTAAGAAAATTATTTATTTGCTTTTGTGTGGTGTGTGTGCACTAGAAGCAACTTTAGCAGACAGTCAATTTTGTTCTATCTATTTGCTATTTTATTAATTAATGCGAAAATATGAAAATGAAAATGTTTGGCTTTGGCCCGAAACACTGAAAACTGAGTCCAAGACAAATGCCAGAGTATCGATACCGCGATGGCTGGTCTGTCAAGGCTGCCAGACCTATTTTGCTAAACAAAAAATTATCGATTCATCGATATGAACATCAATTTAATTGGTATATTTTGCAGCTTCCTGCTGCCTGTTGTTGCTTTGTCGCCTTGTTGTTGCTGCCTGCGCCGACTTCACTGCGAGCAGGTAGCGAATTTTGAAATCGCTCCGCTTGCTCTGCTTTAAAACAGTAAAAAAAAAGAAAAACACAATAAAAAAAATAAAAGAAAAGCGGTGAACCCCACAAGCGAAGTACTGGAGGTGTATCTATGCAACGCGTATGCCTTAAATAACGAATCTCGACCAAATTCGATACCAAGATGAGTGCCACCACAAATACCAACACCAACAACAGCAGCAACAACCACAGCATTAACATCAGCAGTACCAGCAGAAACAGCAGCGATGTTTCCAAGGACTCCTCCTCAATGTTCAAGTACTACATAGAAAAGTGTTACGTGCTGCCGTTGGACCTGAAGAATGACATTATCTACTGCCAGCGTGCAATGCGCGACTTTCTCAATGTGCACACGGTGAGTAAAAATCAGCAGAAGTCTCACAATGAGAGCGAGAGAGAGCAATAAAAAACCATTTTCTGACATCCGTTGACTAAACGCGATCTCCGTTTTTCCCTCTCCTCCGCCACCCCACTCCGCACCAACCTTCACTTTCTTCTTTCAGCTGGTATCCGATGTGTTCAAGGAGCAGTCCGATGCGGTAAGTGCACATTAATTGTCTTCCAATCTTAGCCTACTTCCTGCATTACGCACATACATATATCGAAGTTATATACATGTATATATATATATATATGTAAATATATATTTTCTTTGTTTGTCGCATACAAAGTGTGAGTGTTGCAAATGGTAAACGCAACGAAGCCAGCATATATGCTAGATTCGCAGGGTTGCCAACTCCAACTAGAGCACAATGTGCACACCTCCACACGGCTTCGGTCATATCCCCTTAGCACGTCACTTCTCGAGTCTCTGCTCAATTAATTTTTTTTTTTCGCGATTAGAGTAGAATTAAAGTGTCCTTGCTCAATGGATAATAAATACCACTTGGCAAACCTCACAGAAAAAATATTCATTTATACATGCTACATGCCCACTTTTCCATATTTAATGGTTTTATGTTTGGCTTATTTTAAACGTTTTATTTATGTCAGACTGCCCATCAAAGTTTTGGTAATGAAGGGTATCCGAACATATATATATATATATATATATATATATATGTACACGCATATATATGCGTATATATACATATATATATATATATATATATACATACATATTGTATGCATGTAACACTTTAATTACTAAATTCCCCATTCTCAGTTTAAGTTTTAAAATGCATTTATGAAACTTGAATAAATTCAATCAATTTGTGTTCCACGCAAATTAGCCACACGTGCGCTAAAAAAAAGAGTGTAGAAAAAACACGACACGCGTCCAAATCGGGTTTTCCATTATTGGTTTGTTGCTGTTGTTGTTATTGGTGTTTTATTGCACTTGGTCATGTGAACAAATATAGACTCATAAATATATTTATCTATATACACACACACACACATATATATATATATATATATATATATATATATATATATCCGTATAAAAACATGAAGTGGAGGCAATATTAAGGAATATGAATTTGAATTAATTGCAAACGAATTGCATTTGCAGGATCCGGACCAGATGCGTCGCATCCTCGATGAGCTGCAGATGGAGGTGCACGAGATAAATGCGGAACAGCAGTTTCTAATGTTGCGGCTAGAAGATCATCTGGACGCGTTCTACAAGAAGCTGGAGGAGAACAACATTCGGATTGTACCTGACGTGGGCAACGCCTACATCTCCAGCCTGATAGTGCCTTTAATTAGCGATGCCAACTACATTGTCTGCCCGCAGTCGGTGTTGTCCCGCGACACCGAGGACATGCTCATACGCAAGCATTTTCTCATTTCGCAGGACGATGCTGGCATCGAGCCGCTCAAGCTCAGCGAGCTTGACGACAATGTGAACCTGATGCTCGTCAACGCCAAAACCGTCAAGGCAACACCGTCAAGCGGCAACAGGAAAAACAGTTGCAATATGGCGCCAGGCGCCACCAGCAGCGATCCGTTGTCCGAGCAAAAGCTGCTGCAGCAACTCGATGAGCAGGCAGACAGCATCAGCATCATTAAATCCGATGATACCGAATTGTTGATGGTGATGGGTCCACCACCGCCACGGACAATGCCAATGCGTCCACGGCCCTTGCCACTGCTAAAGAAGGTGTTGTCCGGAAAAAAGGTGCACCAGCAGCAGCCGAACTCGCTTCTAGCGTCGCGTGGCACTCAGAGCGCCAAAGTGCCGCCACCAAAGTCAAATGCCACACAACAGCAGCCACCAAAGCCACCAACAGCAACAGCAGCAACATCGCCGACGCGTTCGTCGCTGGTGTCGGCAGCAACTGCCGCAGCTGCCCGGGAACACCGATCGCCACGTTCGGATGGGAAGCAGTCGGCCATCAAACGCATTTCAGCTTTGCCGCCCGTTGGTGCACAGGTGCAGAGGACTCTGACGCCGCCGCCGCTGACGATAGACTTTGTGGAAGTCGCCCAGAGTCGCATGAATTTGCATCAGGCGCTGCGGCGTGCTCGCAAAACCAAACAGCAACCGCGCCAAATCGATGAGGAGGATGCTCTCGAGCTGCCCAGTCCAAAAACGGCGATGCCTAACAGCAAAACAACAACAGCAACAGCAGAAACAACAACATTGAAACAGCTGAATAGCAATGCATCGCCTAAGAGCAAACTGGGCAAAGCATTGCAGGCAGCAGCTAAAGCTCCTAGCACAGCGATGCCACCGAGAAAGCCAACAGTGGCAACGGTTCCGGCACCGGCAGCCAAACCGTATAAGACTCGCAATGTGCAGGGCACTGTACGGAAAATGACACCACCGCCACCGCAGCCACCGCCTCTTCTGTCGAAACTGCTGGCAACACAGCAGCAGCAGCAGGCGAAGTCCACGCCAGGTGGTGTTTCATCGGGCTCGTCGGATGATCTACACCAGGAGCTGGAAATGGAGCTGGAGCTGGAACAGAAGCGCCTGTGCGCGTCGGCCGCAGAGTGGCGCGATGAGCCCCGAGAGTCGCGTGTCATGCCCATGGAATACGGACGGGAGAATTTCCTTGGTCTGTTTGGACTGTACACCCATGATATGGTGAAGAAACTGTGCCAGCGTCACTCGAAGCGCAAGCGTCGTACCGTACAGAATGCGAGTGGCGTGGACTTTCACTATGGCCACCAGCTGGCGACCATCGATGCGGTGCGTCACAAGAAGCCGAAGAACAAGCCCGAGTTTCTACTGTCGCCCAAAAACAAACGGCTGCAAGCAAAGAAGGCGCACAAGGCAGCAGCCGCTGCTGCGAATCGCAAGAGCAAAAGCAAAACGCCGGAGAAGTTGTCCGATCCGTTGGCCATTTGCCATATGCCGGACGTTGGCAAGCAGAAGTAATTGGCGTGCAAGATGCGTGCTGCATGCTGGTAAGTTGCCACTCTCTATTCTCTGTGACTCTGTCCGACTCATCAAATCTTAAGTGAAGCCGTTCGCAGGCACTCATCGATTGCGGCATACAATTCAATTGGGATTCGATTATTGTAGGCTTATTTATTTACTTGCAAATCTACTAAAGCTCGGCTTTTATTTATTTACTTTATTTATATTGCAATTGCTGGGAAGTTGAGAAATCGATGGATTACTTTGTGGTTGGTTCCTCCTTCAATCAGTCGGAACATATTGCATTCGGAATTCGATTGGCATCCAATATATTTAACTAATATGTTAATAACTGATTTATTTATTTGATCGCAGATGAGATGCCCGTGCTGCCATGGCCAATATCCATCTGGATTGCCACAAGGATGCGAGGGCAAGGATGTAGTCGCGGCCGTTGTCCATTCTGCCGTTATCGTTGGGCCGAGGAGCTAAATGTGTTTCAAACTAGTTGCTAAGAAAGTTGATTTACATACATATATTGAAAGTGGCGGCAGTTGTCTGTCTCCGCCTTTTTGTTTTTCATTGAATCCTGATCGTTGTATCCAGCATATGTTTGGACATGCATATGTTGTCAAGTTTCCATTTATTTTCTTTTTTTTTTCTTTTCTTTTCTTTTTTTGTGTGTATTTTTATTACAAAAAAACTTAAATTTACATATTTAGATATGTATTTAACTATTTGACAACGGATTAACTAAATAAATACTTGTATTTATGTACACATATATTGATCCCGTTGCAAGGCATGACTTATATACGTATGTAGACGATGCATATGTATATTTGTTGTATTCTTAATTAGTGAACTTTATATCGCTTTGTTTTCCATACCAATCTACACGCATAAGGCAATCGATACTATGTAAATGTGTTTCAATTAAATAAACTGTAATATTGAGATATTAAGTATGTATATGGTATATGGTTCTCTAATCATTCTTAAAACTCTGCAAACATTAACGATAGTTCATTTTGTGAAATTTTAAAATGCGCTAGAACATGGCAAATATAACTGATAAGCCTCAAGAGAGTCCACCGACTAAAACCAACAAAAAGTTCAACGGAGAATCAACGTACAATTTTGAGGTATGTGATCAGCCCTGTTTATTATTATATATATTATATATATATATATTATATATATATATATGGGATATAAATATGCTGGGGATATATACGCTTCACTTTAGCTCTTCAATCAATCCAATTCCATCAAACCAATCAATGGAAAACAAGCGATATATTTGTTGAGTTGGGGGATTCTATGTCGTTAGAGGCCAGAACATGCATCCCTAAGGGACTACATCTTCTCCTAGTTAATGCGACACAATCTGGTAGAATGTGCTTTGAGGATTCTTCCTCGATTTCACAAAAACCAGCATAGTTCGCAACTATAACTACCCAGTGAAGATGGGTGACTTCTCAGTCTACAATGTCCTCTCAATAGACCGGTGAGTATCCCAAGCCTATTCTTCCCCAAGGCAATTACCTGCTTAAATGACGGAGGCCTGCTGCCTCGGCCCAGCTCCGATGTCGCCTCTGCATTTCATCGTTCCTAAATAGCAGTCGAATTGTGTGTCTTACTAGGCCTCTCTGCCATTCTCTCTCTCTGCTCTCATCGGCCGCTTCGTTCACTATAATATCTTTATGACCCGGGACTATTATGCGTCCCGAGTTGGTCTAGCTTGTATCGTACTTCACGGACTACGCTTGACGTTATTCGTTCGTCCCCCTAACAGTATTTACAGCCTGGCTATCGGATAGAATGATCCGATAGTTAGTTACGTTTCGGATTCTTATTAGGATATTCGAGGGACGACGAAGTTGGGCATCTCTCTGGCCTGGGATGTGTTTCTAATAGGCTTCATATTTGCGAAGTCATATTTGCTCCATTCTCTGTAACTTTCCGAGTAACTTCGCAAGCATCGATTACTGAAATACAAAAATTTCACAGTCTGGCAGTCCTGCAAATTCAACGCCGCTTTTTGTTTCAGTTGTGAATCGGATTTGAGACAACTGACATAAGACAAGTGACAAATAAAATAATAAAGCAATAAATCCACGCAGCCAACAATTTCCGAAATTGTCGCAGCAATTATCAGCTCGAAAACTAAAAAAAATAGGTTGAGCCTGAAATGGGGAAAAATAAGAAGCACAAGAAGTCCAAGAAATCCAAAAGATCGAAGCAGAAGCGCAAGGATCAGTGGGAGACGGATAAACCAGAGCAAAACTTTGACTGGGTGGGTTGGTTTCCACGCGTCCTGTCGGAGCCGCTCGCCCAGGAGATGTTCATGGCCAATCTGGGAATGATGAAGACATCGAATGTCATCGATGCACAGAGCAGCGACGACAGCACCACTACCCGAGTCACCCGTCAAATGCGCATGAATAAAAAAGCCGAGCGCATTATAACATTTCATCCTGTCATTGGCGAGGTGCAAGCCGTACGTCAATTTAAGATCCTTCCTTATCCATCCATCTGTCGATCCTAATCGCTGCATACCTTCTCTCTTGCAGCACATGGTAGAGGTGGAGGCGTACATCTACGACCAGATTCAACTGGCTAAGAATCTGGAAACAGAACGCAAACTACAAGAGGAGCAGCCGGGCGGATTTCTAAATTTACCTTTCGATCTGCCACTTGAATCGTCGCTTTTATGCATTGACTGCAGAAAGCGCAAGGGCCTCAGATATGTCTGCGATCGCTGCGTCCAGCCGTTCCATCAGGAGTGTCATCTGGACGGTGGTATCTACTACATTCATAACGTGTGCCCCATATGCGTCCGCCAACTTAATGATCTACGCGATGCCGAAGAAAAAGACAAATAAACTAATTTTAGTTTGATATCTATATAGATTTAATTGCCACTCCCAATAATGCCAAGCATTTCTTTTCAAATACATTTTACAAATGAATAAACCATTTTGAAGGCACCAAGATAGCGAATGTTAGCAGCACCAGTCGCTGATGCGTCCCATGGCCTTGGGCTCCATTGCAGAGATCACCCTGGCAGAAACACATGTAAACTTTCTTATAATTGTAGATTGTGTCCGCGCATCGATCCATGTTGTCGTCCGGTCCGCGCTGCACACACATCCGCTGTATGGCGAGATCGTAGTCTGGATGGGACAACAATATATATACACAAATACATATATATTCGTATATCGTATATCAGGGGTCATGGGGAGATATCATGTCGCATTTTGTTGTAGCATTCCATTTCGCATAGAGTCAACCAAAAACGAAAATTAAAATAATATATTAAATTTGGGGAAAGTTATGTTTAAATTGAAATTGATAATTATAAATTGAAATGTAGCAAATAACATGAAATGCAAGTGAAATAATTAAAAAAAATAATGATTTTTTTGGTATGAATTCCAATTGAAAATAAATAGCGGTACATTGTCTGGTGTCTCGCTCGCACTTACCATCGAGGGCATAGGTGCCACCACCCTCGATCACTTTGCCGCACCAGCCACTGGCGCAGGGAATGGCGGAGAGGCCCGGCTCCTTGTTGACATCGGTGGCGTTGAAGGTGAACGGATCCTTGCAGCTGCCCAGTTCGCCTCGCGATCGGCACTGATAGCAGCGCCGCAGCAGCGCTGTGAATGACGTTAAACGTTGTCTGTTTACGAAACGATTTTAAACGCACTACGCAGCCACACACACTCACACACAGAGTTTGCGCAAGTGCGTGGTTTGCTCATAAGCATGTGTGTGTGTGCACTAAAGACTTTAATCAGCAGCAAACTTGGCATACCGTTTGTTTGTGGCGCGTTGCTGGCGATTGTAGCGAATATCACAGTTATGATGAACAGAGACGCATGCATTTTCCTAATTTTACACTACTTTTTACACTAATTGAGTATTTTGGGTCAGTATTTATGAAATCTACTGAAAGCTGCAGTGAGAGTTTTAGTTGATGTTTGTTGGATTCTTTGTTGTTGTGTTTGTTGCTGCTGCTGTTGTCGTTGTTGTAACGGGAACCAAGGTTGCCACACAGTAAATAATAATTCAACAGCGAATGCAACAATGTGATTAGTGTTGCCACAATTACTATCGCACACCTATTTGTCGTTTATTATTATTATTGTAGGCTTATTTAATACATACTTGCAAATCTACTCAAGCTCGGCTTTTATTTATTTACTTTATTTATATTGCAATTGCTGGGAAGTTGAGAAATCGATGGATTACTTTGTGGTTGGTTCCTCCTTCAATCAGTCGGAACATATTGCATTCGGAATTCGATTGGCATCCAATATATTTAACTAATATGTTAATAACTGATTTATTTATTTGATCGCAGATGAGATGCCCGTGCTGCCATGGCCAATATCCATCTGGATTGCCACAAGGATGCGAGGGCAAGGATGTAGTCGCGGCCGTTGTCCATTCTGCCGTTATCGTTGGGCCGAGGAGCTAAATGTGTTTCAAACTAGTTGCTAAGAAAGTTGATTTACATACATATATTGAAAGTGGCGGCAGTTGTCTGTCTCCGCCTTTTTGTTTTTCATTGAATCCTGATCGTTGTATCCAGCATATGTTTGGACATGCATATGTTGTCAAGTTTCCATTTATTTTCTTTTTTTTTTCTTTTCTTTTCTTTTTTTGTGTGTATTTTTATTACAAAAAAACTTAAATTTACATATTTAGATATGTATTTAACTATTTGACAACGGATTAACTAAATAAATACTTGTATTTATGTACACATATATTGATCCCGTTGCAAGGCATGACTTATATACGTATGTAGACGATGCATATGTATATTTGTTGTATTCTTAATTAGTGAACTTTATATCGCTTTGTTTTCCATACCAATCTACACGCATAAGGCAATCGATACTATGTAAATGTGTTTCAATTAAATAAACTGTAATATTGAGATATTAAGTATGTATATGGTATATGGTTCTCTAATCATTCTTAAAACTCTGCAAACATTAACGATAGTTCATTTTGTGAAATTTTAAAATGCGCTAGAACATGGCAAATATAACTGATAAGCCTCAAGAGAGTCCACCGACTAAAACCAACAAAAAGTTCAACGGAGAATCAACGTACAATTTTGAGGTATGTGATCAGCCCTGTTTATTATTATATATATTATATATATATATATTATATATATATATATGGGATATAAATATGCTGGGGATATATACGCTTCACTTTAGCTCTTCAATCAATCCAATTCCATCAAACCAATCAATGGAAAACAAGCGATATATTTGTTGAGTTGGGGGATTCTATGTCGTTAGAGGCCAGAACATGCATCCCTAAGGGACTACATCTTCTCCTAGTTAATGCGACACAATCTGGTAGAATGTGCTTTGAGGATTCTTCCTCGATTTCACAAAAACCAGCATAGTTCGCAACTATAACTACCCAGTGAAGATGGGTGACTTCTCAGTCTACAATGTCCTCTCAATAGACCGGTGAGTATCCCAAGCCTATTCTTCCCCAAGGCAATTACCTGCTTAAATGACGGAGGCCTGCTGCCTCGGCCCAGCTCCGATGTCGCCTCTGCATTTCATCGTTCCTAAATAGCAGTCGAATTGTGTGTCTTACTAGGCCTCTCTGCCATTCTCTCTCTCTGCTCTCATCGGCCGCTTCGTTCACTATGATATCTTTATGACCCGGGACTATTATGCGTCCCGAGTTGGTCTAGCTTGTATCGTACTTCACGGACTACGCTTGACGTTATTCGTTCGTCCCCCTAACAGTATTTACAGCCTGGCTATCGGATAGAATGATCCGATAGTTAGTTACGTTTCGGATTCTTATTAGGATATTCGAGGGACGACGAAGTTGGGCATCTCTCTGGCCTGGGATGTGTTTCTAATAGGCTTCATATTTGCGAAGTCATATTTGCTCCATTCTCTGTAACTTTCCGAGTAACTTCGCAAGCATCGATTACTGAAATACAAAAATTTCACAGTCTGGCAGTCCTGCAAATTCAACGCCGCTTTTTGTTTCAGTTGTGAATCGGATTTGAGACAACTGACATAAGACAAGTGACAAATAAAATAATAAAGCAATAAATCCACGCAGCCAACAATTTCCGAAATTGTCGCAGCAATTATCAGCTCGAAAACTAAAAAAAATAGGTTGAGCCTGAAATGGGGAAAAATAAGAAGCACAAGAAGTCCAAGAAATCCAAAAGATCGAAGCAGAAGCGCAAGGATCAGTGGGAGACGGATAAACCAGAGCAAAACTTTGACTGGGTGGGTTGGTTTCCACGCGTCCTGTCGGAGCCGCTCGCCCAGGAGATGTTCATGGCCAATCTGGGAATGATGAAGACATCGAATGTCATCGATGCACAGAGCAGCGGCGACAGCACCACTACCCGAGTCACCCGTCAAATGCGCATGAATAAAAAAGCCGAGCGCATTATAACATTTCATCCTGTCATTGGCGAGGTGCAAGCCGTACGTCAATTTAAGATCCTTCCTTATCCATCTATCTGTCGATCCTAATCGCTGCATACCTTCTCTCTTGCAGCACATGGTAGAGGTGGAGGCGTACATCTACGACCAGATTCAACTGGCTAAGAATCTGGAAACAGAACGCAAACTACAAGAGGAGCAGCCGGGCGGATTTCTAAATTTACCTTTCGATCTGCCACTTGAATCGTCGCTTTTATGCATTGACTGCAGAAAGCGCAAGGGCCTCAGATATGTCTGCGATCGCTGCGTCCAGCCGTTCCATCAGGAGTGTCATCTGGACGGTGGTATCTACTACATTCATAACGTGTGCCCCATATGCGTCCGCCAACTTAATGATCTACGCGATGCCGAAGAAAAAGACAAATAAACTAATTTTAGTTTGATATCTATATAGATTTAATTGCCACTCCCAATAATGCCAAGCATTTCTTTTCAAATACATTTTACAAATGAATAAACCATTTTGAAGGCACCAAGATAGCGAATGTTAGCAGCACCAGTCGCTGATGCGTCCCATGGCCTTGGGCTCCATTGCAGAGATCACCCTGGCAGAAACACATGTAAACTTTCTTATAATTGTAGATTGTGTCCGCGCATCGATCCATGTTGTCGTCCGGTCCGCGCTGCACACACATCCGCTGTATGGCGAGATCGTAGTCTGGATGGGATAACGATATATATACACAAATACATATATATTCGTATATCGTATATCAGGGGTCATGTGGAGATATCATGTCGCATTTTGTTGTAGCATTCCATTTCGCATAGAGTCAACCAAAAACGAAAATTAAAATAAAATATTAAATTTGGGAAAAGTTATGTTTAAATTGAAATTGATAATTATAAATTGAAATGTAGCAAATAACATGAAATGCAAGTGAAATAATTAAAAAAAATAATGATTTTTTTGGTATGAATTCCAATTGAAAATAAATAGCGGTACATTGTCTGGTGTCTCGCTCGCACTTACCATCGAGGGCATAGGTGCCACCACCCTCGATCACTTTGCCGCACCAGCCACTGGCGCAGGGAATGGCGGAGAGGCCCGGCTCCTTGTTGACATCGGTGGCGTTGAAGGTGAACGGATCCTTGCAGCTGCCCAGTTCGCCTCGCGATCGGCACTGATAGCAGCGCCGCAGCAGCGCTGTGAATGACGTTAAACGTTGTCTGTTTACGAAACGATTTTAAACGCACTACGCAGCCACACACACTCACACACAGAGTTTGCGCAAGTGCGTGGTTTGCTCATAAGCATGTGTGTGTGTGCACTAAAGACTTTAATCAGCAGCAAACTTGGCATACCGTTTGTTTGTGGCGCGTTGCTGGCGATTGTAGCGAATATCACAGTTATGATGAACAGAGACGCATGCATTTTCCTAATTTTACACTACTTTTTACACTAATTGAGTATTTTGGGTCAGTATTTATGAAATCTACTGAAAGCTGCAGTGAGAGTTTTAGTTGATGTTTGTTGGATTCTTTGTTGTTGTGTTTGTTGCTGCTGCTGTTGTCGTTGTTGTAACGGGAACCAAGGTTGCCACACAGTAAATAATAATTCAACAGCGAATGCAACAATGTGATTAGTGTTGCCACAATTACTATCGCACACCTATTTGTCGTTTACCAACACTGTAAGTAATTTTGTCCATTTTAACGCAGTGTGTACACACTGTCTAGTTTCGTTGTATTATTTCAGCGAAAAATTCATCATCATAGTATCGGGCGTATATTTTTTGTTTTGTTATTATTTTGAAACAATAATAACTCAAAACCAAATAACGAGCATCAGATGCAGCAATTTTTACACTAAACTTCAGATTCAGTGCCACGGATCACATTGCAAGCGGAGTGTACAAAAATAAATCGACAAAAAGCTGCAGTATGTAGAAAGAAATGCAAAGAAACGAAACGAAATGAAAAAATAAAAGCAAAAGCAAACGACAAGAAATTTTGCAAATTGCAAATTGTTCAATCTCTATTCACACAGAGCAGCAGCAGCAGCAGCAGCACAGCAACAGAAGAAGAGGAGCAGCAAATTGGCTGCAGCAGCTGAGCTGAGCTGCGTAACATGCTGCGCACCGAGCAAGATGGATGTAACAATGAAATATATGCATATGATTAAAAATTTGATACACAATCTGAACTGCCATCTAGCCTTTGGCATTCCCTCAAAGCGCAGCGTAACTAGAAACGCAAACAAAACGGGCGTTTTTAGAGGAAGCAGACACCTTGCAACTGCAGCCGTTGCTATTTCTGCTGCTTCTGCCTCTGCTGCTGGGCTGCTTGCCCAAGTTCAATGCAACTCTGTTGTTATTTTTGTTTTTCTTATTAGAATTGTGTGTGTGTGTGTGTGTGCGTTGTGTGTTGCTGTGTTTGTCTAACGCTTTTCGTGTGCATCCCGCAGCAGCTGGCGCCCAACTGGCCAAAGGACAGGATACAAGGAGCAAGGAAAAAGTAAGAGGAGAGCAGCAAATACAGCGGGCAAGAAGAGGAAGACGTCGCCTGGAGCAATGGCATTGGACAGCGGCACGCAAACAATGACTGGCAGCAATGCGCTGACATCATCCTTTACGACAAACAAGAAGAAGGATGCCGCCGCCGATAAGGAAAACCTCTGGTGAGTTGCTAGTGGTGACGAGCTGACCCAACCATATACGAATGTGTGTGAGAACTTATAACGGAGCAAACAAAAGAAGAAGAAAAAAAGCAAGCAAAAAAAAAAAACAGCTGCTTTTGGCCATCTATCGACTTTCTTTAGCTGACGTTTGCAATAATTTTTAGTTACTGCCATCTCGCTTTTACTGTCTCTTCTCTCTCACTCGCTCTCTCTCTCTTTCTCTCTGTCGCACTTAGCCATTGCTTGGTGTGCAGCGTGCCGGGTGCAGGCAGGTGCTACTTACTCGCCACACCTACCGAACGGCCCACAACAATTAGTTGGGCACAAAAAGCAGCTGATTTTCTGCCGCTGTCCAATATAAATGCATGTTGTCATTTTGTACAACGCTCGCCTAACCTCAAACTACGTTTGGCTCACACACACACACATACGGTTTTTTTTTTTTAATTTTCTCTTGTGCGCTGACTTAATGAATTTGTGGCATAAACACAAACTAAATGCTAAAACAACAATTATAATCTGCATAGTGTGCGTGTGCGAGAGCGAGATAGAGCGAGAGCGACTGAGCAGAGCTGCCGATGATGATTCATGAAACAGCTAAAATTGAGGGCATCGTTGCCGGCTGCGCAGTCGGCAGCGAGCACCTTTTGCTTTATAAGTTTTTGTTATGTTTTATATAGGTATATGTATATATATACATATATGTATATATATATACCTATACAGACATAACGTATATGTGCACATTCTAAGCTGAGCTATTGATAATTCAACTTGATGTGGTCAGTTGACAATCCAAATGGAATTAGCATTTCCCAATGAACGCATAGTTGCCGAGTTGTGTGTTTGTAGGCGATGTTGTCATCGCCCAAGTATTTGCCTGTGTGTACGTTGACGTTGATAGGCGACCGTTAGGTGGCGCGCATGTGCAGAACGTCTGCGACGCAGATCAATTTCCAATTGGAAACAGATGATTGCATATTGCTATGTACAGCTATGTACCATGTTATACCTATTTACAGCAAAATCTGCTTTTGATTTCGTTTTATGTAGATGTCTTCAGCACATTGCTGCTTAGTTCTGGGCTATCGACTATCGGTTATCGATTGATTTTGCTTCTATTTCTATGCACATTCTGTGTATGCATTTAGTTTTCTTTCAAAAACCTTGATTTATATTTGTTGTCTGAACTTGCTTGGGAATGAGTTAATGATAATCGTCTACTCATATTGGCGTATATATATAGATGTATGTATATATATATGTATATATATGTATGTATATATATATGTATATATTTATGTATTCGTTAGGATATATGAATGTTCTACAATTTCTCGATAAATACATCGTCGTTATCGTTGTCATCTCCGTTATCGAATTGTGTCCCTTGTTGTGGCTGCTGCAGCTGCTGCTGTTTCTCGAAATTGTTTTGTATGCGCTCCAACAGATCGGTGGCCACCAGCGCAAAGTCCTCCCACAAGGCATCTTGGGCCCCATCAGCCTCCGATTCCTCATTCGGCTCTTGCTGTGGACTCTCCTTTTCCGTCTCCTTCTCCGTATCCGCCTCTGTCTCCGCATCCGCCTCTGTCTCCGTCTCCGTGTCATCGCCGGTAGGCAAACGCTCTTCGTCTAAATAATCAGCAAGCAGATCACTGATCTCGTCCAGAATGCTGCCGGTGCGACCAAGTGCGGTGGCGCATTGTGTATCAATTAGAAGATTCCAGAGCGCCTGACACACGATATTGGCCAGAAACCAATCCTCCTGCTCCAGTGCGCCGCGCAACAGCAGCGCCAGCAGCTCAGCGCCGCGTAGCTGAAGAAACGGTGCCCTCTGCTCGCCATCGCCCAGCAGATTGACCAGCACACCGATGGCGCAGGTGCGCAGCTCATAGTCCTGTCCGCTCGCCTGCCGTGTCAGCTGTTGCACCATCAGCGGCAATCCGCCGGCAGCGCAGAAGCAGCGACGCGCCACCTCGTTGCGCGTCAGATTGCCAAGGACACGGGCCAGCTCCACCTTGGTGGACACAGACGTCGCCGCACACTGCGCCAATGCGCTTGCCAGCGCCGTCGTCAGCTCGGCAATCGAGCTCTGCAGCGATCCAGCGGCTGGTGCTGGTGATGGCGATGGTATTAGTGATGATGGTGACGATGCTACTGTCGCTTGGTTGTCCTGGTAAAAGCATAAATTGTGCAAAGCGCCAAGCGTTGCATGCAACAATTCCAGCCGCTCAGCAGCAGCAGGCTGTGCGCTCTCTTGCACAGTGTCCAGCGCCCTCACTGCACTCTGTAGCAGGCGCAACAGGACAGCGCCCAGAGCATGCACATTGCCCAGAGCAGCGCCTACCTCGGCATTGACACTCATATTGGCCACGACACGGATCAGCTTGATTTGGGCATCCAGCAGCACCGGTTCGCTGGCTGTCTGACGTTCGCTTAGCTGCTGCAGCACATTCAGCAGATACTCCATGGCCACATCGTTGTGATAGTACTGCAGTTGCAGCATATAGATACAGATATAGATATATATATGTATGTATGGATTTATCTGTGTTGCCTCGCACTCACCTGGACACGTGCCGACTCGTGCTTGGCGAGAATGTTGCCGAGCATATAGCCCAGGCGGCTGAGCACGGCCAGCAGACGTTCGCTGCAGGGGCCACCGTTAGAGTAAGGGCCTAGGAGCAGACCAATGCGTGCCGCATAGTTCAACAAGGATTCGCAACACTCCGGATCCTCGGACAGCACACTTAATATGAAAAGAATTGATGATTACAATCCGATTTGTGGGTTGCTCACTGCTTCACTGCGCTTACCTCAGGGTGCGCACCACATTAGCCTGCACCTCCAGTTCACCCATGGCGACCTCGGCGGCGCGTATCAGATGCGGACAGGCGAGCTGCAGTTGCAGTTGCAATTGTTGCTGCTGCTGCTGCTGCTGCTGGGCTACATCGGCCAAGGCGCGCAACGCCGCCGACAGCTGATAGAGTGTGTGCAGTGGCGGACCGATGAGGCGTCTTGTGGCGCCCGCCTCGTTTAGCATTTGTAAATGGAGGATCATCAGTTCGACGGCGCCGTGACGTGCCAGACGCGCCACTAGCGTCTGTTGGCCATTCAGCTTCGTTGTTTTTGTTATTGGTGTTGCTGGTGTTGCTGGTGCAACAGCTGTTGCTGCTGCGATCGGTGTGCTTGCTGCCGGCGGCGTCAGTGGCTCCTCAAAGCCGACGGCCCAATTGCGATTGAGTGCATCATCGCGTTCCTGGGCGCTGCTGGCAGTGAGGAATCGAATGCAGCCATACGCATAAATGCATGCCTCCGGATCGTCCAGCGGTGAGGCGCGACCCAGGCCATCGATCAGTAGCTCGAGTACATCGTTCTCATGGAAGAGTCCGTCGTGCTGCTCGTGGCGAGCAACCTTGAAAATTAGCTTGCAGGCGCCGGTCAAATTGCTGCCTGTTACGCGAAGCTGTCGAATTATTGATAAACATCGATTAGTAGATAAATGACCTAAAAATGAATATGCCCAACCTGCACTAGATCAAACTATTAATATTTAGCTCAGGTATTTGCCAGCTTTAGTTGAAGTTCATTTTAAATACATATGTCAAATTTCTAAATGACTGAAACTTAAGAATCGATCACCAATCGTATTCCAAATTAATATCAATGATATCGATGTGAATTTCCTTTCTAAACACAAACACAAACCTATCCAATTAAAAATGTGTCCATAGATTGTTAAATATGGAAACATAATTTGCTTGGTTTGGAAAACATGTTTGTCGTCTAGTCTGTCGATAAATCGATAGATTTAATATCGCAATACATACCGCAAGGACGACACGTGCCACAGCCAAAAGGACACGCGGCGACGTGCACTCGACCAGGCCATAAAGACCGCCCAGGATGAAGGCGCGCTTAAAGTTTCGCTCCTGTTTGCGCACACGCGTATATAGCTCGAGAAGAATCTGGAAAACGGATGCGGAATGCAGGATGAAGCGATGATTATGATTTCTGGCTGGTTGCACTTACAGCATTGATATGCTGAACGGTCTCGGCACTGCAATCCTTGAGACCCGCATGCTGCTTCAGCATCTCTATGAGCGTCTCCGAGCTGCACTGGCCAAGCAGTGCCCCATTTCGTGTGGGTGGCGTTGTGCCCACTCCCACTCCAATGCCAGTTCCACCTGCTGCTTTTATTGCCTGTAACGATGGCAATTGACGCGGCGGAGCCAACATCCCATCCAGAGCACGACGATTCAGCAGCAGCTCAGCATTTGCCACGGGTGTCGATGGCGTCAGCGACTTGTGATTCTCAATCTGCAGATAGCGCATGCTATGGAAACGAGAGCAAGGATGCGGATGTGTGGGGGACTTGGACTGAGAGTGCATGTGAAGGTTGAGTTTACTTACGAGAAGGCGCTGGGCGGACGACCAGCCAAAGACACCTTGCCATAGAGCACACGTCCAGGCTCACGTGGCGTTATGGGACGACGTGTGCTGACCAGGCGAGCACCGCCTGCCGCTGTCATAGATGCGGTTGCGGCTGCCGTTGCCGTTGTCAGATCCCCCAGATAGAGTTTTGCCTCGCTAATCAGCTCGGCGGATGTTTTGCGTCTGCCCATTCCCAGGCTCTGGCGCTGCAGAGTTTGTATACCGCTGCCATTGTTGTCCATGCTCGTTGCCAGCTGCTGCTGTTCCTTGTGCTCCTTGTGCGACTTCTGCTCCTGCTGCTTCTTTGTGGGCAACTCCTGTTTGATTTGCATTGGACGCGTTTCGCTGCGCGACCGTCGCTTCAGCAACACGCTCATCCTAACCGCTGACTCTTAACAACTGAACTGAATCGCACTCTCAACCGGGTCTCCACCGGGTCTCTCTTGTCTGTAGTGGTCGATCCACTATTTACGCCGTGGCGCTGGCAAAGTGCGCATTGGCAATGCCAGTTCTATTAACCTGGCCAACTGTTTGCCGTCTATATCTTACTGCCGTTCTGGCAACGCAGGCAGGCAGGCAGGCAGGCAAACTTTCACATGCTTGAAAAAATATGTATATGCAGATGTACTTTTCGTTTGGGCCTTTCGTGCACCATGCCAACCAGCCGGCAACCAGGGGGGTGGGGGGGTTTGGAGTGGTGGCCACTGTTGGCGGCTCGGCCTGGGTTGTTGTTGCCCGCCACCCTTAGCCAGAAAGCTAGTCTAGCGCATAGTGGCGCATAAGTTGAACTACATTTTGCGCTTCATCGGAACGGAAATATTCAAATATAAACTACTGCTGACAGTCCGATTATTGCGAGTTCTTCTGCATGAACTTTATATATATGCAAGAAATATGCCATGATTTGAAATAGTATTTTCTGAAATTGTTAAAAAAATATTGTGAATTTGGATTACTGAGCAACACTTTAATATGGATACCTTTTGTGTTTGTTGCCTTCTTGTTTTGTTTATACATTGCGAACCACTGTGCACTGTTGAACAATACCTTTGAACACACAATAGAAGCGAATAGTTAAAAACTAAAAGTCAGAAAGCGGGCAATCGATATTCGCAGTTCGCAGTTTTTGGCACGAAGGAGCTGCCGCGTCCAGTTCCCCAGTGGAGTAAACGTTATTTGCATGTTATTCCGTTAGTCAAGCAGTCAGTCAGCCAGTCAGCCAGTCAGTTAGTCAGTCAGTCAGTCAGTCAGTCAGTCAGTTGGCCAGCTAAACGGCAAATATATAAGTGGGTGAATTAGCGAGTCGGCGAATCAGCCAGTTGGGCAGTTAGCTGGTCACTTTTCAATCGAAATGTATTTAATTGGATCTAATTGAAGAGCCCTGTCCAACTAAACATCCTTATTCGAATATATACATAAATAGTATAGTATATGTATATATATATATATATTTTATAGCTTTTATAGAGAGAGAGAGCGAGAGAGAGAGAGGGAGCAATACGAAAATGAAACAAGGTCCGGCTCATAAATAGCAAAGGGATGCAATTAGTTTGATTGCGTGGCATGACACAGTATGCAGAATTGTGGCTTATGGCATGGCTTGCTGAATGGATATGGTTACGGATACGTGTCGGGTTGAGTTGAATTGAATTGAGTTGGTTACTGGTGGTGACACGAAATTGGGGCAGCTTTAATGTGCATTGCAAAAATTGTATATCCAACGGAACTGACCCATTATGGACACATTTATTTGCATTGCCCGTTGCAGGTCAGCGATATTGAATGAAGTACAAACACAAGGCAGCACAAAGTTACCGTCAAACAAATCTGTACTAGTATTAGGTGATAATGCCACTGGTAAGACGACGCTCATTGCGAAGTTACAGGGCGTGGAGGATCCGAAGAAGGGATCTGGCCTCGAGTATGCTTACATTGATGTCAAGGACGAGTACAGAGACGGTAAGTGCAACAATTACAGTATAAATTATGTATTATTATTATTATCATTATCAATTTGTTGCAGACATGACGCGCTTAAGCGTTTGGGTGCTGGATGGCGATCCAGGACACACAAATCTGCTGCACTTTGCGCTAAACGAAACGAACTATGCACACACCCTCGTCATACTAACAGTCTCGATGACACAGCCATGGGGCTGGCTCGAGCAGCTCAACCAATGGATCAAGGTGCTTGCCCAGCACATTGAGAGCCTGCAGTTAGATCCCAAAGAGAAGGAGGCGGCACGCCAGCGCTTAGCAACGACGTGGCAAAGTTACTGTGAGGTCGGCGATGATATGGATCCCGGTTCGCCGGTTAAGCGCACCATGCACAACACTTCCATCGATGAGGATGATCTGTTGCCGCTGACAGAGGACGCACTAATTACAAATCTGGGCCTGGACATTGTTGTGGTCGTCACAAAGGTGCGCATACAATACTTATAATGATGCATAATGAGAATGAATACTAATTTTGATTTACAAATCCACAAATTTACAAATTTGCCAACACACAGACGGACTACATGTCAACACTGGAAAAGGAGTATGAGTATCGTGATGAGCATTTCGATTTCATACAGCAATGGATACGAAACTTTTGTCTGCGGCATGGCACCTCGCTCTTCTACACGAGTGTGAAAGAGGACAAAAACTGTGATCTCCTTTACAAATATCTAACGCATCGAATTTATGGTCTACCATTCCGTACGCCAGCGCTTGTCGTTGAAAAGGATGCGGTGCTCATGTTTGTATTTTATGCTCACACATTTACATGTGGATCTGCTAACACTTCATTTCATTGCAGTCCGGCGGGTTGGGATAGCCTCAAGAAAATAAGTATTCTGTATGAGAACATGCATGCGGTTAAGGCTGAGAATCATTACACAGATATCATCAAGGCGCCGCCCACACGAAAGGTGCGTATCGAAATATTTTGAAGATGACGCATAACATTTGTGACGCGTAACTTTTTAAACTTATACCGATTACGTTGCAGGCCGTTTCCAATCGCGAAACCGAGGTTCAGACGGAGGACGAGCAGGCATTCCTGGCACGCCAGCAGGAGATACTCAAGCAAGGCGGCCAGGTGCGCGGAGAGTCGCCGTTACGCTCGCAAGGAGCCAGTGCTGGCAGCAACAAGAGTGGACCACGCACACCCGGCAGTGCCGGTCAAAGTTCACCCAAAAAGGTGAGTGCCACATGGAAAGAGGATATCGTATTTGTTAACGTTTCCGTTAACTACTACTATACAATTGTAGATTGATCCCAAGCTGACGCCCGCCGCACCCGGCAGTGAAGGTGTGCTGGCCAACTTCTTCAATTCACTGCTACACAAAAAGTCGGGTGGACCAGCTGGTGGACCGGCTGGCCCCGGCAGTCCAGGTGGCGGCGGCGGCATGTCCACGCCGCGCACTTCCAATGGCACCGATTCACTCATGACCGCCGAAAAGCTGGCTGTGCGGTCCGATGCGGCTGCCGAGCTGGATCGTTTGGCGCGCAGCGTTAAAAAGGATATCGATCTGTCCCAAAGTGAGTGTTGAATGCATATTTCCCACACGACAACAACAACAACAACAACAACAAGAGCAGCAACAGCAGCAACAGTAATACCAAGAGTAGCAGCACACATAGTAATTTAAATCGAAAAATCGAAAGAAAAAAAACAACTCAAATGCACAGACTCATAAATTGAACAAAACATTGCATGTACTTTAAATTCGGCTCTTATTTTAAGCGCTTCCTTGGTTAATTCGCAAAATTAAACGTCTGGCAATGCTGTTGCACATACAATGAGCTAAAATGCATTGCCACCTGTTTAGCCAAAGTCACTCTAAATACCGGATTGGAATTGGAAAAGAAATGAAATGTTGAATTGAACGTTTGCACTGTTCAATGAATTAGCATTTTATGAGTTCTGGGTATTGTGTAGGTTACGGATTACATAAATAAACATATACATATATGAAAAAAGATATAAGACAAAATACACACACACACACATTATAAAATGGCTTAGCTTAAGCAAAGTGAATAACTTGGGAGAGGGGACAGCGCGTCCTTGTCATGCTCCTTCTTTCCTAAATGAATGTGCTTAATCTATAAATTGATATGCATACATATATATATATATATATATATATATATGAATGATTTTTTTCGTTTGGTATTAGCGTAGTTTGGGCCACACATGTGTATAATAAATTATTTAAATTATGTCATTTTTAAAATGTAATTTGTAATGTGTCAACTGTGCAATGCTGTTGCGCACTGAGAGATTTCAAAAGTACATGCCCAAAGTGCCCAGGGGGTTTGGCAAATGCTTAAAGACACACACACACACACACACACACGCTCTTACATCTAACTGTAGTTGATAGCTTGTACGTAAATTTTAATTATATTAATTAATTACACATACACACACTGGCTTTATGTATTATTTGTTATACATTTTTTTTTGGCGTCCTAAAGAAAACTAAAGAGTTTCATAATAACAAAGTACAACAACAGCAAATGCAGCGTGAAAAAACATTAGCAAAGTTGAAATAAGTATTTAAGCGATAAATAAAAGCTGTAATGTTGCGCATTTTGTTCTTTGTAATTATTTAAAAAACAAAACTTTTGATTTTAATTTAGTCACATTCTTATTTTTTTCTCGCTCAAAGCCACACGCGTTTAATTAATATAGTATAACGAAAGAATGCATAAATTATTAAAAAAAAAAAAATGTATAAGTACTATTACAAACTAATTTTACTAAGCAATTTTTAACTTAAAGATGCACTTACTGAAATTATTTTATATGAAAAGCCAAGCGCAAGCATACTCGTTTGAGGAAGATATCGCTGTAATATGGAATAAAATCAAGACCTCTTGGAATGCATACATATATTGATATTGATATAGAAAGACAATTTACATACACTCGGCAAAATCTCCTTGCTTTTGATTCAATTTTATTTTTAATTAATTAATTATTATTTTGTGTACAAGTTTTGAAATCAACAAATTGCTTAATTCTCCATTCAATTGCAAACAGTTAAAAGAGCGAGAAGCGACAATGTTTGTACTTTTGTAAATTAGGTCAGAACAAAAGTCTAAGCCTCGCCGTTAACTCAACCAAAACTAAATATATATTTTTTTTGTTTTTGTTTTGAAATTTTAATAACTTTTTGCCATATGCCTCTGCTTTATGGAAAGCAGCAAGAACAGCAGCTGTTTGCCTCTCGCTCTTTGCTGTGGTGTGTCTGAAAACATACAAGCAACAACAATTAAAATCATAAAAAAAAACTTTTGTGCTACAGAATCTATTTTTATGTATAAACAAAAATTATTGCATATATAATAAATATTATTGTATTACATATTAAATTACTGTGCAAATTATTGAAATTGAAAACAAATGGTATTTATTCTGCAAGAATTTTACATACATAAGTACAATTACAACAACGTCGTAGGGAAATATCATGAACAGCAACAAAATACACACAAATATATTGACAATGTATGTGAACCAAGAACAAATTTAATGTTAATTCATACACTTTAATATATATACAATTATCAAATGCAAAACAACAGCGGCATCAAAAACAAAAAAACCGACGAAAAAACTTAAATAAAAAATTTGCAATTAAATATTTGAACAAAAAAAGCTGAGTAACTTACTAACTATGGTACAGGTTGCGACCGCATACGACTTGAGCTCATATGATCAATAGTCTCTAATATATAAATCAAGTAAAAAAATAAAAATGCTGCAAAAATATATTTGGGAATATTAACGTAAAAAACAACGTTATTTTTGGCCCTTGTGATTCGGCCAAATTGAGAGAAGTTTGCATCCAATATTGATATTTATGATGATGATTTAATTCAGTCTCATGCTTAAGACGAGTATAAGCTATTTGGCGAACTGTCCTCCAACTAGACTTTCAACTTAAATAAATGAAAAATTCACCTTAATTAAAGTAAATTTATTCATAAAACAAAACACTTTCTTCTTTTTGACAAAATTCAAAGTGGAGTCAAGAGAAATTGCTGCAATTTGTCGCTGTTTAGTACGTCGTATCTTTGTCTGAGTGAAAATGGCCATATCTAAAGCGAATATATAATAATCGAAACTCGCAGCTTAGAGTAACAAGCACTGTGGCCATGGAGAGGGGGAAGTCGAAAGGGGAAGGGGAGTTCAAAAAGCGTTGATATGGAGCCTTTTATTAATGATGTTTTCAGTTGCTGTCATTGTCGTTGCTGCCGATGATTATCGAGTTTCAAAAGAAAAAGCAAACGGCGTCACAGCATGGCAGCCAGCCAGGCCATAGCATTTTCAAAATACATTGATATTTTCATTTCGATAATGATTTTCACAAACCGTCAATCTGCGTCTGCATGTAAGTATGTATGTATGTATGTATGTATGTATAGATCGATGTATGTATGTATGTATGTGTGTATGTATGTCTACCCAAGGCCTGTGTCTGTGTTCAAAATATATGAAAAGAAGGCGACTGGCATCAAAAGGGAACAGCTGCCAGCTGCTTTTGCCACGTTTGCCTTGATAGCGCCAAGGATAACACTTTACTTGACCTTTGTGTGTGTGTGCGTTTGATAAATGATGACGCCGACGTCGGCGCTACTTTGTTTCAGCTCGCATCCATGCACGGCGCTATGTCCGTTCCGCTCCGCTTGACTCGACTCCTCCGTTGCTCCCAGTCCCGTTGTTGTTTCGCAAACGATGACAGGCGGCTGCTACGTGCTCATTGCGCTTATTGCTAGCATTGTCAGACTTAGCCCGCTTGCCAGCCTGGATTTAGCTCAATATTGACATTGATGTTGATTTGATGTTCAGCTTTACGAACACTTCTGTGTGCTATGTATCAGTCACAGCATATGTACATATGTACATGTACCACGTGTATGAAAGTGGGTCAACCACTTGAGGTACTTAATCATCTAAATACATATTTTGCACACACGCAGCATTTAGCTTTAGGGCACATGGAATTTTACATTTGTGTAGTGTGAACACTACTTTATTATTCATATTATTGATCAGTATGGATATATGTACATATTTAACGCTAGTAAATATTGCATATTCAATTTTGCTTCCGACTTAAATTTCTGATAATAATTGAAATTGATTAGATTCACTGAAAATAAATGCTTTATACCCTATATCAAATTAAAATTGTTAAAAAGGGTATTATGCAATTTTGGAAATATATTATTTTGGATATTTATCAACGCAACGTTTAAGTATATACAAATAATACAGGGTATCCTCTTCCAAGGAATCAGTCATCTTACATTTCAATTTATTAAATTATGGCTTGCACCCATTAAAACTGGATGAAAATGGTATCAGGAAATTGAGCAAATGTTGCCAAGAGCTGAAGGACTTGTGCTCAAGTTCTCTGAATTATAGCATTCTTACTTGCTTCACTCGGAATTAGCCTGAATGAAAAACAAGTGATGGCAAAGTTTGGCATTCGGTGAGGTTAAAACGTGTTAGGCTAATTCAAAGTGAACAGTAACAAAACTGCAAGCAGCCAGAGCAAAACTAAGCAGAATATAACAAATGCATAAAATATACTGCTGCTGCTGCTTTGAATGCAAATTGTTAAACACAATTTACAAATATACATGAATATTGCGAATGAAATGAATGAGAATATTTAACTCTGCCAAATCAGGTAATAAAAACTACGAATATTTTCTGTCTCTGGCTTTACTTGTCTCTGTTAGTTGCGAGTTGGAATCTAATCAGCCGCTTATTCAATTGAGACTTATTCAATTGAGTGTTCAGTTGTGTTTATTTAATATTCTAGAATCGCCTTATAATTTATCATAATCATAATGTAATTTGTCGTAATAATGCGAAAGTGTCTGGGCTCAAAATGAAAGTTAGATCAAAAAATGATCACATGTTTTCCTTGATTTTGAGCATAGAAACACATTTGAATACCTTAATTATATCCAAAAGTAAGTATTTTTGTTATGATTGCTTGCAGGGTATATACACGTCGAGCACTTTTTACTAGACATCTCATTGATAACATGGATAATTATGTTACACACACATGTGATGTTGATAGGGAAAAAAATATAACAAAATATTTCGGTGTTATTCATTTTTTGCTCGAGTCATTTGGTAAACACTTGCACATATTATTAATTACTTAATTACACCAGCAGCACCTCTATTGAAATTAATCGATCTTATTTAATTTTGCATAATTTAATGGCCGCATAAAAAGAAATATATACTCACTTAATGACTAAGACAGCTGAAGGCCAAAGTACACGATGCCCTACACACATGCGGGTACATGGAATATCTGCTGCGCTGTGCAACAAATGATGGAATGCTAAAAACAATAAGTTGGCATTTGTGCTTGATTGGTGAATAGTTATTAATATAAGTATATTATCTGATATCTTAAGATTGTTAATTGTTGTTATAACTAGTTTTAAAAACTCCACAGCTCAGTCGAAAAACAAGTAAAAATCCTGTAGTCGAGTGAGCTCGGTTAAATATATTATTAAATTATTTCCCTATAAAGATTTGCCCCTAAATGTGAGCAGGTCTGCAAGTGCGCTCTGCCGACATGTATCAATATGAGAATATACGTTTGACAATAACTTGGGTCTTTCCTATCAGATATTTATAAAATTTTGGGAGTTGATCCATAATACGCATATTTTCTGTATAAATTAGAAGATTTTGCCATTAAAATTGTAGCATTTATTGCTTTCTGAAATCGAAATGTATAGATATTCGAGAATCGGAGGCAGTTATCGATAAAATAAAGCTGCGCCGTGTATTCGAGAATCTATATTTCAAATTTGTAGTCTGAAGCACTTATAGTCTCTGATATCGACTCGACTGTTGACCGTGATCAAGAATATATATATATACTTTATGGGGTCGGAGATGCATCCTTCTGCCTGTTACATCCATTGCACAAAACTATTATACCCTTTTAATGGCTTCAGGGTATAATTAAAGTCAATTAAAAAATATTTTTTTTTGCGCAAAATAAATGAAAATATATGATTTTTTCCCGTGTCCAAAACCTTTCTTGCCAAGCTGTATGTACGCGGTGCACTTGACTATAACTTGCGGAAAATGTTGACTGTTTACAGTATTTTGGCTGTTCGACTTCGTCGTCTGTCGTGACAAATGTAATTGCCAAGTTTTCTTAACGTCTTGATGTCTTGTTTAAACTGAGGACACTTCCGAGCAACTTTAATTTTATTTCTTGCTGAGTTTGCAATTGTTTCTGTTGACTTTATTGCTGCAGATGCTGTCTACATGCAGTTGTGCCTTTGAATTGAAGTCGATTAAAGCCAATTGTAAAATGCTGTGCGCACAAAACAATTGTTCCACAAAATACTTTAAGTTTAAGTGCAAAGACAAATCTATAATTACATTTGATGTAAACGAAGTTAGACCAAAATGTGTATAATTATTAAACAATTTTTTATTCAAGCTGTCTTATATCAACTGTAGATCTTAAAGCATTCAACTAATTTTGTGTGTTGAAGTAAAACAATGCTGTCAGAATGACATTTTTTTTAAAGAAGAAGTTGACTAACAAAATGTTCCCCATCTCCCAGTATTAAGCATTCATAATTGTATAAATTACTTTGACACAACGGCTTCATCTATTCTGTCTATTTGAATAAGCCAATCTCAGACATTAATTTGTAATGTAAGCCCTCGTTTACCATACGCAGATTTAGTTTATTTTAATTATCGATAACTGCCTTCGTTTTCCCAATATCGATCAAAATTGATTACCGATAGGAATCACTCAATTTTAAAGATATATATTTCAACCCTTGTATGCTTAAATATATTTATGTATATAAATAAGAATTCCACTTATTAGTAGAAAATTAGGAAATAAATAAAAGTTAATAGTCAAACACTTTTTTTTGGTAAAAGATGTGAAAATATAAATGTTTTCCAGTGTCCAAACACTCTCTTGACATACTGTAAATATAAATACATATACAGTGTCTCACAGCTCATTCCGGCAGTGCGTTCTTTCTTGCCTCGATTGGCTCTCTAATCGGGCATAAGTTTATTGTGTACAGAAATTCTCAGTGAGCCATCTTGATGTGAATGGCTTTCATTGTTTGTGATTTGGGATTTGTGATTTGTGGCTTTATCTGAGCATGTTGCTTGTATGTCTGTTTGCTTGTCTGTTTGTTTCTCGCCAGATGTGCGCTGTCAAATTTGTTTGAGGGCTGAGCTTTTGTTCAAGGCCAACATTTTCTGCGCTCGAATCGCGTCTTCAATCACAATTCTTACCCCCGGCTGTTGCAAGCAGCAATTAAGCTGTCATAATGTGTAAATTTCGGATAACCATGAGTCTTGCTAGAATTACAAATTAATAACTACCTAAATACAACTTGTGAGGTTGCTTATAATTTGCTTATGCTTAATGAAAATGAGTTCATTTAAGTTGAGCACGTATATTTAAGAGTATTTTTGGTAAACAGGCCATTATGTCAATATTTATACACACCACGGGCTTATCAACTAGGTCTGCCATTCCAGAAGATTGGCAGTGGTTACCATTATTTTGAGGAACGCACGAGGGCAAATTGGTTCGATGCCTTTGCACAATGGTGTTCGATGAATGCCTGCTTGGTCAGTTTTGAGGAATGGAATTCTATTGATCGCCATCGAAAGTCATTCAATGATTACATTAGATACTGGACATCGGTCACTGACTTGGCCAAGGAAGGATCCCATCTGTGGATGGCAACTGGCCAGCCAATATATATAATATATATTTCTACGAAATCCCGATAATTACCACAATAAGGGACACTGCGATGAGCTCGGCTGGAGGGCTGAAAATTCAGAATTGGATGCGTTGAATGACAACGAATGTGATTTGAAACTCAACTATATTTGTGAAGCTTCGCAGCCTCAAACAGCTTCATTCATTATATGGTAGCAGTAAGCATTTGATATTAAGTAAATGGTATTTGTTTATGTTTCTTAATTGTTTAGCTTCACCCTATTTGTTAAAGGTAGTACTGGAAAAGTGCCAAAAACTAGGGAAAAATAGTAGCACCACTTACGCATTCTTTATAAAAATTGTTGTGTTTGGCAGTTTTGTGTTTTTATCAAATATATGTTTTTAATAGATTTGACTTTGATTATATTGTTATTTTGTGGACAAATGAGAAAAAGGTTGATAAGTTTGATGGAAATGGCTCTCGTTCGTTCGTAAGATTCCATCAAAACTCCGAATTGAGTATTTAAAATTAAAGTAGACATTAAAAGTTATTAAACATGGAGATAGGTTCAATGTATTGTATCAAATCCATAAGAAACCAATCCCTCGGAAGTTCTAGAGCAATTTCTCTAAAACTATGCCGGTACTTGGTTTTTTCAAATTTATGCCAGAACGATAAAGAACAAAACTTAATACTAAATTTGTAAAATAATCTTACCTTTTATTGACAGCTGTAAGTGAGTAAGTTTTTATTTACTTATAATTTTCATAATTATAAGTGTACATTTGAAAAATGGTACTTTGTCGCAGCTGTAGATACAGTTATATTAAAATGCTTACACATAAAAAAAACACCATTGTATCCTTTGGTTTTTTAGTGAAACATGTGTTTAAGAATTTTGAAAGGTGTCCTTATATTTATAACAACAACAAAACACCAAAAAGATAATAAAGGTTAGAACATCTCGCCGACTGGCTTAATTATCATCTCGTGCACTTGCATATGTGGAGGAGTCGAAAGGGTAAACATTACGGCTTGGGAAATATCCTGGGGTTTTAGCATTGTTTCTCCAACAGCCTCACGAAGCCTATCCGGTAGAATTTCCGTATCTACAACACCCGGACTAATGCTCTGCAAGTAAAAAACACCAAATTAATATACTATAATTGTTACAGTGTATATAATAAAAATGTATAGCTTAACATAAGCTGCACAGCCTTAAGTTGACGCTCTTCAAAGATCGGCATGTAAGCTGCAGCCAGCCACTCCGCCCCTCAAAATCGGAAAGCCTATATCTTCCATAGCTTTTGAACTGGTCATCTCCTTATATAGTGATGCCAAAACTACCAATCTTTAAAGGTTGATTGCTCTTAGCATCCTACTAGATTAGTAATCAAGTTTCATGGTCACGCCCAATAACTACCACACCTGAAGGGGTACTAATTCCAAATGTAGTAGGTACATTCTAAGAATCCCTCTCCGAAAAGTGGTCACACTTTCACACTTTTAGATCTGAAGTCACCGGGGAGGGACCTCCCCCTAAACAAGACCTTTTAGCCACCTGTTATTAGCTGATACTACGCTGATATCAGAGTATTCCAAATTGAGTATTATAATTGTGGTTCGTGGTTTGCTGTCTCACCGTGATTTTAATGCGCGTTCCCAGACCAATGAATTCCTGGCGATACATTTCTGTTAGAGCGGTGACCGCATGTTTGCTGGGCGCATAGATGTTCAAATTGGGTGCATTATTCTCCACAGGAGAAAACAGCTTGTGGCCCAGAACGCTGTTGATAAGGATAATATGACCATCGAAATTGCGCTGCTTCATCGAGCGAAAGGCGCGCTGTGTGCAATTGACGATGCCCATTATATTTGTCTGCAGAACTGTTTGGATCGTTGCGGTTGGCATGTCCACCAGTTGGCCGGGGATCGTAACGCCGGCATTGTTCACCAGGACATCGATGCCGCCCAGTTGCTTTTCGATGGTATCGAAGGCCTCCTTCACCGAATTCTCATTGCCCACATCGCAGTGGAGCGCAATTAGCTTCTCTCGACGTGCACCTGGCAACGATTTTTGCAGCTCTTCAATACGTTCAACGCGACGTGCCAATCCCACGACAACTAGTCCAGCATTCACCAGATCCACCGCAATGGCCGAACCAATCCCAGAACTGGCTCCGGTTACAACGGCGACGCGATTCTGCCACCGATCCATGTTGTCTTGTTGCTTCCGTCCCAATCAACCAACTAACCGGAATGTTCTGTTTGATGTGTGCTTTTAAAACGCTGAGCCATCGCTTTAAATAACAACTGGTCGTAAGCTGCCGCTGTTGTTGTTGGCATCTGTATCGCGTGTTCAATCACAAAGCTGTCGTAAGCTGAAATTACGCTGTTATTGTGTCGAAGTTTCGGAGATCCATAGTCTTGCGAGAATTGCAAATTAATAACTACCTAAGTACAACTTGTGAGGTTGCTTATAATTTGTTTTTGCTTAATGAAACTGAGTTCATTTAAGTTGAGCAGGTTTTATGAAGAAGTCATGACATATTTAGAGTATTTTTGGTAAACAGGCCATTATGTCAGTATTTATACACACCACGCTTAATTTGCATAACTGGTTTGCTGGTCATATGTATGCTGCTCGGCATATAGCATAGCACCAGTGGTCTGGAATACCATTGCCATTGGTTACGATCACACAGATACCGTTCCAGCCAAAAAATGCTTTTCGATTTAAAACTGCTGCAGATTGTGTTCATTGACATTCAATCTAACTGTGCATCTAAATAAACATACAAGTGTTTAAGTCCCTCATTAATGAATACCGATTCTGTTAACTAACAGCATTGCGTTAGAATTGAATAAACTTTGTTCGCAGATGGTACTTCTTTTTAAGCTCCTATCCAGGCAAACCCTGACGAGGGAAATCCTCACTCTAACAAGTTACGGGCTCAGAGTAAATGGCCTGATAGGATTGGTTATAGTTTATTGACTCGATATCTAGAGTTACGAACTCGTATGAGTTAAAGGAAACAAGTAGAGTGCTGTAGTCGAGTGAGGTCGACTACGATTTACACTGAACCCAGTGTTAAATATTTTTAGTTTTACTGGAAAATGTCCAATTTAAAAGTCTCTGCCGACAAACTCGTGAATATTTAGACATCCATACATACTTACATATATACGTAGACGCAATCGTAACTGGGTAACGGGTGTCTGCAGCATACACACAAAAACATATTGACGCTCGGGTCGATTAGCATGCCATCTCATTCATACACATGTGCTGGCATATGCCAGCGGCTGCTGATGAAAATGAGATCAATATGAGAATATATTTTCGACTATAACTTGGGTCTGTCTCATCCGATCTTGATGAAATTTGGGCAGTTCATCAATAATATACATATGCATGATATGTATTAATTAGAAGATTCTGCCTTTAAAATTGTAGCATTTATTGCTATTAGAAATTTAAATGTATCGATAAACCGAGACAATTATCGATAAAATAAAGTAAACTTGATCTGCAACTGGTATACGAGAACCTGTATTCCAAAGAAGACTCTAGCTCTTATAGTCTCCGAGGTCTGCGTGTTCATACAGACAAACGGACGTGGAAATATCGACTCAGCTGTTGACCCTGATCAAGAATATATATACTTTATGGGGTCGGAGACGCTTGTTACATACATTTGCATAAAACCCATTTTTACCCACTTTTTAATAGGTTCAGGGTATACAAATAGGCAGTTCCGAGTGTGTAAATATAAATTGCGTTGTACAAATAGATAAATGAATGCGTTGTACCAAATTGAGAAGCTTGAAAAAATAATTATGATTCTTAGAGCATACAGATACGAAGCGTGTTGTTGCATGCGGACCTATGCCAAGTGGCGTCGGAATATTAACTGGATTTTGATCATTGGCGATAATATTAATTGGAATGCCGCTGCGTAAAGTAACGCCATACAAAAAGTTGCTCAGTAGTGGATCAGCTTTCCGAAACTGTAATAGCAAGAGTTGACCGAAGGTGCTTAAGGTCATTATATTGCTTTCGAGTCTTCCAGACGCTTATGAGAATTTCGTTGTCGCGTTCGAGACGCGCGTTTAAAATTCTATGAGGAGGAAGAAGGCGAGTGGAAAGTAATAAAGTAATTGAAAATAATTAAAAGTAATCGTCACAGATGTTATGCTGCTGTAGCTACTCGTATTGATCATTGCCCATTCATTGACTTTTGCGCAATAAATCGCACTAAATTGAAGAAAAGCAATTGAAAATGTGACTGAGCCTATTGATATCTGGCATCGTCGACTAACGAATACACTCAAAAAAATTGCACTGATTTTAGAAAAAATCCCTAAAATTAAAATCGCATTAGGAACTAGAAAAATGTCCTTCTTTTAGAAATATTTTCTAAAAATAAAACAAAATGTAAAATTAGAAATGCTTATTTTTATTATTATTTTTCAGAAGAAATGGAACATAACAAAGAGCAATAATTGAGAGCAAGGGAGTAAACGAGGAAACGAGATTGAGAAAGAGATAGAGCAGAGGATAATCTTGTTATACTTTGAAAACATTTCTAGTGATGTATGTAGTTCTAAGACTGTAACATCTGTTACATCTGCAACATAACATGCAACATGTATTTAACATCGATAACGATGTCCATCGATATCAATTGTGTGATCACCAACATGAAGAAGAAAAATAAAGGAATCGTTATGAATAAAGTAAAGTGAGTGGACGTGTTAGAGAACGAAAGATAACTTAGTTTTGACTGCCAGAATATATATGTATGTACATCTAATATAGATACATATTTTAATATACCTATAAATCAAAATAAATACCAACGCAAATGCATGTAAGTGAAAAATCGTTTGGTTTGTTTCGTGAAACATGTGTTGAAGAATTTTATTAAGGTGATCTTATATTTTCAAAAGAAAAAACCAAAAAGAAACAGATTAGAAGAGCTCGCCGACTGGCTTGACAATCATCTCGTGGACTTGCATATGTGGAGGCGTTGATAGGGTAAACATTACTGCTTGGGAAATATCCTGAGCCTTTAGCATTGTTGAGCTAGCAATGTTACGGATGCTATCCGGCACAATTTCCGTATCTACAACACCCGGACTAATGCTCTGCAAGTAGAAAAAAACGAGATCAGTACACTACAAGTGTTTCAGCGTTTATAAATAAATATGTATAATTTAAAATAAACTGCAAATCGATTTAGCTTTTTTTTTTTACAGTCTTCATCAGATGGCAGAGGAGTACAGTGATCTTGAGCAATTTCGATCCTTCCGAATGACACTTCTGAAGCTATAGACTTGAATCTTGTTTATATATATTCGTCCATGCTCGAGCCAGACACTGAGCTAAATGCCTACCGATAAAACCATATATCACTTACAGTCTTAAACTGACATTCTTCAAAGATCGGCCACTCCGCTCCTACGAATCGGAAAAGCCTATATCAATAGCAGTTTTATGATTACGCAATGATTGAGGATGGAGATCCATTAACTGCCGTCGCAGTCCCCACCCCCTAAACAAGTCTTTTTAGCCACCTGTTATTAGATGATATTACAGTGCTAACAGAGTTTCCGCAGTCGGTTCTCACTTCTCATCTTGAGTGAATTGAGTATTATTATTGTGTATTGTTGTTTGGCTCACCGTGATTTTAATGCGCGTTCCCAGACCAATGAATTCCTGGCGATACATTTCCGCTAGAGCGGTGACCGCATGTTTGCTGGGCGAATAAATGTTCATATCGGGTACCTTACCCTCAATAGGATCACGAAGTTTGTGGCCCAGAATGCTGTTGATAAGGATAATATGACCATCGAAATTGCGCTGCTTCATCGAGCGAAAGGCGCGCTGTGTGCAATTGACGATGCCCATTATATTTGTCTGCAGAACTGTTTGGATCGTTGCGGTTGGCATGTCCACCAGTTGGCCGGTGAGCACAACTCCGGCATTGTTCACCAGGATATCGATGCCGCCCAGTTGCTTTTCGATGGTATCGAAGGCCTCCTTCACCGAATTCTCATTGCCCACATCGCAGTGGAGCGCAATTAGCTTCTCTCGACGTGCAGCTGGCAACGATTTCTGCAGCTCTTCAATACGTTCAACGCGACGTGCCAATCCCACGACAACTAGTCCAGCATTCACCAGATCCACCGCAATGGCCGAACCAATCCCAGAACTGGCTCCGGTTACAACGGCGACGCGATTCTGCCACCGATCCATGTTGTCTTGTTGCTTCCGTCCCAATCGGCCAACTAGACACATCTGTTTGATATGTGCCTTTAAACGCTGAGCCGACTCTTTAAATACTAATACGATCGATTATATAACTGCTGCTGCTGTTGTTGTTTACATGTATATCAGTACCTATGTATGAGTCTATATCTGGTTCTACATCGTAATATGACAATGATATGTCAGCAGCGTCAATTAACGACGACACTAAAAAAAATCGTCAAGAAGTTTCGAAATTTTCCTTAAAAACTAGACAAAAAATATAGTTTTATAAAAACATTTCTAAAAATTAAAAGATTCTAAAATGAGAAATGCTCCTTTCTAATATTTTTAGATATATATTTCTTAACAATATAAAATACTTCTAAATAGTAGATTGGCGATAATTGTAGAATGTAAATCCTTATTATAGAAGAAATTTGTGAATTGGAGAAAATAGTATATAATAGTGTAAATCTAGAATCTTAAAATACTTATGTTTAATAATAATATAAGCAACAAACAACAATGTAGGAGTGTAGGAGTAAGAATACCTTATAAATTATACATATTTTTTTTTAAATTGTAGAAATATGTATTCTGGCATTAAGAAAAGAAGCTCCTGGTTCTAAGACACAATCTTCCGTTTTATAAATATAATTTGAATGATACAGTAAGCTGCCCTTGCCCCAAAAAACTATTCAGTGTTATTTGTTTTTCTAATTGTAGTCTTCTAGTAGTACTGCAAGTGTTTTAGTTTATTAATTTATATGCCTAAGGGAATATCATTAAAAGTAAGCTATGTGTTTATATAAATATATATTTTTATTAGAGTTTAATATTCATCCGTAGCTCCAGGGTATTAGATTGGTGCATATTTCATTAAAATCAACCACATCACTCAATGCATCAATTAAATAAACTGCATATCATTTATATTATATATATAATACTTGAATCACAGTTATCAGCTTAATCAGCACAATACTCAGCTTTTCAGCCTTTCGTCAAGCGCGTTGTGGGTTGTGGGTGGAGGGAGGGGGGAGGGGATGGTTCGAATGCAATTTGTGTAACTAAGGTGACCTGAGTACGCCCCTGGCAATCACATATATTTGCTTCCGCTTAGCAGTTGCAATAGAAAATTACTATTATCAGTCAAGCGGTATATAAAGGTGCATTTGACAGTATCGAAGATTATTTTGTTGTGAAATTCAATTTCTAATTGATAAGAATTTCAAAAAGCTGCGAGTGGGGCATAAATGCAATCCAGAATTTTGAGTAACACAAAAAAAAGAAGAAAATTCGAGAATGCTCTGCACTCAGAAAGAAAATCAACGTGAAATTTAGAAATCACCATACATCTTTGGAGTATTATGTAAGTTGAATTCTTCTAACAGACGAAATTATATATCTAAAAATTAGCGTATTTCTTCTTTGTTTCTCCCTGAAGGTGTACTTCATCCTGAATATGTGCAGAGTTCCAAAGGATTTGAGAAATGCACTTTTGCAACTCATAATTTAAGCAATATCCATGTGCACCAGTTGGCCAACAATATTTGCAAATTGCCATTGTCAATACGAATCTGTTGAACTTTACTCGGTGGCTGACCCAGCAGCCTAAGCACTACAAGGGACCCAGCCACAGCTTCTCCTGCTGCGAACTTGTGTCGCAGTGTTGCACAACAAGTGTTGCATTGTGTTCTCACGCTTTGCGTCGAGTGTATCGATGGGGCGTAAGTTCAAATATTTGTCAAGCAAAAGGGCAGCTGGCATAGTATTAAGTGCTACTCGTACTGACCATGGCCGACTCACTGTTTTTTGTGGAATACATACACTCAGAATAAATTCGCACTGAATTGTAGAAATTCGACTATGGCTTTGGCGCCAATGATAGCTAAACTTAATATTCAGAAAGTATATTGTGATGTGTCTTTCTAGAAAACATGGTTTTTCTTTCAGATTTTTCGAAAATTCATAAAAAAAAGAGCATTAATATTGTAAGATTTCACAAATAACAGTTTTATATATTTCATAAATTTGTGTGATTTTTATCTGAGTGTATGAGAAGCTAGGAACGCACTGGGCTGCAATAGTGCCAGAGTCATCTGCAATTATTTGGATACACTATTGCCCTATATACTTTTTATACACTTGTAAGGGATCGTATAATTTCCTACTCCATACAGTATACGTATTGATCATTATAATTATGTGCGTGTTATTATTAATTGGGCAACAAATTTCAATGCCGGGTTTCTCTTTGGCGTGGCTAAGAGACCCATTCTGTTTTGTTTTAAAATTAGAATCAGTATTAAGTACTAAAAGTAGTCTATGCTAATTTCAGCCCAGTTATTAGTTATTACTTAACACAATGAGTCAAGGAAGTCAATCTTAAATGAGAATGGCTGTTGAAATGTTGGTTCAAATGGGTGACGGATGGAGGACATGGAAAAATAATGAGCCTAAAGTCACTTACACTTAATTCAGGTCATTCCATGTTAAGCATTTAGCATACAACTTTTATATGGCCATAAATGACAGTTCGTTTCGCATGGGTGCCCATACCCTGTAAACATAAAAATGTCTAAGAGGTATGCCAAAGCATCTTACTAGTAAACTCTTGATATTCTATCAATGGCAGTCACTTGCTAGCCTTCGGGAAAGTAAGTAGGGTTTTTTGGTTTAAGGTTACAAGTATCGAATCATAGTGTGCAACCAATTTGATCAGGTAATGATCGATTGGTTTGGAAGAAAATGTTGTCAAAGCCAGTATTAACGAAGGCACACCACATAGCCGGATTAAATGTGGCAAATGAATATATGTATTTCCTGGACCGAGCAGTTGCAAAATTTTGTATTTTCTGTTGAGACAAAATTTAATTTCGATGGTCCAAAAGGCGTCAATTATTACTGGCACGACTTAAAGGAGTCTGGTAGATTTTCCCCTGTGGTGGTGCTACAGTCATGATCTGTGCTGCATTCAGTCATCGCTTTATGCTGTATGAATTTGTTTTTGGTGTGAACATTATGCAGCATCGGCCAGACTCAAATGCCTTATTTCAGTAGGATAGTGCTCCAATACATGTGTCACGAGCCTTTTAAAGTTTTTGGAGTGGCCAACAAGATCATCCAATCTGAATCCCATAGAGAACATATGGGGATACCTGTTCCGTCGAATAAACATGGGTACTCGACAGTTTTGAGACCGTTGAGCAGCTACAAAGGCTGTCGTTAAGGAATCGTCCAAAATGCCAGTATCTGAGTTCTAAAAAGCTTTTGAATTGATGTAAAATCGATTCTTTTTTTCAGTTATAAACAAATCTCGAGACTGAACACATAATTATTTTGTTATTTTCATGTAATTTCTGTGTGTAATATTAATTTTATTTGCACTGTCTTTAATCGAATTCCGCATCTTAACCTCACTTCAAAAATGTAATAAAAAATGTTATGTTACAAATTTAATTTCTCCTTTATTTGACGTGTATATAAAACAGCTGACTAATGGACATATTTTTAAAATATGACTTTCAAATAAAAAATAAAAAAATATCAAGTGTCTTTAATCGAATTTCGGAGTGTGTATATGTATAAAGTGAATTATAAAATTTGTAGGATATGTCAGAGTTGAGTATTATTTTTGTTTATTTATTTAGACTTTTTAATGTTGCCTTGTCTCGTATCCTTGTCGTTTGGATTGTTGACTGGCTACTGTGTTAAGTTTTGAAAAGGACGGCAACTGTCATGTTGCAGCGCTGATGATAATGACGAAGACGTGGCAGCAACAACAACGACAACAATGTACAACAAAAAATGTTGTCTTTTATCTTGTGCAAAGCATGAAATGCAAAACACTTGAACTGAGTGGAAACGAAGGCGAAAGCAGAATAAGCAACAAAACGAGAACGAGAAGTAAAATAAGTCAACACACACACACGCACACACATATACATATATGTATATATACATATACAATAAGAATATGAAGAAGATGAAAACGCAAAGCGGCGGTGTTGATAATGGTAGCAGAGACAAAAGCCATGCACACGCCTAATGGGGGCGCCGGGTCTGAGAGAGTCTAGAGAGACGGACGAGTGTCTGTCAGACTAGTCCCCGCCCCTGTCCATATCCATGCTCATGTCCGTGTCCGTGTCCGTGTCCGTGTCCGTGTCCATGTCCTTGGTGATGCAACAACGAATGTTCTAGTTAAATTGCCTGTTCTCAACGCAGTAAATCAGACCGTAACAAACCTTACAAAAATGTTATCATGAATATACAAAAAATAAGATAGAACGGTCATTTTATGCAAGGCTGTTAATCTGCTTATATATTTCTTTTTTAGCACTGGATGAATATTCTACATTTGTCTAGTTATATTGTATTAAAAATGGTGACCAGTATGCCCATACCTTAAAACTCATCTTTCTTTGTTCTTATATGATATAGTGGTCCGGTCCGGTTGGATATTGACTCTTCAAATGTTGCAATATTATTACTTTAAAACGGGGGCAATAAAACTTATTCAAAAAATGGACTTTGGCTATATCGACTCGGCTAATGAAACTGAAAGAAATCATGTATATTTTGTGGGACGAAAACGTTTCCTTTAACGAGTTACTCATGTCATGACAAAATTATATTACCCTCTACTAGGGTATAAAAATAATATGAACAAAAAGAGAGAATTCGCTAAATGCAAAGATGAAATGATTAAGCCTTAACTAATGATGCTCTTAAATAAGCATTGCGAGTTTAAAGCTAATTCTTCACTTTGCTAGTTCATCGGGGGAGGGTAACAATTTCATATTATAAAGAACCCTTAATTTATTTAGCATACTTTTTGCATTTCGGATGAAGAGATTGGCAAACCATTGGCAATGGCGGAAAACCGTATGTGGACACTTTTCCAAGTTTTCCATTTTTGTTATTAAACAACTTTCATTGTTTAAACTTTCACTGTAGAACCATCTGTCCCATGCTTATGCGCAAAAGTCAATCATTAGCTAAAGTGTCATAAAACCAGACGTACATTAGACTTTATACAGTTGCTAACTAATTTAGAGGCCATCTTGACAGCTGCACCGAGTTGCCCAATTTTCTTTGCTATTGAGTTAGCTTCCATAAACACACATATTTTATAAGCAATGCTCACGACAAAAGTAGCATTATTTTCAAATGCCCAAGTCATGAACTGCTACACAAAAAAAAACAAAAAAAAAAAATAATAATGAAATGAAATGAAATAATAAATAAATAAATAAATTAAAATTAAATTGCTCCAGAAAATTTTTTTTTTGAAAAAAAAAATTAATTTAATATTTATTTTTTTTTCATAACTGGCTTGATTATCAGCAGCTACAGCAATGGATGTGCTCAGTGTAGAGCTGTGTGATCAAATGTGTTAATTTTTTATGATCCGACCCATATATATATAATAAGTATATATATATATATATATATATACTTATTGCTGAGTGCTTTTGCAGTTGAACTATGCCAAAGCCAGCAGCAAAGCGAAAATCAGCAGGAGTATCCTGCACATAGTTCATCAAGTTGGCAAACAAACGCGTGGCTCAGCTGAGGGGGAGTGGCTTTTAAGGGAGTGTTGGGAGCGGAGTAACTTGAAATATGTTAGCCGTTGCATTTGCTGATGCAGGAAGACGAGGCCAAAAGGGGCGGCAATCGCATTACGTTGCCCCGAAGGGGTGTTGCAGCTGTCTTTGTTTGGCTACTGCTCGCCTCCACTATTACTGACAATTGCAAAATAAACTTGGCCGGTTATGTTGGCCACTATCTTGGAGCATCGGCATTGACTGTAAATGGCCAAAAGTGGCGAAAGCACTTGAACTGAAAGTGGCAAAATAATTACCGAAAGAAGCAAGGGAATCCAGTGCCCAACTGTGTGCAAAATTTCCTTGCAGCAAATTTCGCATTGTTCACATTTACGATTTTATACCCTATCTTTCTAATTCGAAAATAGGCGAGTAGTCAACATAATATTTTGTAATTTTTCCTTAGCACACACCTACACAAAAAATATTATTCTTATTTTTGAGCCCCAAACTCGCAGCTGGGTATTTCACAGTCTATCATTGGGTAGGAAAAGTGTGTGTGTATTGGGACACCCAACTTACACAAATTCAATTGTGTCGGTGTTAGATTGGATTGGAGAATAGAAGATTGGAGTCGCTTTAGCTTGTGTATATGTTGGCCTGTTATTCCAGTTGGCCTAAACCGATTTGGCCACAATGCTGTCTCTGCGCTGAAATCTGTGTGTGTTTGTGCATTGTCGTTTGTGTTGGCAGTTGACTTTGGGCGCTTTGTGTCAATTGGTAGCTCTTAGGCCAAAGCTTCTGCTGGCTAAAGGCTGTGTCACGCACAAGATGACTAGGTCAATACACATTCATGAGCACATATCCTTTACATGATTTTAGCTATCTATCATGACGAAGCTTAGTCTAATGCCTTGCTTTCGTAAGCAGTTTCAATTACTTTGGTCCTCATTCAACTCAAAAGAACTGTATGAGTTAAACTATTCAATTTCGAACTTATGATAGTTACAGTTTAAGCATGTTGACCACGTAATTACTGGCTCTTAGCCAAGCTGAGTGTGGTTAAGGAGATACATGCGTTCCTTCTCCCCCCCGCTCCGTTCCGCTTTGTCGCTGTATTACCGCATCACATGGCAATGCCAATTTATTTAATATGCCGTACGTGAGTTTCCGTCTTCGGACCTATTTCTGATTTGGATTCAGCTGGCTCTAGCTGGCACATGACCTTTACCCTAACCGTCGGCGTAGCTACTCATGCAACCAGATTGTGACGCATTGTTTTGCAGTCTTTTCTTCCTTCTGCACCACATCCAATATCAGCATTTTGACGCTTTTTCAGTTTCATTCGTTGTTTATTTAGATTGTGAACAGTCTTAATTTTATTTATTGTAAGTTTATGTTTCGCAGAATAGGTGGTAAGTAATGACCAGTTGGTGCTTTACAGAGTGTTTATTATTCGATCAAATCAATTATTTCATTTTATTTCTCTTCTTTCGTTTCATTTCACTGGCCGTTTTCAAATTTTTCGCTCGGGTAAGTTTTAGTAGCAGGTCCTACTTCAACTCTAACGACGAGCGGTTTTTATTTCAATTTTTTTGTAGGTTCTCTGCCCAACCATTTCTAATAAGCAAAGCGACCAACATGTGAGGCTGACGCAGGCTCTCACTTGGACTTGGACTCGAACAAAGGGGACAATGAAGCAAACAAGAGCGTTGCAGTTGCACGTAACCGAATGTGTAATACACTATTTACATATATATTTATATATTGATGTATCGAGGGATTTTCAACTTTTGAGTGATCAGCACAAGCAACGGACCCGAATCCTATGGACAATATATGTGGGGAAACATTTGTCGTAAAGATTACTCTGGAAAGCAAAAAGTTGGTTCCAATCCCAAAAGCAATAAAACAAATTTTTATTTTTTAATTTCTTAACAAAGTGAAAAACTACAGCTTTATAAAATCCGTGGAGAATCATGTGGTAAAACTACTGTGGACAAGAAAGCAACCCAACTAAAGATTATTTAGATTAACTTAAGTGTCTAAACGATTTAAAAAAAAAAAATAATTAATATGCACCTTCCACAGTGTGAATTTTCAGTTTTTATCTGTTTTAATCTATCTACCTATTTCTAAATCGGAATTTTAAATTGGAATTTAATTTAAAAAGTAATATAGTAAAATATGAATAAAAAATATGACAATTTTTATTCAAACTCATTTTTAAATTTGGTAAACTGAAAAATGTTTGTTTAATTTAAGTATATGCCATTAACAGAATTTCGCGATACATTTTGCACAATTCCGATATACTCTCCTAGTTCTGTTAACAGAGCATACAAATACGTTGGTATTGTCCTGTTAAAATATTCGCTTTCGACTGCAGAGGCTTGTGCACAGGTGTTAGTTATGTGGATCGTGTGTAAGACTATAGTTATGCGCAGTTATGCGAGTGTGTGAGCGTGTGTGTGTGCGTGTGTGTGTGCGTGTGTTTGAGGTTCATAAAGCGTCAGATAAATAAACAGAGCTGGTCGACTAGCTGACTGACTATTTGGCCGACTAGCCGTCCAGCTGGCTTGCCTGGTTGCTTGTCCTGCCAGCTTAGAGAGTTAAAGAATATGTCGTCAAGGACAGCGCAGGCGAATTATGTTAAAGTTTATGTATGTTACTCTGTATGCTGCTGCTACGGCTACAGCTACAGCTACAACTGCTGCTGCTGCTGTTGCTGTTGCTGCTGCTGCTACAATCATCTCTCTGGGCCCGCAATGCGCGTCGCCTCATATGCGAGTCTTTGTGTTTGCGCATTCAAGTGGCGTCGCTGCAACAGCTGGCATTGCATTCGAAGCTGCATCGCAACGTGGCCTCTTCCGTCACTGTCGGTCGTCTCTCTTACTGGGCTTGGATTCTTTGCTTCTGATTTTATTCCGCAATTTTTTTTTTTTTATATTCTGTGCCCCAAAGTAAGTTTTTTTTTTTCATATTTATGGTTCTAGAAAAAGCTTTCAGCTGGCTTATTTAAAACTCACAGTTTGCCGAGAGTATGACAAATTTTTGAACCAAATTAGACTGGAGCAGCTTTAGCCGCTGGTCCTTATGCACATATGAACAAACTTTAGTCCACATGGTGCTTAGCTATAAAAAAAAAATATTCTCATTTGTTTCCATAAAGTTATGTTGAACGATTCTTTTAATGAAGTCTTTCTTTGTAACTGGATTTAATAAAACTTTTAATACTATTTGAAACTCAGGTTCTGGTGCAATTAAAGCTTATAAAAAATGGAATGATTACTGCTGGGTTTTATCTGTCAAGCAGTTCATTACAAACATACATGACATATATTATAGAATATTAAGTGCTATGATACAAGCATGTCCTTTCTATACCCCCCACAGGGGGCTAGGGATAGATCCTTTTAAAGGGGCATAGTATTGTTTAGATATGCACTTATCAGCAAAGTTTATTGTTGATGATGATGATAATTAGATGAGAGCTTTCGCTAAAAATATGAGTTATGGCAAACTTCTGCGGCTTACGAGTTGTGGAGCTGTTCTTACCTGATACACCTTCACAAGTTTCCGGAATGCGCGGGACAACTGTTTCCTTCTTGTTTATGATAAGGTTGAAAGGTTAAAAGGTTAAAAGGTTCAAAGGTTCAATAACGCAACATGATCAAATTTATTATCACTACGTGTTCGAAACGCACAAAACTGGACAACGCCACAAACAAACACAAACGCACTCACTCACACACACAGACACAGATACACACACACACACACACACAGACACCCACACACACACAGAACGGAACATTGATGACGGAAACTTCATGAAGCATAAAAATGTTTGCAATGCGTAAATGTCAGAGGAACACAGATACGAAAGCATAAATGTGTATGTGTGTGTGTGTTTTCTTTTTTGAAGTTCTGGTTGATTTGCTACGGTTGTTGTTCTTATTATTATACCGTTCTAGAGGGTGTTATAATTTTATTTCCAACCCAAACCACTAATAATTCCTAAAGGTAATTAAATGACTTTTCCAAAAAGTATAAACTTGTATCTGCACTCGCTTCCCTTAGACATAATTAAAAGATACAGAAAGCTTCGATATTCGAATTATTAGTGGGTTTTGTTATACATCACTTGGCTGAAATAGGAAAAATGAGTCTTGAGACAGATTTGGAACATTCAGTTAACAGCCAGATTATCAGAAAATTAAATAAAGTGAATAATAAATTTACAAGTCAGCAGACGAACTCCTGCCTGAAAGGGTGGGCAATCTGCGGCGTCCCTAAGATGACCAGTTTCCTGCTGTTATTGTTGAGAGGGTTTTTTGATTTTGTGTAACTTGATGCTGCCAGCTGACTAACTGAAACACAGCAAACAGTTTGTGGACAATCCTCTGGCTGAGGGGCTGAATGTTAAGCCACTGATGGCAAAACGAACCGCTTGACTATGCATGAGCCCGAGGACCAGATCCAGACGCAGTGGTTGCCATTCTGTGGCAACGTCGTCATCGGCATCGTCGTCATCGTCATCGCCGTCATCGTTTTGGTCGATTGCCAAATGAATTTTGCCAGCCAGCGAAGGTTGAAATTGGCTTTTGCCTTTTGGCGAACGTATTTTGAATTTTAATATAGCATCGCCACAAACGCAAAGCAACAGTCGTAACCCTTTTACCCGTTTTTTTTTCTGTGTCTCTCGTGACGCTTTCTGGTTGTCATTTCGAGTACACAGAACCACACACGCAATCAAGCACACCCACAAACACACACGCACACACGCACACACGCAGCCAGCGCGCATACAATTTTAGCCGACTATTTCATTAGCAAGGCAGCCCAAAGAGCAAAGAGCTGAAGAATTTGGTGAAAAGACGTATGTTGCGTAGGGAGTGGTCTTGAATACACTCAGAAAAAAGACATATTCGTTGTGCTGATGACAAGCAGTTGGTTGTCTTTTAAATAATATATATATATTTTTTTGTAATTGTTTAGTCGAATTTGTATACTCTTTTGAATTGGAAACATAAAAAAAGTAAATAAAGTAAAGAGTGTTTTTTTTATTGACAACTAGATTTATTGCAACGTTTGATTTGATATTTTTCTAGAGAAATTCAAATTTAAAGTAAATGGTTAAAATACTAGTTGCTTGGCTAATCGACAAACTGATACAAGCATTTACAATTTATACTGCTTTTATTGTAAGCAAAGGAAATTTTTATAAAATCCAAATGGTTCTGGCTTTTTCTGAAGATGTATCATTTTGTATGTGTAGTAGGGTATATATATATATATTTATTTGAGTGTGGCTTTGGTCTGCTGAGCTAGCCCCTCGGCACCCCTCCCATAGCGCAACATGAAAAACAAAAATAAACACATGCTTTCAACTGGCATCACCGACGGAGACGCACACAAAAAGACCGCAATGCGATTGAATTAACATTTGCTGAATATCTATAGCATACTTAGAAGGGTATACACATAGCTACACACATATGTATGTACATACGCATATAGACACTATATATTTGTGGTATAGTCAGTCGGGCTGTCAGTCAGTGAGTCAGTCAGTTTCGAGGCTAGAGCGTGCGTGTGGCTTAGTTTGCGGTTGAACACTTGGCTAAATTATTGGCAGGCAGCATATTTGAATATTTGATTGTTCTCATCTCTCTCACAATCTCAAATTAAATAGATAATGTACTCGATATGAATCCTTATAAGCTTAAAGCTTTCAAGAGACGTACAAATTCTTATAGTCACAGATGCTCCAGATTTAACTATTTGAGCCATATGATTTCACTGTCCATTTTGGGATACTACATTTTCGGAAATTGCAAATCTCAAACTTTAGTCTCATTCAGTTAAGATGCTTACCAAATCCATAAGTGATTATACATATTTTATTTATCAGCTTACATGCATATATATTATGTTTTGTGCGTCATTTGAGCGGTGTAAAAATAGCTTTATATGCCCAGTGGTAGCTGTGGTTTTGTTTTTGGCCATTTGTGGCCAAGGCCATGACACACATTTGACAGAAAAGAGCTATTCCATGCACGGCGGCCTGTCCTCTGAGATCCTTGTCGCGACCATAGCTGCCCTTTGTGTCATTGGTTGCCCCTTGTTACCTCAGCGGGCTTTAGCCGTGATTAGGCTTCCGGTGGAGCGACGTGGCAAGTGGGCTTGTGTGGCAAGTGCCCAGTGTCCAGTGCGGTGCGGCAGGCTGGCATTTTGACCTTGGCAACCAGCCGTAAAGGGACAGCAGTGCTCTGCAATAGAATGACTTCCAAATGAAGCAATGCCACTTAAATGTCGAAAATAAATTGTGATTTATAATCAATCTAATGGTCCCATTTTCCATTAAATGATTTAGATTTAAAAGCGAAATGATAACGGTGCGCAACAATAGCACAGTTTTGTAAAATATCAATTTTGGTGCGAAATAGATAATATGTTTTGTATGTATAAAAGATTGATCATCCTGTCGAAAACCGCACTTCCTCTTGCTCTATGCTCTATGAAGTAATTTATTTTAATACTTTCCACATTGTTCGGGCCATGTGATTTTTATTTATTTTTTTTTTACATCTACACCTATTTTTTGCCTTGGATGAGAAGAACAAGTTTGCTATTTTCGATTGCAGGCAGGTACAATTATTCATATCACATTCATGAGTGCGCAGTCGGCATCCATTGTCCTATCCATTAAATAGCAATTAGGGCGAATAAAGTTATTCAGGCGAATATATATATATATCTATTTGTTTTCTGGTAATGGGGTCATAATTTTGTCAAAATGTTGGATTTCTTGGATTATATAGATATACTACATACACAAATGTGCCTGTGTGTATGTGTATATATATATATATATATATATATATATATATATATTATATATATATATAAATATATATATGTATATGGTTCTTCTGGGGTGTTGGCAGCTCTTGACTTTCGCTCACGACAAACTGCTCGGTGGCGACGCGCCGCCGGAATGCCATTGCGTGTTGAATATGTTGAAATGAATAGGAGTTTGATATGGGAAGCAGAGGTAGCGGCAGGGTGGTCTGGTAAACGGCAAGGCTCCGCGTGTGCCTCGTTGAAGAGAAAGAGATTTATGCCACATACAACAACAGCAGCACCAACAACAACAAGAGCAATTAAAACAGCGGCAGCAACAAATAAGAATGTGATAAAAATAAAACAAAAGTGAGAAGCCGTCATCGCCAACGAGGTGGCCACCACCCAAATCACCCACACCATCCAAGTTAGGCGCCAACGTACTGAGACTGAGACAGCAGCCACCCAACCGCCCTCCGCCACCATTCCACACGAAAACAATGGAAATAAATGGCGACGGGCGCTTTTAATGACGCAGCTGTAAACACTTTGAAGGCGTTGGCCCACTTGGCAACGCATGGCGACCGGAGGGGACGGGGGAAAGTGGACGTGGAGAACAGCGCAGCAGCAGCAGGAATCATCTGTTTACCATTTTTGCATCTGTCCTGTGCGTTACACTTGAAATGTATTAATAATTGCCCAATGTCTAATTAGCCATGCAATCTACACACACACACACACACACAAGATCGTAATGTGTGTGTGTGTCTGTGTGTGTGTGTGTGTGTGACATTTCTATGGTCTATGGCTTAAGAGAGCCAAAGCCAAAATCAAATCTAAAGCCGAGTTTCGTGCGTCTGCCTTTGTGCTGTCAAACAATTCTGATAACAAACATTTGAGCAGCGCCAAGAAAATGAGAAACAAAAAAACAACAAAATATGCGTATAAGCTAAGCCGTAAGAAAATCCGGACGTACGCCTGCGATGGGTTATTAGCGTTTCACTGTCTCTCTCTCCCTCACTCTCTCCCACTCTGCTTGCTCTTCTCTCTCTCTCTCTCTCTCTCTCTCTCTATATCTATCTCTGGCACACTCTAGCACGTTCGTGACTCTCTTTTTCTCACTTCGTCACTGCTAAACAAGACAACCGTTTTGTGCTTGGTACTTTTTACTCCTACGAACAGGAGAGAAAATTTCCCACAAATGCGATTTATTTGTCGCATGCGACACATTTTCTGGGTTCGTGGCTTTGCTGCCTTTAAAATTGATGTGCATTCGTATGCGATGATCGCAGGCTTAACACATTATGATACCCATTGCAGAGGGCAATTTAATTGTGTTGTTGAGAAGACATCCAGCACCCCATAAGCCATGTATAAAGGAAACTGCAGGCAGTTGTCGTATGACATCTTATTTGTTTACCAGTCCTGGCGCATAATCTCCTATCACTTGGACATCACAGGTGTGTGTTTTGCTGTGCCTGAAACCTAAAACAGGAAAACTGTTGCATTTTCTATGGCAGCCTTGGAGTCATTAGTTCTTATTTGGCAGTCATCTAACTGCTAGTTCTATTTTATGACTGTCTTCCCGAGGCATTGTCTATGTGTCAATTGTCAGAAAGTATATATATATATATATATATATATATATATATTAAGTTATGGCAGGTTGATTTTGAATGCGCATGTAATCTTCAGTATACCTTACGTATAAGTTATATTTTGCCTAAAATACAAATGCCTTTCTCCTATTAATTAAATAATCATAAATCTCGAGCATGCCCATTGTTAGTTATTGTAAAGATGGCTCTCCAGCTCCATATACTTTTTATATCATCTCCCTCTAAGTAAGTAGTTAACGATGTGCATTAGATTAAATACTGATTTTTGTCACACGAAGTTTTTATTTGTTTTTGATTTGCCGTATAAAGTAATTGGGGTGTTTGAGCGCACTCGCACATGAGAGCAACTACGCTTGAATACAATTTAGCAGTATGTTAATTGTGAAATGTAATTCTTGCATGAGTGCGTTGTTGGTTGTTGGTTGTTGGTTTGTTGCTAAACCTTATGTCATTTAAGCAGCATTTAAATGATATTAAATATTCATGCTGAATTTAACTGCAATGGAAAACACGAGCAATGAGAGCAACACTGCCGCATTGCTCTCAGATGACTGACAAAAACTGACGGTCAAAATAAAATGGCGGCCGGGTATAACATCCCCCGGGGGGTATAAAGTGTGTGCAATGTAAAGATAAATAATCCAATTAAAATACAAAATATGAATACGCTAAGACGCCAAAAGCGCATTAACTTTAAGTGGCCGTGACTAAACCGTCCAAAGCTCATTCAATCATATTGTTGTCGTTGTTGATGGTGTTGTTGTTGTTGTTCATTCGCCTTGCCTTGCTGTAGTTTGACCATTAATCCGCGGTGTGCAGCTTTCATACACTGGCCATGCCTATATCCACACCCACAGCCTTCCCGACCACCACTCGCTTAACTTGAATGCAAACAATGGTGCCTAAGAACATGAGCATGACTAAGACTCCGGTGGTGGGGGTGGTCGGACTGGGTGCTCGGTTACCCAAATGATGCTTGAATGCTGCGCCATCTATTTGAAACGCCTCTCCCAAATCCCACATCCCGCATCCGCAACCCTCTCACGCCATCCTCTCAGTTACTCCCAGCGCTTATTGTTGGTCATGTTGTTCAATATGTTGTCCGTGGGCTGTAATCTGATTTTAATGTCGAGCATCGAAACGCGTCAGGCTGTAAAGTGCATAATAAAATTGTTGAAATTTAATTATGCGCAATTAATGCGCATTAAGTGCAGCAACACGATGTTCAGCAAGTGATCGAATATTCGATATAGACGAAAGGCTATTGACGCCAGCTAATTGGCAACCAGCGAAGCATCTAACATCTAAAAAAACAACAATCGAATAAAACAGAAGCCAAGAAATCTGCATTCATAGATAATGAATGCTGTTATCGCTGTGATTTTGGTCACTGCACATTTCACATGCGATTCACTATAATATATATTATCAAAAATAGTGTCTGGCAATGAAGAATCAACACTTAAATAAACAATGGAAATTCAAATTTATAATAAGTTACTACTTGACCTACACTTCGGTAAAATCAGGAACCAGAAACATTATTCCAAATTAACCTTATGAAATTTAGAATCAGAACCATAATTTAACAGTTTATTCTTAATTGAAACAAATAGATCCAGATCCGTTACCAGTATGTAAAACATGGTTAAAAACAAGAAATTGCTTAATTTGAATATCCGCTTTGAATTAATCCAATTAACCAATCAGTCATCAATCGGAGAACTATTTACCGGGTGATGGAGATGAGAAACATATTTGCAGATAGTAATGTGAATTTGGTTATGCATGGATATACGGAAAGGGAGACATCTGCTTATTGAGACTCACTTGTTTTTGTTAAACTTTGGCATTGTTTGCTCCAAGTTAGAAACGACAGAATGGAAAATTCATTAAGTGAATAAAAAAAATTAGCATTTGATGGCACTTGACACGGTGAAAGTAGCGCATATAAAACGAGAACAAAATCAAATAATAATCAAATAAAAAATGCTGGATCATATATTATACAAGGGCTATTAAGAAAATTAAATCAAGGAAGATTGGACATCTTAAGCACACAGAAGATTACATACCCTAAAAAGACCGATATATATCTAGTTTTATCAATCTTAATGACTGCCTTGTTTTCATAGAAACTGACGGACAGCCATGTGAATATATATATATATATATATATATATATATATATATATATATATATATATATAGAAGTTACAAACCTCACGGTAAAAACTGTAGTTTTAAAGCAACTATCGCATTGGAGAGTTACTTTTTATCCAAACCCAATTTATAAAATATGAAAGATGATGTTGAGTAACCATAAAGTACTCGATACTCGATACTCGAATCGCACTTAAAGGTCTCGTTGCCTGGTTAGAAAGTAACTAAGGCTATATGCCACCCGATTGAATTTGTTGAAAGTTTGTGCCGCAAGAGGCAGCCAAATTTGCCCTGAAAGCTATTTGAAGCCATTTCATTTTGAATAGAAAAAAAGACATCAGACATACCCTTGTTTGGATTGTGGAAGGGATGGTGGAGGCGCCGAGTATGGGTATATGGAGCGTGTAGGACATGTATACATATATGTGTGCGTGCATATTTATTGGTGGGCACTCGCGAGTTGGCCATGTAAAATCTGTGCTGGCAGGATACAATAACAATAGCATAAGTCATTTTTAATTGACTTTTATCGAGGGCATTGGTTTTCCTTCTTCTTCTCTTTGTGTCTGTGCGTGTGTGTGTGTGTGTGTGTGTGTGTGTGTGTGTGTGTGTGTGTGTGTGTGTGTGTGTGGTAATTTGTTATACATTGGAGTTCCTGGTCCGGGACAAAGGGCCACGCTGACTAGAGCTGACTGCGGACGGCGCCAGACTTATGACTGTCATTTGTTGCACGATGGCGAGGCTAAACAAAAATGACAGGCGTGATCGCGTAACAGAGCAGACATGACATGAACGGACATGAACGGACTTGGACGTGCCATCATTTTACACTGCGCTCGCTGGGTCATTAGCGTGTTGCCAGAACAAGTAGCCGACCGGCTGGACAGTGGCCAAAAGGCCTTACTTATGCAAGTTACTTACTTACCTGGCTGGCATCCCGCCGCAGATTTATGTGTAGCTATTAATCAAGCCCATGCGGCAGGCAATGAAGTTTGATTGCCACTTGGGGCAGACCAAAATTTATGCTAACTGCTCGCCTGAAGTGGCATTCAATTTGCAATTTTGGCAATTGGCTGCCAAAAAGTTGAGATTGAAATTTGCTGAAATATGTTCGTCGGTGGTTATTTTGATGGCTGCTCCTTTTTTTGAGTTGCCTGCTTTTTTAATTTGATGTGTGTGGCCGTTATTATGCTCTCACACTACGAGTTTATTAACTATAATACAGATAATAATGCACAAGCTACGAATTCCTAATCAGTCACTGCACAACTTTCCAAAGTTTGCCGAGTGTTGCACTTAGAAAAGTGTTTCCACAAGTCGGACAAATTTTTGGTGCTTGGCAAAACTTTTTTGTTTTATCGAGAAACTGTGATGGTAACTAAGCTTGCCTACATTTTCACATATAGTATAAAAATAGTTATCCAACTTAAGTTTGAATAATTAATTTCATTATAGTATATCCGCTAATAAGGTGTTATAAGCAATTTGGCAGCTAAAGTCTCGCTCTAAATTTAACTATTTAATGGCAGGCGGGATAAGAAAATTTGTTTGCAAAAAAGCTTTTTAGAATATTATTGTCAAGGAATGCATAAAATGTACGATGAAGCTCGTGACTGAAATTGATTAGTTATAGAATCGCAGTCCACTTGCTGAAGAAGTTGCTGTGTTACAGTGTTACTACAAATAGCACAAATTAACCGATTTGAAGAGCATCTGCTGGCTAGTGCTAACTGGCGAGGATACTCGGTCATATTCGTGCCAGCATGTGGTATGTGATGATGGGACTTATTGTGTCATAGTTATGTCATTGCCTGGCTAATGTGCTCATCAGCGCCACATGCGCTTCTGGGGCACCATGTGGCAAACGCCAGTAAGGACACTACTCCGGAAAGGAAGGCAATGATTTTCTTCTACTATTTTCCTTTCTTTTTTCGACAGGACTTGACAAATTGATGGGCGGGCATGTTTGGTTAGCACATTTACACTTGAGCTGCACTTGTGCAAACAAAACGAGGCCTTTGTTTCTGTGTCTGTGTGTGTGACTGCATCATCAGACACAAGTAAGAATTTTAAGCCGACTGCGTAACACTCTCATATTCGAGACTGAAAGCAGGTGGATAGAAGTCTTCTTGTGCATTTGGAGTGGTTCGTTCGATCAGGTTTGGTAACTCAACAATGTCTAAAACTGTGGACATAAAAAACTTTCGTGAATTTTGAGTGTGCCATGAGCAACCTACATTTCAAGTTTGGCAACTGTGGATCTCAAATTGTGAACTATATGTACACATTTTTATAAGAACTGATAGAAAAACATTGAAGAAAGTTGTTAAATTTGGGTGTTGCAACGCCCATTACTCCTCTAAAGGTCCCAACATAAATCACAATTTATGGTTAGATCTGTGCTAATTTTACTAAAAATATAGAAATATACTCTCAGCAATCTTATCTGTGAGCCTGATTCGCCCTACATACGTATTGATAGACTTAACAAGTAAGAATGTCTTTACTTCCTACAAAAAAATTGATATATTTCAAGATCAATTAAGATACTTTCCTCTGTGCGGCTGAGACATGATATGCAAAAGGATCCCTGCAAAAGGATCCCGCAACAACAATATGGGATCAACAGAACATATATCCAAGTGTTTTGAGCTTAATAATCTTGGTACAAAAAAAGTACTCATACAAAAACTCATATTTCGTCAAATTACTCATTTGACAGCTGTAAAAATGGCATTATTATATTATTATTGTAGAGAGTATATTTCTAAGCGGAAGGTTGTGTTTTTCTGAAAACCAATCTTTTTATTTTCTTAATTCCTTGGTACACTTTTAAAAAATGTACAAAAAATACGTTGAATTTCCGGATGTTAATAAAATGGTTATTATTATTATTATTTTATTATTATTATTATTATTATTATTATTATTATTATTATTATTATTATTAAACATTAATACTTTAGAATTTCCCAAAAATCAACATTTATGATAGTTTATAAATGTATACAATTTATATTTTCTATTATTGGGAAATATATTTCTGAAAACAAAAAATTTTAGGACAATATTTTCGCAGTAAATTTTTTTTTTGCAGTTCAGTATGCTAATGCAGCAACTGTCACGACTTTCACTATTGGGACTTTGAACAAGAAAAATTTGCGTTTGGAGGCATATCCTGGAAAGGGATATGCGTCTCATCAATTGTTCGCCTCACTTGTTCAATTCACTCTACAATTGACATATGTCAAGTGACGGAAACAAAAACAATAAACATTGCAAATCATTTCATCATATCCGTTGCAAACAACACATGCATTGGACAATGGTCCATTTGTTGCTAATTTAAAATAATTTTTAATTTGTATATTGTATTACTCATTATTATTATTATTGACTGTATTAACTTTTCATGGTTTCCCATTTCTTTGATTCCTTCATTCATAATTCTAGGACACAAGTGCTGGGCAAGAGCTGAAAATGTGCCTCATAAATCTTTCATCACTGTTACCTATCAAAAAGCCTTTTTTAATTATTAACTTAGGAATAAGGCATTTAGGACTGGCATAAAATGTGAATTGAAATAAAGTTTACATTATAATTGTATGAAGTGTAGACTGACAAAAAATGGTGAAGGCAAAACAATTGCAATTCTAATTGTTTCACTATTCACTTTAAAACCTATTTTAATTCCAATGTTAGGTTAAAGACTTGTCAACCTGAAGATTGACACACAAAGACCTCGTTTGACCCCGACGTGTTATGAACACTCAACCTTCTGATTCATATTTTAAGCTGCTAGAACAAAGCAAAGTAGTGATTGTGTCTGAAATTGAAATATGATGCAACTTGAAATATATGCATATATTTCTGTGGGCAGTTTAGCCGTTCGTACTTGTTAAATCTACCAATACGTGTGTACACAGAATAATACAAGAATGCCATATATATGTATATATATCTAAATATGTATGTATATGTAAATATTCATATAACTTGGCTTAAATTTGGTGCACGTATTAAGTGTGCAACAAGGACATTGATATGGACAAAAACAGCAATTAGTTGATGTAATTACTGACTCAGACCGTTGGTCTGGGCGGGGAGTACGTGAATTCAAACACAAAAACAAAGCATTTTTTTTTTTTTTTTTTTAAGTCAACACTCACGCAGCATGTTTGTTGTGTTTTAGAGTGGGAAACGCTGTGTGTGCTGCTGAGACATGTGCATTGCATTTGCATTTCAATGTGCACGTATTGTGCCCTGAGAGCATGAGAGAGAGAGACGGGCTAATACATACATATGTACAGAATATTCCGATGCATATGCCTGGAAAGGCTGACAACGACAATGGAGACGACAACGAAAACAGCAAAATGCAATACAATAAACATGAAATGGATTTTCGGCAGATATATACATACATATGTACATACATATGACCCATCTGAAGGTTAGAGTTGCACCGAATCGTTCAATTGATGATAATCTTCAAGCTGCACTTGTGCGTTGTAGTTCTTAAATCGGTTAGTGGAAATTGGTCAATTGCTTAGTGGCCAATAAGTTCCATCATCAATCGAGTTGGTCAGCTTGTAAGCTCGTCTATCGTTCATTTGTTTAAATGCTTACTGAACTAGTTAACTGAATTGAACAATAAGGTGCAACTCTAGCGTTTGTGCTTGTGTGTGTGAGTGTGTGTATCTGCGTGATTGCAGACAACAGGCCCCAAATGCAGACTCCGTTCCACACCTAAGCCCAAAGCACAAAATGCCCAATTTGGTTAACGCCAGTTACGGCATCCAATGGACGAACGAACAAGCCAGCCAACCTCACCGTGCAACCACCCAAGCATCCACCCAGTCAAGCCACCAACAGTCCGAGTGGCGCCCACATCGCACGCATTTGCAATTTAAACTGAATGCGCATAAATTAGTGGTATTGCCGAACTTACCAGCAACTACGGACACAGCAACTACGGACACAGCAACTACGGACACAGCAACAACAGGAGCATCGGCCACAGCACCCATGTGACAATTGCACATGCAGACAGCAGTCACAAATAGAGACTGAGACAGAGAGAGAGAGAGAGAGAGCGAGAGAGGGAGAAAAAAGGCATTTGAAAGTGAAAAAAAGCCTTGATTGGTGTTTAGAGTGCAACAATACAACACTCAAGCACACATATAGAGATACTCAGTTGATTGCTCAAATCAAGTTTATCTTCACAACAATAAAAACGGCAAACTTACCTAATCCAAGACAGAAAGCTGCAAAAGTAATCTTACAACGACATAAAACGCATTTTAGAGACTACAACACGATTTTCAACAATTACATTTGAAAATGTTGTAAAAATGACAGAAAATTAGTTTGAATTGCTCAATGAAAAGGCAACTGCTTTGCACAATTTATAAATCCAGGGAATATGTTGACTCAGTTTGTAAGAGCAGCAACTTGCCAATGCCAATTAATAGCAACACTACACTTGGAACTATTACAATGTTGTGAGCATTCAAGCACTATTTTAGTTAATCTGGTTAATCGATTGCAACCTACTTTTATGTGTACATATTGTCGTATCTATTTTCCTATATGTACTATTTACATATTTACTTATGCATAAGTGTTCATAAAATATATTTATGTATGTAGTTTCCTTTAATGAGAGTAATTTGCTTAAAATTTATTTAAGGCTATTTAAGTTCATGTGCGACGGAGCTGCTCAATAATATTGAAATTGCTTCCATTCATTAATTCCTATCTGTTGCCATCGCTTTTAGCCTGACGAAATTCTGTTTTTATTACTTTAGCTGGCAGCAACAATTTCGCAAAAATATATTGGTTTAATCATACAAAGAGAACGTTGAGATCATTCATGGGCAGTCTACACAATTCGGATCAACATAGAAGTAATATATTGTGTAAACTTTATTTTATTTCCCAACTAAATATTGAATATACTCATAAAATAAAACTCTCGGAATTTTAAAAAATTGCCATACTTTTGGAAATGATTTTTTTTTCGGAAAATAAGGGTTTTCGTTTCTATTTTTTAAATTATATTCTCTTATTAAGATATAAATATATTTTCACAAAATTCAACACGATTGTTTTCTCCACATTTTCGCATCCTGAGCAACTTTGAATTATTCCCCGAATTATGGAATATTATGAATATTCCAAGTACACCAAGTTGCAAAGCAGCCCTCTTTTTATACATATGTGTGCAACTGCATGAGGGCAATCCATATATTCATAGTATGCATTGCAATTGCGTTGCAATTTGCGATGATAAATTTAATTGGATGGGAAGGAAATGCTGCAATGTTTTTACACCTGAATCGACTGGAGGCTTATACGAGTGCTTCCTTATTGCTGGCTCACCCAATAACCTAGCCGGGAGCTGTACATTTATGAGGCCATAATGCCATTCATGCAAGCCAGCCAATTTGTGTCTGAAGTGAACTGAAACGTAGATTAATGAGTGCTATTCAATTATGGAGCTTGTTTTTTTTTATCGTTTGGCAATTACGAATGCAGCCGGTCAAGGCAAAGTAGGTATGTGGCAACAATTTGAGGGATCTCTTGCGGCTTTCGCGCGTCGTTGTCAATGTTGAAGCTAATTTGAACATTGGCCAAGCGCAAAGGCGTTGGAGCTGAATGAATACTCGATCCTGGCCCGGGGCTGTCTTTGTTTGTTTAGCTGACTTTGTTAAAAATGGTTTCGAAAGCCCAACAACTAGAGAAATGCTTGGCCAAAAACTGAAACTGACAGCAACCGGCAACCGTAAAAACTTACTGCCTGCCACACTGCCAAACATTTTTACTCTCCAAATTTGGTAATGGGGCCATTGGCTTTTGCGCATCATAAATCTATGGGTTTGACTGCCTGGTTCACACCAGCACCCTGTGTCGAATCAGTTGAATGTTTGTAGATAGATTTACGACCACAACTCAGCGCGTTACGTTATTCCCTCCAAAGGCAACAAATACAGATACAATTCGCGTTTTCATTATGATTTCCCATTTCACCATTCCCGTTGAGCGGTTGAACTTTTGGTTTATAAACTCAATGTCAGCATTTTGTTTTACCGAACAACTTTTTGTTATTGCCAAATTGTTGAATTCTTGCAATTCATTTCGAAAACCCAAAATTACTTTAATACCCCGTACACATAAAAAAGGCTCTTGGGGTGTCTGCAATTCAGCAGTTCAGTGTACATTTTTGTATTATGCATCTATTTGTCTGATCCAAGCCAAATATTATTGTATTAATAAATTGTAATTAAGTTCCATTTACAAATTCGTACTCCATATGTTTATATTGACAACTTTTTGTATTTTTCAAAATATCTGAACAGAATATTTTCTAGTCAAGCACTTTGTGTTGTGTATACATTGTATAAAGGGTTATTTGATTTATGATAGTTAAAAGTGGTGTGCAGGGTATCTCCTATTTGAGCATTCTCCACGAAAAAAGTTTCACTTCTTGCATTTAAATAGCTATCATTCAAGAATATTTAATTATTCTTGCTTGTAATTAGCTTGACGTTTATTAATGATAATAAAATAATCCATTAAATAAATCGCCCGATATGCAATTGTAAAATGAAATTTGCTTAAAAGTTTTCAAGAAATCGCTTCAAACATTATGTTGAAGATTCCAGTCGAGTGCAATCCGGTTCAAGTTTTTGCTTTGTAAGTCTGTCATAAATGCATTTATATTTGTATTTATCAGAAAGAAGAGGAAACGAAGCTGCATAAAGCTCTAATAGGGAATCTCAGAGTCTTAAACTTAAAATCATTATTCAATTGCTTTATTGAATGTATCATATGTTAAATATATATATAACAATTTATTTCCAAAAGAACACTTTTAGGTCGGTATTCCATGTCAACATTATGTTAATATATTTATATATTTGTGTGTATATTATGTTCAATATTATACACTCATGTCTTGCTGTACATAGGGTACTTACTAATCGGCCATGCTACCTGTTCCAATTGGCAACATTTGATTGTTGCACGATTTATGGAGCAAAGGGACATATAATTGTTTTGAATGGGTCCAGAATTGATTTAGTCATATGGAAAATCGTTTAATTAATATTCTGCAGTTTGCGTTGCCTAATTTTGGGCGGCTTTAACGCCCTTAAGGCTGCCGATAGCTGCCTTTCTCTCCTCGTCCTCCTGTTTTGTCGTCGCTGTCGCCTTCAGCTCTTTTGCAATTTCCCTGATTAATTGCTGGGGTGTTGTTGTTTAATGTGCTTTTTTTGGTCGCTTTTTTGCTTTTCGTTTTTGGATTGCTGGGTGGTTGGGTTGGGCTTGGTTTGGTGCATGGCCTTGCGGTTGCTTGAGGCACACAGCGCTCAGCTCTCAGCTTTCAGCTCGACGACGGCTCATCTGTTTTTATTTATGTATTTCATTTATTTAATTCAAACGTCTGCCTGAGTTTCTGTGTTTAGTTTTGGCGTCGCATTTGCATTTTTCTCGAGTTGAAGTCGGCGTCCGTGGCCGTGGACGTAGACTTGGACGTAGCCGTAGCCGTCGTTGTGGCAATATCTGTGCTCCTTTGGTTTGTTTGCTCTGTTGTTGGCTCTGGCGTTTTTCTTCATTAAATGCGTTTGAATTAATTTATAATTTGCTGACGCTTATGTATTTATGCCGCCTACCCATGGCCTTTGTCGTATTATTGTTGTTGGTGTTGCGTTTTCCATAGCCATTTTCACGCCTCGCGCCTAACTGTGATTAATTGTCATCGAATTTTCATCGAGTCAGCTAGCTTTGGTTGCTTCTGCTCTTTCTGCCTCCGCACTCGCCTCTCGTCTTTTGCGTAATTGTAATGGCCTCTCATTTTTCTAGTTTTTATTGTTGTTGTTGTTGTTGTTGTTATTGCTTAACGCTTCTTAGGCTTGATATATGGGCTGGCCGAGAGGCTCGCTGATTTTATGGCGACTTTGCTCAATTTCACAAATACATACTCCCACCTCATCCAAGTTGCATTTGAAGGCAATTTTAAATCAAAGAAAAATTCATGGCAAATGCTCTGATCAGCGGAAATAAGTGCTTCGATTCCCAACCAGAGAGAGTATTCTAAGTTTGTCTACAGTCACGAATTATAACGCTCCTTACATACAGGGCAATAAAATAATCAATATCGTATCACTATTGATTTTCAGTTTAGAATTGAGTTGTGAGCAGTTGCAGACAAAAGCGTATATAAACTACAAAAGATTCTCGGTTATCTTAGCCAAGTCGAAGATCGCATAGCCTTGTAATCGGTTGACTTTTAAATGATTGTGCGGAGTTCGGATTTAATATATGTTGTCCCCATGGCAGCTTAATGATGTAGGGGTCCGATGATGATGTTCTTAATTACCAAATGTAAGAGACTTAATAACATCAGTTATTTTATTCCAATATTTTTATTTAAGACGAGAACAAATATAGCGAACGATTGGTTCTATAAAGACTATATAATATGGTGGTTAGGTCCAGTCGCCAAGAATACGGGTATATGTCAAGTCAAATCAGGAAAGTTTTAAAATGAAGAGGGTTCTGCGCATATACGACCATTTAGATAATATGAAGTATGTATGTGTGTATGTATGTATGTGTGTATGTATGTATGTGTGTATGCATGTAGTTATGTATGTAAATTTTGTTTGTTTTTAACCAGTTAGCAGAGTAGGTGTATGGTGAGTATTGGAAAGTTTTGGTTGCTGTTTAAATTGTTTTTGTTTGCATGCAATTGGTTTTGAGTTATTATATAGTTGAGCTTGTGTGGCGGTGCCGTCAATATGTCAATATTTGATGAAGATATGAACGAGCAGGGGGAATGAGCTGCAGGGGTGGATATTAGTATTACAGGCGATTGTATGAGTGTGGCACTTAATGCACTAAACAATTTCACGTCTGATTGAAGGCAAATAAATTACTGCGTTTGCGCTCAAATCATGCGAAGTAAACGCAGCCCACTTGAGACTGTGAACTGCTCTTGCTCCCGTTGTTATTGTTGTTGTTGTTGGACAAATTAGAGGGCAGCCAAGCGCAAAGTGAGTATACGCACCGTATACCACAGAAATATGCGGTGAATCTGTAGCTAAGCTCTGGGCCACTGAACACACAGTTATGTATAAGCCAGCTCAAAAACTGCCAAAAACTGTTATGCACATGTGTGGTTAAAAACGTGTGTAATTCAAATGATTTCTTAGCAGATAAAATTATACAGAAACTGCTCAATAAACGCATCACAAGAATTCCTAAAATATATTAAAATGATTCACAATATTTGTATTTTAAAATATATATAAAAAAAGACAATTCGTTTTGAAAACAGTACCATTATCCAATTGAATATTTTATCTATGATTTTTAAGATTGTGCACATAGGTGCGTATTGGGATATAAGGCTGCAGCCCTCATGCTTTCTTTACCTTATTCTTGGCTCCGTCGTTTCTGATAATTTGAGCAACTTCAAAATCCTGCGGAGACCTGCTCATCTCCGAGCAATTCTCGATAACTGTGTTTTGGAAATCAGTTAGTAGACCAAGACGATTAAGGCTCAATTGACAATTGACGTCTTTCATTCGAGTGCTCAACTCGGCTTTTGCTCTTCGATTGCTTGGCTGAAGGTTGTCATTAGCATTGCCCAAGGGCCGGATTTGAGTGGCCGTGCGTGGTAAGTGGCAATCAATTGACATTCGTTTTGTAATTGCAACAATTGAGATCGCCTTTGTCAGCTATTTGTGATTGAGTGTCTTTGGCCCAAGCCCTATATAGGAATCCTTGATATTTTGTGCATCAGATAACTGAAATTTTGCATCACAGCACAAAGTAGGGTGCTTCAAATCAGATCATGCATGATTAAAGCCAAGCCACGCTAGACACACTTAATAATTTTATTTATTGATTTTTTTGTTAGTGTTACGAACATATGCGTAAATGAGAAACTAGTAAAGCCCCCCATTCTTATTATAATTCATACTTTTTGATTGGATAATTTTGCATAAGAGACCACTGTGCGTGGACCTGGGCTGGTTAGCCGGTTGTCATTGACAAGTGCTGCAGCTGTCGTCAGTGCCCACCAATGCAACACCTTGGCCCCAAACACACACACACACACACGCACACACACACAGCACACCCTGGTTAGAATTCACAATTTGAAATTCTTCTCGCCGTGTCTCCCTTTCTATTCAGTTGCATAAGCCTAATGTCAGAGTGCATCAAGTGCGACTTGTTGTTGTTGCCAATGTTATTTCTTTTCTGCTTCGGCTAGTTTTTCAATTTCGCCTAAAATGCTTTGCGCTCACTGTCCGAGCTGTCTAAATGTCCGAGTAGGTGATGCCAAGTTGCAACTGCCACTGGCTTTTTCTCTCCCGCTGGCCCCTGCCTGCACATTGGGGCAAAATCAACATTATTCCTTATGTGACATTGCGCCAGCTGTGCCTGCAGGCACCTTCGGAACTTTTCATCTCAGCTGCAAGGACTTTTTAAGAACGTCTGTATTCGGGGTAACTGGCAGTCGCACGTGTCCTGTGTCACTTTATATCTCTTATATGCTCATACGTGCTCTCAATTGTTGGCCAAAAATGTATTTTAATATCTATTCCGAATCTGGAATTGCAAATTAATGGCACTCGAACGAGTATAGTGAAAGGCTCTTAATGAAATTCGAGTCAGAATCAACCAATTCAAATAAAGTTTGCCATAACCAAAATGTGCAAATATATTGCAATATGAAAACGTTGATCAACATAACAAATTATTAAATCAATAGACTAAACGCTAATATGTACTTAATTGAATTCCGTAAACATATTGTCATGGCTAATGTGTTTAGTGTTTGGCTAAACCTAAATATGTCAACAAGTTTAAAATGTTTTTTTTTTTTTTTTAAATGAAAAGTTTGCAAAAGTGTAGAAAAAGTATTGAAATATATTTAAATAAAACTCGATAAAATTGACACATCGCAGTAAATTTAATTCGATGCTTTTCAAATATTTTTTATTATGTTTTTGACAAAATATACTTACTGGAATTACATGGAATTCATTAAGCTTCATGTGCAAACAACACACATGAAAGTAGTAGACAAACGCCTGAATAAACACACCGCAATTTTAATTGTATGCACGACATGACGCATAATTTTGCACACACTTACACACACACACACACACACACACACACACACCTACACACATACAATTCGCATTCAAACTTCTACATGAATTTATTCACTTGTATTCATATGCAAAGGTGGGACAATTCTTTGCAAAATGCACGAAATTACGCAAATATAATTTACATAAGCAAATTGCATAAAATAAACTAGAGAACTGCGAAATCATAGACAATATTTGGATACACACACACTCGCACACCGGTGTCGTTGTTGGTGTTAAATTTTATTCATTAATGTTTAATTAGCGCTGTTAATTGTCCACATTTATAGATTTTAATTGTGCCACTGAATTTGTGCGCTCAATTTACATCGAATGGATTTTAGCATCTGCATTTAATACTGTTCGAAACAATGAAAACGACGTATGAAATTTTATTTCAATTTAAAATAACCCTCTAAATTTTTTTTATACAATTTTAGAATATTTGAAGTAATATATAATGACTATTATTATAATCGTAATTTCAATTATTCAATTGATTAATTTAACCGCAGTGCAAACATAAATGTTGTCGGATTCTCATCTGTTTATAATTATCTGTAAGATGATTTAATAAAATCGATTTGAAGTAAAATTTGCATTGAACATGAACATATATTTTTCACTTGCAGCTTTAAAATTGAGTATTTCAGTAATTGTCACTGTAACAGATTCAATCTGGCAACATCATTCGCAACTTGATGGACTGAAAAACGTACAAAAATAAATTAAGAAAAGCAAAGAAGGCGTCAATAAATAAAGACTTACAACAGCGGACAGCTGAAATGAAATTTATTAAGCGGAACTCAGAACAAATTCACCGTGGATGGAGAATGGAGGGAAATGAAATGGCATGGACTGGAATGGAATGACAATTGCCCCAAATGAGTTACAACAGCCCAAATAACCAGAATTTGAATAATGAACAAATAAAAATATGACCGAAAATAGGAGTGACTGATGGGCGCCGTAGATTGCCCGTAGTCGATCCCAAGAGAAGGGGACACGGGTTAGACGGCCAAATTGATGAAAGCCAAGCAGAAATGATTTTACTTTGTACTTTAACCCGAATTGACCGTCCGAAAGCTGCCACTTTAATGCTCTAAACTGTAGTTTGGGAATAACCACATACTAAGGACATTCCCAAAAGTCGGGCACACCCTCACACGCACACACACGCACACAACACGAGTACTTTTGTTCACACAGACAGCTGTAATTCCCAGTTGACGCAAAATGCACAAAAAAATATTTGAACAAGAAAAAACGGCTATATTTGCCAGGCCGAAACTTACATACCCTTGAAAAAAGGAACGACTGATTATAACTGTGCAAGTAAAATTATAAAGTATATTGAAAATATAGTTTATTGATTGAAGAGTCCAAATGTGAGGAGCATAATAGAACCCGCGAAGAGTGAGTTGGTTCAGGTTAGGTTTGGTTTTTCATGCAAGAACTATATGAACTATAAAATTTAATGATCCGATATCTGAATTGCCTCCAGCAAGATGACGGATTTATTCAAGCTTAAAAAAAACAAAGGGACTAGTTCGCATTGACAGACCATCTCGTGGGGAAACTCTGAAATATATGGTTCATCTGCTGGCCATGTATCTATACTTAATTAAATAATGCCATAATGCTGATGCTATAACATTTTTGGAAATGCCAGTAATCGCTACAGGGTATAGCGATTAGTGTTGGTCAAAAGGGTAGATAAAAGAATAAACTTTAATGTTTGTAAATGCTTTTCATTAAGATGTTATGTCAAAGGTCACCAAGTATTGTAGTATAGGTTACATGAATCCGCTGGGACGTGCACAGGAACACACTTACACACACAACCCTGCGGACGCACAACCCCGTGCATACACACCGAAGGAAAGAAAGAGAGCGAGTAAGAGAGAGCAAGAGAGAGTAAGAGAGAGAGAGATGATCAAAACACTTGCAGCTGTTTTCATAAATATTTCATTCAAGCCATTTAGGTTTGTTGTTCGGACATAGTTATAAGGACTGGGACCGGTCATGGCTTTCAGTACTGCATGCGTACATATTGTACATGTATGTATGTATGTATGTATGTGAAAAATTATGCTATTAAAACTTTATCCACAGAACGCATAGCGAATAACAAAGTTAGAGAAGTTACCAAACATTAATACCATTGGTAAATGGTCTAAGCACTCGCCTACAGATACAAAAACACATACAAGCTCACATACCCTTGACACATATGTACATATATGGTGCTGGAAAATAAAAAACAAGGCTTGCTAATTTTAAGAAATTCTTTTTTGTATATTTAGAAATTATTTACAGAAGCAAAACATTTTCCAATTTTCAGGGTAATTTTTCAATATTAGGGCGATTTTATAATATCTGGGACCATTTTTTTCCGAGTGTACATTTGATTTTGCAGTTGATGAACTTCGGTAGTCGCAAAACTTTTTAAAAATTTTTGCTCTGCGGCACAAGCCATAAGAACAAAATAGCATCACAGGCACTTAAAAGCCAAACGCAGCTGTGAACTCGTATAATGTATAATATAATAATAAAGATACACATTTAGATACAGATATAGATGTATTTTATGTACTCACACAATAATATAAACCTATGTAAATGCATTGGGTCTGTGACATTTCTGATCGAGTCAACTAAAATTCATGTCTAGGACTTGTCCCTCAATTTTTAATACCAAGATCGATAACTTTGTGTGTCAAGCTAAAAGCTTTTTAATAATAGCAGCAATTTCATAATGTAGTCTTGCTAAATATATATTGCGCAAATAATGATTTTTAACGAACAAAATCATACACTAACAAGTCAGAAAGTTGCAGTCGGGCCCAACTGACTGAGAAGTTCTCTGATACCCGAACCATCTGATAACAGGTGCCACAGGGCCGGGAGGGGGTAGTCAAGAAATGCCAATTTTTGAAGGAGGTTCCTAGTAATCTACATTCAAAATTTGGAATTTCAATTGCGGAAGATATAGGCTTTTGTGAATTTTGGGAGCGGGAGTGGATGTGTTGGAGGATTTTCCTAGTTTTTTTTCTGCCTTCCAAGTTTGGTAAAATGTCTTTTTTAGCTGAAATATAAAACTCAATCGTTTCTTTTTTTTTTAATTTAGAAATGGTTTTTACTGTTCCAATTTACGGAGGATTTAAAGCGAATGCAACTTATGTTGCATTGGTTGCACCCACATTTGGAAATGTTGCAGCAATGTCAGCATTGTGGCTACAACCACATCCGAATTCGCAACGGTGCTATAATGTCGCAATTCATTGTTGTTGTTGTCCTCCAATGCGTTTATAAACGCAGCACTTTAGTCAAATGGCATCAGGGAGATCAGTTGTCATCATCGCTGGTGATGGACTGGACGTGGCAGTGATGGTTATCACTGTGGTTTCGATTGTGGTTGCAATCATTCAGATTTCAACTGAGGGTGATAAGGTTGCCTGCCACCATGTTTTGTAGATGCATCAGCTATCTGTCGAGCTTGTACCGATATTCCCCATATCGATTTACAAATAGCTGTCTATTTATGGAGATCTAATTTGTATTAAATTTGGTTACTATTTGTATACGGATTGTTCTTGCACAGCGACAAGCAACTTTTAAATATTTGCAAATTTATAACATTTATTTGAGTTGTTTTCCAGTATTTGAAAGTCGAGTTGTTAGTGTATTAGATATTGCCACAGTTATATGTATTTCCAGACTGAAATATCAATATTTTTGCATTGGCAGTGAAATTAATTCACATATCGAATTGACTTTGACCCAATACATTGATTTGTGGCAAGAGTTTATCGGTTAGCAGCCAGCCTACTTCACAACTACTATATGGGAGATTTGGGCCCACGATTTACACTACAATAAAGCCCCAAATGAACTGGGCCGTTGGGTTGTTCACTGGCTCCGCACGTGCTTTGTTTTCGAGAGGTAGAGAGATGTAGAGAGAGAGAGAGAGAGTGAATGAGAGAGGAGTTTACCCGTTGCCACAAAAAATAAAAATATATCGCTGTGTATGGTTAGTATGGATGTCCTCTGCTGCTCTGCTGCTAAGTTGGCCATTTGCTGATTGCGACCGCACTATTTCGTCGGGTTTGGCATATAAATTGACTGAGAACCCAAACCCAACAGCCGCCGCCTAATAGTTAAGGGTCTCGCCTTTACTTTGTATGCGACCAGATTTGGATTTCAATTCAATTGCATTGAGTGGCTGAGTGGCGTGCTCTTGTAATCCAGTCCAGACTAAGCTCCAGCTTAGGCCCGTGCTTTCTGTCTGTATGTGTGTGTGTGTGCGTTTGTCTGTGCGTGTGTGTGTGCGTCTGTGTGTGTGTGCCCATTTGACCATTTGCCAGCCGATGACTTTTTACTGTCGACATGTGCGCACCGCACTTAATTGATGCAATGCATTTGAGTTCAGCCTGACATAACTTTGCTTTTAAGCCTCACACAGGCGTTAACAACAACTTACCCATTCAGCCTACATGCAAGCGTTGCCTTCAAAAACGAAGCGAAGCGAAAAAGAAAAAAACACCCACAAAAGAGGCAATAGAAGAAAGCATGACAGTAAAGTCGTTGGAGCGTTCAAAATGTGTGTGTCAAGCATTAGCTGCCTAAAGAAAAAAAGGACATCAGCTGGAAAAAGGAAGGAAGGAAGGACTTGCTCGCTAACCGTTGCTCATACGCCTGCTCGTTGGGCCATTCGGCGTGTGGGTTAATCCTTCTCGTTGGCCAGCAAAAAATACAAAATTGTTAATACGAGTAACTCCGTCAACGAAGGCACTGAGTATAGATTTACTGCAATATCGTCCTATCAATACGAGTAGTATAGCTTGGTAGGATATAATGAAGTGGTGCAAGAGCATATACAGGTAGATTGAATAACTATATATATTCTTAATCAGCTTCAGCAGATTAATCCATTTAGTTATGTTCGCCTGTCACCCCGTTTTTTTTTTTTGACTGACCGTCCGTCTGTCAGTCAGGGGCCCATAAGGGCTTCTAATTTGGCTGGTAAGTTCCTGGATAGCATGTGCAAAGCAAGTTTATTGATGTTAAGCTACGTTTTCCCAATATCGATATAAATCCATAATCCAGAGTAATAAAACACACAATTTGACCAATGTTGCTTTCTATGCGACAGGAATATACCCTGGGATAACATTTATCAGCTATAATAATTGTAAGCCCTTGGGTTCAGGGTATCTCCTAGTCGAGCTGTCTTGCGAAGAGCCTGCTCACTTGCTTTGATTGATGTGGTGTATTTAAAGCCACAAAGATTAATCAGCATCAGCTGTTAAAAGTGCAGATACCCAGTTTTGTCAACCGGTTGTTGCGTATTATTATTTAACGATAATTTAATTGGATTACGACATGCTAAAATGTAAATAGGAAATTTTCAGTGTTCGCTTTGGGGCTTATAATAACATCAACGTCAAACTATCAGGCATGCCACTTGTGGCCCAGACCCTAAGCCCTAAACTCTAAACCCAGCACCAAAACCTGGCCCAAATGCCGTTGGCATTGAACCCAGTTTGGTGTTCACGCCTCTGGCGATGACAGCCGACGGCATGTTCATATTGTTGAGGCTACTGCCAGCACATGAGAGACTGTGCTTAAGTCTCGCCACTTACCACCCCATGTCCACGGCTATGTGGTCTCTATGGTGTATGGCCAAAGTAGACATATTTTTTTTGTTTTTGTTTTTTTTTTTTATGGCGTTTGCAAGGTGGCAACATAAAACCGGAAACAATGCAGGCCACGGCAAAGGCAAGGGCAAAGCCAAAGGCAAGGGAACCGACAGCGGACTTCTCTTCGTTCAGACGTAAACTGACATGTAAATGAAACTGTTTCAATGTGTTTCATTGTGTGCATCTGTCCCTTGGCTTGTTGGTCGCGACGCCCTAAGCCCGTAAGAGTTAAATGGGTGCGGATGTTGTGTCCGACGCTTGTCTCCAACTGCGTCAGCGCACAACAAAGAAAATGTCACGGAAATAACTAAGGATTAGATTGATGAGTTTGCTGCTAAGCCAAGCGGCTGGCCCAAGCCCCAAACACCTACACCTACACACTAACACACACACACACTCACACACACACCAGCCTTGCAGCAACTACTGCTTGGCCATGTCATAAACTAGTCACCGACACGTGAAACATCACAAGTTGGGGTCCAAGCTTCAGCTCCAGTTCTAACTAGGCTACCGTCTAGAAGGGCTTGGGGGGACTCAGGAGCAGCTTAATTTTTTGATTATATGCCAACATCAGTTTATTGCGCGGCCGTTTGCTCCATTTTTACATGTGTTATCTTCTACTCCGGCAACTGTAATTAATTAAATTAGACTTGTTGGAAGAGAGTGCGCAGTGCCAAAAAATCTTCTAGTGAAATGAACTTGCGAAAGGGGCTATACATACGTTGACAATAGCAACAACGATGACAACAACAGTAGCAGCAACGAGAAAACCCTTGACAAGGTCGTTCATATGCATACATATGCTATGTGTGAGTGTCCATGTGTCCATGTATACCATTCGGTATATATATATATATATATAAATATCCTCATTCTCATATGCCACAGGCCAACAACATAAACATGAACACCAGCAATCTACCAGACACATCATTTGCGTACACTGCCACACAAATATTACGTAAAGTTCATTTTAAATTAAAGGTAGACAAGTGCTGGCATAGTTATTCAATAAATATGAAGTGCACTCAAAAAACAAATCCTCCTGAATGAAATCGCCTTGAAAACTAGAAATATTGTCTGGAAAAGTATTTTTTTTATTTTTCTGAAATATTTTTTATTATAGCAGAAAATATTTCTAAAAGGTAGAAATGTAAACCGCTATTCTTGGAACGAATCCTTTCTTAAATTTAGAAAATAGTAATGCAATTTGCTCTCAGAACTACTATTTTTGAGTTTAGCTGGCTGCTGGCTGTAAATTACACCAATTTTTGTTTAAATGTTGGAAATATTTACATTGTAATTACGAAAAGAAAAAGACACAACCCTCCGTTTTGGAAATACACTTTCTTGATTGAGGGTTGAATACAATGACAAATCAAATATACAATTAGTTAATCCACAATTTAATCGAGCATCGAGTAGATGTCCTTTAAACAGCGAGTCCTAAGCAACAAGTTGATTTACTGCTTACTTCATTAAAATTAAAAATATTAAATATTAAATATAAGACGTTAGCTACCGTATCCCACACAATAATATTCATGGCAATAAATAAATAAAGATCCCAAAGTACAATTTCAAAGTGAATAATCAATATGCTCAGTTGTTATCGGAACATAATACTCGATTTGTTCTTGTGTAGTCTATAGTGTCATTGTGTATATATGTACACACACACACATACATGTACGTGTGTGTGTGTGTGTGTGTGTTTGTACGTATGTGTATGTGTCTGTGCATATATAATGTTTAACATTATCGTTGACATTTATTAGAACCAGCTAAGTGAATTTTTTGCTTTGCTGCCTAACATTAATATTGTTATTTTGTTGTTATTGTTGTCACTACTTTTTTTCTTCTTTTTTTTTCTTCTATACATACATATGTGCCGCTTGTGCACCCTTTACGAGTCTGAGTATCTGTATTTAAATATGCATGTGCCTGTGAGCGAGTGTTTGTGTGTGGTTTAGTGGTTTAGTGGTTTAGTAGGTGTGTCTGGTTTTGTCACGTTTAGCCGAGCCAGTTTTTGTTCTTGTGTCGCATTTGGAGGTCCATCGTGTTATGGTTTCTGTGACGTTCCAACTTTATGTCTTGTCTTATTCAATAATTTAATTAACACTCAAGCACATAGACAGAGGAAGGGGTCATACGAATGTTTATTATTGTGCACGATCTTTGATCGCTAATTTCAATACTCACACAATAATAAGAGTGATCTAATCGAGTGCGTCCGACTTGGAAACATCCTCTGCACTCAATTAAGAAACGTGTTGTCTGATTTGGAATTCATATAAAAATGTTTTTAGCTATGATTTTTTATTTCGTTGTTTTTTGTTTTCATATGCACAACATCAATCCCAAAGACAGATAATCCTCGATTCGCTATACACAAATTGTTAATACATATATATATATATATATATACATATATATTAAGGCGCAGTTCTTCTTTGTTCAGGCCGCTAGGCCCATGAATCATGGGGCAATCCTGTCGAGCCTGTATCCTTGTGTAAACGGAAAGGCCCATGTGGCACGTCTATTAAGCTGTTTTAATGTATTTTGATTGCATATTTTTGTAAGTTATGACTTGTGAGTTACATTTAACATATGCGCATAAATATTACCCATGCTTCCTCTGCGAGAGAGAGAGAGAGAGAGAGAGAGAGAGAGAGAGAGAGCGAGAGCGTGTTCAAGTCACACACAAATATTTAGCTACTCATACGCGAACTAGTCGTATGGATATTGTGACATAATTATTCATATTTACCAACTGAACGAAAGGCACACGGGGCCTATTAGCGGACACAATGGTCCCTATCAGAGGTACAGTAAGGTGTGGCCAGTGTGTGTGTGTGCGTTGTCCAACCACCCAGCCCATCCCCGCTAAGGAGATCAATCTTCATTTGGGTCATTTAATAGCAATTGTTAATTAAAATCGACTGCAATATTTGTGAGCATTTTTGATGGCCTTCCCAGTGTTTTGGTGTTGATAATGCCACACTGCATTCGCCAGATAGTCTAGGCCTCGTTACTCGAATCCGTTGACTGCTCACCAAGCTTCAGTTCCGTTGCATTGTGTGCCCAAGCACAGGCCAGAGTTGCAGTTATTATGGCGCTGTGTTTCCTGTCCCTGGCGCCGTTGCCGTTGCCGTTGCCATTGTCGGTGCCGCTGTCAGGGTGGTGCGTGGTGTGTGCCAATTGGGTGGGTTGTACGTCATCACCTGCCTACCAGAGCCAAAGCCGAAGCCAAAGCCAAAGCCAAAGTCAACAGCGTTAGCGACACTCTACCACGTCCACAGGCACAGCCCACACAGGCAGACGGACGGACAACAATGCACAATTGGAATTGTAGCCATTCAGCTCATCACATTCTTTGTTGTTCGCCCAAGGCTCTGATTCGTTTCGTTTCGCTTCGTTTCGTGGAGGCCCATCTCGGAGCTGAGCACTGAGTGCATCCCTATTGGTTGGTCACGTTCAAGTCATTATCATTATCCGCACAACGCCTCAGCCTTGTCATTAAGCATAATTATTGGATGCAATTTAACATTTTGCTATTTCAATTTGAACAGCTGCGCAATTGGATGCCATCGTTATTATTTATTGTTCCACTAAAACATATGAATTCTGTTTACCAAATAAGCAGTCTTATATGTAAGCAACTATTTATAAGTCATTTATGTTTTCGCCTGCCAACTCCACAATTCTGAATTGAGAACAATCTGCGGAGAATACACACATTTATTTAACAAACTGCATACCCAAACATATTGATGTTTTCAATGATGTCAATGATACATTTTCATAGCATCAGGAAATCATCATTATAATTATGTTGTCTTTCTTTGCTGTCTCAACTGTTGATAGCATTTGTGGCATCCAAATACATCAGTTTAATGGATCCACACATTTATTTAACAAACCATATTGATATTTTCAATGCTTTTACATAAATTTTTATTGTTTTTGGGAAATCTTCATTCCATTTTTATTTGTATATTTATTATTTGGTTAACAATGGCAAATGTATGCAACAGGCAGAAGGAAGCAACGCCGACCCAATAGAGTATACATATTCTTGATCAGGATCAACAGCCGAGTCGATATAGCCATGTCCGTATGTCCGTCCGTCTGTTTGAACACGTGGATCTCAGAGACCGACTACAGCATTCTCACTTTTTGAAGCATATTTGAATCGGATTTGGTCGGGGCGCTGGGAATGAATTAAAGAGTCGAGATGGCGAGTCATGTGTTGTCTTTTGGAGATGCATACATTGTATGTTTTGTAATTTGAGTGAAAATCTGACGAATTTAATAATCATAAAAAGCAAAGCAGACGAATTAGAAACAAAGCAAACGCTGCGTGAACATAGCGTTGCATGCAACCAACTGAAAGGCAATGCGTAAAACGCAAGAGTGAATTTAAGCATACTGCACTAAATGGGGCAGGGCCAGAGGTGGCAGCGGGAATAGGGCGTGATTTGGGCGTGTTCAAGAGCGTGGGCGGGGCGCTTGCCGAATTACGCTAGACAAAGTTGAAATGCAATTGAAAAGTTTTGCGAAAAGAAGCAACTACTATATATGTGTGTATATGCGGCCAGAGGGCTTGCTTGAGGTGGGGGAGCGAGAGAGAGCAAGAGAGAGAGGGTGCTAGCAAGAAGAAATGTCATAAATGTTGACTGAGTGTTCTGGGCGCATCTTGCCAAAGTCGCTAAATTCATATGTATGTACAACTTTATTGAGGGCAACCCTTTTGAGGCTGCTATGTGTGGCAAATTCATTTGTAAGTGCAGCCTAGCTGTGTTGCATGATAGCGCCACTGTGTTGCCGGCGAGTCGGGCGCGGGGTTGTTGCGACACTTTCACAGCCGGACAAGTTGAACAAAAGTCTTAACATATTTTCATAATCCAAAAGTTTAGCACAAATGCGACTTAATTGTTGGAACGCGTTGCTTGTTCTTTATTTTCTTTGGGCTAGTTGCAGTTGTTGTTGTTGTTGCAGCTTTTTCAACTTTTGCTACGCTTTTTAATCACTTAATAAAGCGCGGCAACATCATCAACAGCAAATTCATTTGGGTTTTCAGCTTGCCAAGGCTTTTCCTTATACCAACAACAACAACAACAACAACAACAACAACAACAGCAACATGAACATCAACATCATCAGTAGCAGCCAACAGCCAGCAGCCAGCAGCCAGCAGTTAGCAGTCAGCAGTTAGCTGCGCTTCAAGGGTGGGCCACTAAACTGCTAAACGGGACTAACAGCGATAAGATGCGAGGGGCTGGGCCCCTCCCCCTCCCCCTCCCCCCCATGGAGCAACCACATTATGCAGATTTGAGCCCAGAGCACAAACCACGCAACGGAACAGACAGTAACTTGGCTTATTTGCTGTCTTTAATGCGCTTACAGTGAAAGTGAGCTTCCAAATGCTTACTGATTAAGGCCAACAGTTGCTTGGCTTTTAGGAGGGTTATGCATCAACCAATTAAATAATCTGGCGTATTTTTCATTAGTTCGCCGCCAACTTAAATTCCATATTTTTAGATATATGGTATCTTAATTTAAAGATAAACTTCAGTTAAACGAAACTGTTCATTTTTGTGTGCTTGAAATGAAAAATTAATGTCTTGGAATATTTTTCTAAATATTTTCCGTATTTTTCATCAGTTTTTCTTTGGTGGAATTGAACTGGCAGCAATTTGTGACCAACACTCGTATAGAATAAAATTAAAACATTTTTAAAGCGTGTTTACTTAAGTAAATCACTAATCAATAACGATAACCTAATCATAATAGAATACAAAAAACCTAAATTGTAAAGTCGTATTTCATCCATGCTTATTGTTGGTTATTACCAGAAATATACAATATGCGAGTTATTGAATTGTTTTGACAACTTTTATGTATACATACCGATTTACCATTGCTTCTAGTTTTTCTTTCTTTCATTTTTTGCACTTCTCCCATTTTTGTGTTAGCCCTTTGCGTCACGCCTCGCAGCGCCGAATAGATTTTATGAACATTCATTTTTTGTTGCTCAAGAGCAGCAGCATCAACAACAAAAATAATAACATCAGCATCAACAACAAGGACAGGCAAAACTGATGACAGTAGCTTGTTGCTGTCCTTGTTGTTTTTGGGGCGAAGAATTCATAAGTTTTTATGTCTTCATTTTTGGCAGGCGCCGCAAATCAAAGTGAATGGCATAAATGTCTGTATCTATTTAACACAAATGCCCTTTTAGGCATAAACAATGTTACGTAGACGTAATAAATACGGACATCATGACAACAACTAAAACAACCACAGGAACAGGAGAACAGCTAAGCCATAAACCGAACGCATTAACGCCACAAATTTCGACACAAATGTGACACAAATGTCACACAGACTTATTGATTTCTTCGAATCGAATTGTGATGATGGCAAACGAGAAGAACTACATAGTCACACACACACACACACATACACACTTACATATGTATACACATACACTATCTATGCTGCCCAAGCCGCTGATAGCAGAGACACGAGTCCTGATTGCTGACAGTTTAGTCACAGTGGACACCAAAATTGAATTCCAGGCTGCTGTAATGGAACACTTTTGGGCCAGATAATACATAGCATGCGTGTCGACAACAGCAAACGTGCAACACATACACATACACATACACATACACATACACATACAAGGACATAGCTGTGGGTATTATTTTTGATGGACACACACACGAACGCATTTAGGTGGACACTAAGCGCAGGCTGTGATTCCGAATTGGACCTCCAGCAATTGGTCAATTATGCTTCTGGAAACTCAACTAATGCTTAAGTACTGATCAAACAATTATTGCTGTTGCTGTTGTTGTTGTTGTTACTGTTGCTGTTGCTCCCTTTCCAATGTATTCTTCATCTTCTTTGTATGCATGCAAGTCCCTCGGTTTTAAAGCTATTTAAAGCATTGATGCAACCTTGCAACAAATCCGTATTTTTACTGGGAAAATGTAATAATATTATCAATCCATCGATCGAAAGATAAGTTCCGATTTGATCAATACATTACTCAACCGGCATCCCCACTATCGATCAAAATCAATGACACAACCTTAAAGATACACAATCGGTGGGCATATATCTTGGCATAGTTTTAATTAGTTACAAATATCATCAATATTGGCAGAGAAGCACACAGCAGTGACTTGGTAACAGGGTATCTCATTGCTAGAGCATTCTTACTTGGAGTCTTTGGCAAATGCAGGATAAGACCGATTCTGTTTCTGGCTAGTTAGATGTGTCTTGGCAAAGGTGATTCGAATTTTGTCACTGTGTTTGTTGAATTTGTTTCCACAAACACTTGCCATAAATGCTAAAGTGTGTTTGTAATGTTTTGCACCTTTACAAACAGCATGCACGTGACACACACTCAAAGAAACACCACTACACACACACACACACACACACACACATACAATACGCACACATACATCTGCTCATATCTAGCAATTAGCCACGCATCGCATTTAATGAGTTGGGGGACGGTCAGGTGTATGGGGGTGTGGCACTTATGGCGTCAATAACTTAATTTCCACTACAACGTGATTTAATTAACGATTAGTAAAAGCCTGACCCTTTTTGGTCAGTTTGAGGACCCGGTTGCTCCACACGAAACAACTAAATGAGTTTGCCTGTCGGTTTGAGTTAACAGGCAACTTTATATCGAGTCGGACGGTCTAGCAAAACTTTTTCCCTTATGCTACGTGCCATTTAAAAGGAAATTAAAGTCAGTTTCCAAGTGCGTGTTGATTGGGCCACATTCAATTTGGATCTACATCTGTAGTTGACACGCATGTGTGGAACAAATGCAATTTTCAGGAGACGCAAAATGCTGATGAGGAGCTTGTGAATTATTATATAAGATGACTTAAAAATAAAACTATGCTTATCTTTTTATATGTAGAGGGGATGACATCGCATCACATAATTCACAGCTCTAGAAAAATATGTGTTCCACATCCAATTCCCAGCCGATCCATACCAACGCCTCCCTTCCGTTTGTACGCTGCAGTATGCTGCTGTCGTTGCGGGACGGAACCGAGAAGTGTGCTATGGGTTTCCTTATGCCACCCACCCAACAATTATGCTACAGATAATAAACACAGTAAAGCTGTACATTATAAAAAAAAGTTTTAAAAATAACTCGGCAGTGTATTTTACTGCACTCAGAAGAAATAGAACAATTGAAAATGATTCGGTCGATTTTGTAAAATTCAGGGGAAATTGTTTTTCTGAGCAATAAAATAAATTTGAAAGTCTCTCAAAGAATTTAAATTTAATTTTTAATTACAATCTATTCATTGCATAAACTTGACGTGCTCCAAGTTTCCAAAATTATTATTATTTTTTGGTTAAATTAAAAGTGTAACTTTAGATATTTGTGTAACTCAATATGTTGATTTTTGTGACAAATATATATCAATTTCGATTTCAATTTATTTAAGAACATGTTTTAATTGTTAAATACAATGATTGACAAATAAATGCCCTAATTAGCTGTGGAGTAGTTTGTGTCGCTAAAAAATGCACTGTTTTGTTGCATTTCGATATAGGTAAAGAATTGTAGCAGTCAAAACTAAATTATACCACTCTTAATTATACTCTCTCTTCGATTGATATCGATGCCATATTTTAAAGACATGCAACTGCATGCTATGTTACAAATGTTATATTAAAGCCCATTTTGCAGATCGACGAAAAATTTTCGTGACCGAAATTTGCAATATATTTCGTTTGTGGAACCTCAAACAAAAAGGTCTTCTGAGAGGTAAAATTTTAATGAATTAACTTAATAGTTTATAAGTATACTTTTTTCATAATTATTTTCCATTTCGATGCACTTGCCGCTTCTGTAGTGGCTTGCCGATAACTGCCGTCAAAATATATCTAAGTATCGTATCTGATTCCGAAAGTATCATAGTGTCTCTCCGTCCGTCCGTCTGTCCGTCTGTATGAACGCAATTTTGCTTCGACACTATTAGAGATAGAGACTTGAAACTTGTAATATATACTGGTCTGTGCTCGCGTCAGACAGAGTCTAAGAATTGGAGAGCTACGTCCACTAGGATGATAGGAAATCGATAAAATCGATAATCGCAAATTGATAAGGCCACATATCTCTCACAATTCTAAGGTTCCACCAAATTTTGGTTGGTAGATTGTTGACGATGTCCTTCAAAGATCGCCCACCCCCGCCGCCCTCAGGCTGCCCTCCCCTAAAATTTTGAACTGAGTCTATCCTCTGCAGTTTTTGACTCAGAGCTGACAAATTTGGTAGGTATGTTACTGGTAGCCGCCTTTAAGAACCGATGACAAATTTGTTTGTAAGCCAGACTCACCAAATGTTAAAAATATATTACTAGTAACTCCCCTAAGAGATAGATTTAATTGGATAGCCGCGCCCACTCTGCCTCCCCAAACCGATACACCTGTTAGTGTAAATCGATAAAACCGTATTTCTCACACCTAGAGTTGCCAAATTTAAAAGGTATATTCCTAGTAGCACCCTTCAAAAATCTAGAACATAAATATTGGACGACGCATACTCCCACCCTCAAAGTTCTCAGAAGCCTATATCTCCCACAATTTAACAGCTCTACTTACCAAACTCAGAGGGAAGATTACTAGGAATTTTCTCTATAATTTTTTCAGCTATGCCATAATTTTAACAAACTTTACAAATAAAATATGAGGAAACTCCTCCAATACGGCACTTTCCGCAAATATCAAGGAAAAACTTGGACTTGGAAAAATTACTAAAAATCATCTTCAAAGATCGGTATTTCTTGGCGACACCCACCTCTTTCGTTGCTACCTGGTATCAGCTGGTATCACTTATGGGAGCAAAGTATTTCGCAGTCGGTTATGCCGGACTGCAAAGTTCTCTTTTGTTTTCTTTTAATTTGTACCACAAAATTTCGCTCATTTCCTAACAATATATTCTCATTGTCTGACAATTAGTGACCAGCTACAGAAAAAAGAAAAAAGAAAATTCACTATTGTTTGTGTATTTTATATCGCCTAAGGGAAGTGCAATTCCACAAAATGGGAAAGGTATATTGCTGGTGAAATCATTTAAAACAAATTTATCTTGGACCATGCTCCCAAACGTCTAGCTAAATTCTGCATTTAAAGTTCGAAACATTGCGTTTGCTGGCTCGAAATTCATTTCAAAAAATAATACGCCTAAAATGTGCCTGTATGGACGGGTCAAAAGTCCACAGTGTCATCATTTTGCCAAAACTCAATCAATTTTCAAAAATAAGTGATTTTAATCATGGTTTGACCTCAATATAAATCCTACATTCATAGTTAGAAGCGCAATTCTGGCTCGAAATTCAACCTCTGAAGATAAATAAATTGGCATCTCCCTCAAGTATTTGTAAAGAAAAGTATTTTCTACGCCCACCTTGTTATTGTTATCAGAGTATTTTCCAGTTGGCTGCAACGGTCTCACTTGTTTTTATGGCCAGTCTGCCATGTGGCTCAGTTTATTCAATGAAGGACACACAAATGCTTAAGCGAAATAAATCCACGAACATAGCTCTAATTTTAAGTATTTACTGTTTTAAGGAATGTGTATTTTCTTTAGCAAATATGTATTTGAAAACAATTTAAGGCATCAATTTAAATGATCAAAACTCAGCCAGGCTGCAGTCTATTTGGATTGCTGGATGGGCTGCGAAGAGGGAGGGGTATGGGAGGTCTGCTTTGTTTTCACCCTACACATCTGGCCCATTTGATGTGCTGTTGCATTTGACTAATTAACATGCAGTAAAACTTTCGCACCAACTTTGTGGCCCAACGAGTCGCGTTTAAATGCACAATGCGGCGTAAACTGTCAGACAACAACATTTGCATTTGCATTTGCATTTGCATTTGGAGAAGACCCAGTGGCCACTGCCTCGCTGGACTGCGGCCCTCCACTAATAGACGCATTTAAGAGCATTATATCGAAATTACCGTACTTGTGAAAGCGTTGTGGCGCTGCGCTATCTCCATCCACAATACGACTAAAGTCGCATGAATATATACAGATATTTGCACATATATTTGACAATCCCAAGGTTGCTCGAATAGCCTACCGATGCTTAACGTATTTTATCGATTGTGTTCACAAGGGCTTGCCAGCTTATCGTGCATTTTATTCTCGTTTGGAAATCATCCATCCTCGCTATCAAAGTTAGAAACTGAAAGCACTTTTGTTCATTCCATTGTTCATTCCATATATCATTCTGCGCCTAAAGCGCGTGCTATCCGCCATTTAGTGTTGTTTAAGTTTGAATGGAAACTTACTATCCACAAGCATAAGCCACCTTCTCGTGTACGTCACAGAATACTGCATATGCTGTGGTAAGTGTTGAGGTCAACCAATCCGTCAAACTCGGCCTGTTTGTCATGACAATCTGGCTTGAGGATCAGTTGACTAATACCTTGTTTAAATCTTATATGTTATAAAGTTCCGAAATGCTTATGGGCAGATTAATACATATTCATAAATATATATGCATTAAATGCTCAGCGATCTTTTCAAATTTTGTTATGTAAAATAATTTTTATTTTTCTTATACTCCCATATACTTCGAATACTGTCGGAGTTCATCTTTCGTGGAGTTTCGAAGTCAAGCACATTTTAAGATTAATATTAAGAAATAAATGTTGACTGATGAATTTTAAATCGTCTTCTTAGATCTAGCCTGTTGGCTATCTTATGCGAGCAGACCTGTTGAGTTTCGCAATTACCGGCGTAATTAGAATAATGCAATGCATCGATTTGGATCGTTGGAAAAGCAATATTTTATTGACTAAGGACCTTCAGTGATGTTAATAAAAATGCAGGTGTACATCATAGTTTTATTACGCATTTATTTTTCATACATTCCTTTTATATCCATATTTTAACTTTACAAAAAAAAACAGATTTTTTCGATCATGTTGTTATTATGCATTAATTAAACATTCGTTTACTATTCTTAATATCTGTCTGACATTTTTTTGTTTTGGTTTGCATTTTTGGTCATGCAGCAGGACTTCAACGATTTTGCTTATAGTTTTAAAACTGTTTTCTTTCCGTTCTGTTTTCTTATCTTTCATGAAAATTTTGGTTTGTTTGTTTTTAATTTAAAATGTACACCAAAAAAAAAAATCATCTATACATTACAACTAGAATATATTTGTAATTATCAATTTGCAATTAAGTTTACTTTCAACATTCTTTAATTTTACTTGTGATTCTTTTGTTTGTTTGGGATTTTCCGGTTTTTAGTTTTTGAGTTCAAGCTCGGACTGAACCGTCCGCTATACTCACAGTTCTATGAAGGAAGTAATATATCAAACTAATACATTGATAGACAATAATAATACCTCAAGTTCTGTATGCGATACTCAATTCAATCGCGCAATAAAAGACTACATCGTTTTGCAAATATTTAGTGTGGGATTTTTAGGTTTTCGTTCCTTAAGGATCTTTTGATAACAATTTTGTTTTGATATTTTGTATTTTACTAAACGTCGTTTTTTCCATCATAGATCGACACATTTCTCATAACACAGCTAATGAGATTTCTTCCGTTTTTTCAATCTGCTAGTCTGCGTGGAAATGCTGTCCTGCTCTTCATTTAAGTCACACTGAAATAGTGAATATAATTAATCGTACTTATGCTAAGGCTATGACATGTATTTTTTCCACTCTATTCTTAGTTATTAGTAATTCACAAAGCAAAAAATATACATTTATTATAACATTTTTTTATACAGTAAACTTGGTACCTTGTTTGTATTTGAGTTCTGTGATAGAACAAGACCACAGAAAAACCAAAAAAAAAAAAAAAAAAAACTGACAACACTAATAGAAAATTCTCTAAAACGAGACTTTTTGTTCACAATTAGTGGTTTCATTGGCTTTTAAATACTTGTATTCTCTAATGACCAAAAGGTTTACTTATGATTTCTCTTGCGTTGGTAAAATTTGATTTTAACAGTTTATAAAATTTAGATTAAAAAACCATTGTATATACGAATAGACTATATACATTTATGTGTAACACTCATTTATTTATTGATTTTATTAGGCTTAGGCCTTAAGAAATAAATGTGGCATGCAACTGATTTCTGAGTACGTTGCTTTTCCCCTTTCTGTTTGACATGCCACAAATACAATTTTGTTTTTTTTTTGTTTTGTTCTTTTTTTTTTTTAAATTTGACACTTTTTAATTGGTTTAATGTTCTTTCTTTTTTTTTACAAAGTGTGAATCTTAATATATATAGGCCATAGGAAGCCGTAAGAAAACTTTAACAAACTGTGAAATTGTTGGAATTGGTTTATTTTCAAAATTATTTATTTACTTTGCTGTAATTTGTATTACTCATTGATTTTATTGTTAAGTAACTCCACATTCATTTAGCTAAAATCTCGTTATAATTCCAACTGCCTCAGACCGCATTACCAAATTAAGCTTCTTTGATTGAAAACCGTGATATGAGCCAGTGTATAAGCGTACTTATTTAAGTTGTCTTCTTGGTTGGTTGATAGGGATTTTTATTATTATTATTATCATTATTATTATTTTTATTGAAGCTGTTGTTGCTGTGTGAGAGAGATTGTGGCGCTCTTAAATACAGTTTCGCTTGGGTGGGTCAAAGTTAAACGTGGGTGAATATCGTTTTGATTTGCTTGGCATTTCAACAGTTGGCATGTTGTTGTGACTCGCTTAGGTGTATGTGTGTGTGTGTGTGCGTGTGTGCATCGTTTGATTCCAATAGTATTAACTCTGTTGAGTAGTTTAAGTAACAAGAAACCAATCGTTCGAAGGAGAAAAGTAGTTGCTAGTTAGATTCATAGATCTATAAGTAGTATTCTTATCTTCGCTCGTTAAGCGTTTAATTTGATTGATTAGTTTGTGTTTAAAGTGTGGAGAGGACTAGAAATCTAAGTGTTAATACATAGATAGTTATAGAGCAGTTGGTATGCAAGATTGCAACGCATTTGTTTTTTTTTTGTTTTTTTTTTTCTTTTTAATATTTTTGAAGATGTAAACATTCGTAATTATTCGTACTGCGGCAACATTTCTCTAAAAATAACACCATATTTGTTTAGCTTTTTCTTATATTGTTAAACACTTATTATTCTTCATTACTTAAGTTCTAGTATTATTTCAATATTATCATTCTTTTTTTTTTTTTGATTCAATTAAGACAACATTTATTATTTATTGTTTGATGTTTTATTGGGTTGGACACAGTTTTCTAGTGGGACAAATCTTCAAATGTCATAGGATTTTGTTATGTTATAATATTCGTATTTGTTTTTCTTTTTTTAAATGTAGATTTGGGTTAGCGCCTCATATACCACACTTGGTGCAGTTTCATTTTGAATGTAAATAAGTTAGTATTTAGTAGTTGTAAAGTTGAAAGCTTTTTTTTTAGGTGTTTCAGCTAAGGTACCAATTTGCTACAGGTTGTCTAAGTGGATTACTTTTGCACTCTCTCTTGGTTCGTGTTCTCGCTCTTGCTCTCGCTCTCCCGCTTGGGCCAAGGCAGATTGGAGATCTTTTGAGAATTGGTGTTGGAAGACTACATCTATGTAAATACATATGTATATACATGTACATGCATATGTGTATAACAGTAAGTGAGGATGCAGTATTAATTGGAAAGGATCAAATCAATAATTCAAGTGACTCAAGTTCCAATTGTTAGTCCAGTTCCGTTCAATTAGGTGTTTTTGGAAATCCATTGTTTTTAAATAATAATAAAACTATTTACATTAGCTCAGTTTTGTTGGCTATTTGCTATTGTATACCGTTATTTGTTCTTGTTTGCTAAACATTTAATGCCTAATAGTTGTGTGTGTATTCTGTGTCTTATTTCTACTTAAAAAAATACAATGAAGCAATACACATATTCGACAAACATTGTATTTGCATCGTATATTTTTATCCATACATACATACATACAGTGCATCCTATATGTATGCTTCAATGTGTATATTTACACATTTACCTATGTATTCTGGAATAATAAACTACAATATAATGTATTTAGTTAGTTTTCTACATTTGTTTTACTTTTTGCTTAGATTTGCTGGTCCAATTTCTGATTTTAAACATTGATTTCATTTGATTTGCTTTCGGTTTTATATCTCATAGGTCTTATTGTTTAACACGCAATTATATAAGTATTATATGTAATTGTACATAACTAATAAACTATGTACTATAAGTTGCTATATACATAAATATGCATATAGAGTATACGGGTTGGTCTAAATAGACTTGGAGATTATTGAATAATTGAAATTTGAACAGCAACAGTGTGAAACAACAACAAACAGAAATTTACAAGTTGTCATTGTCTTTTGAGCGGTTATACGATAGATATATTGGCTTATCATATTTATTGGCTGACATCCACTGCTCTAACTATTTACTATTTAAATGTGCTGGGTACAATTTCTAAATCCATTACACCTCAATTTTATTAAGGTTTTGTAAAGTCGTTTTATTTTATGGTATGCCCAGCATAAGAATAAAATCCAAGTAAAACTGATTGGTTCAGATTCATAGATTGTGTCTTTAAAAGCACAATCAATCCAAATGCGGCAAACTGTAATTGGTATCTATATTTTCTTTGAATACTCTGCAAGTATCGTTCTCGAACCAACTATTCCAAAATAGTTTCAGTTCTGAAATGGGATGCTTGAAATCTGATTTTCGGCATATAAAGCATATCGAAATAAACTGACAGTTAAGAGACTATATCATTGAGGTTTCAAATTTCAAGTGATACAATTTTTGTTCTCTTAAATATTCCCAATTCTTATAATACAGTAAAAAAATTATATGGTGTGGTAATTCGAGGAAATTCGATTCCACTTCGATTTTTTATAAATATAGCATTTCTTTAGTTTAGAAATTTTTGTTCGTTCACATTTTTGTTTTGGATTTTGTATGTTTTGTTTTTGGTTTTTTGTTTTTTGTTTGGTTAGTCGGTAGTTTGTTGGTATAAAGCTTTCGTTACGCATGCAGTCAACAGTGAAAATGCTGTTGCATAATTTTGTGGGCTCACCAAATTCAATTGATTCCAATTTGCCCACATATGTATAAGTGTGTGTGTGTGTGTGCTTGTGTGTGTACATATGTATATACCTTAGCTAATTGCATATTGAGTGTTCGTTCTTCGCTGGCTTGGCAGTGCGCAGACGTTGTTTATGTGCGTGTGTCTAGCACACTGACAAACATAAACACTTCCACACTTTAAGCAATAAATTGAATATTTATAACCATTTCGTAGCTAGTTTGACAATTCGCGTTCGGCTTCATTTTCGCATTTCGCATTCGCATTCGCATTCGTTTCGTTCACATTTCATGTTGTTTTTATGCAAATTTTCGTTGCTTGCATAAATATCTGTGTGTGAGTGAGTGTGTGTGTGTGTGTGTGTAGTGTGTTTGAGTGTGTGTTTGAGTGGGTGAGTTGTGGCCAGCAGCATTTCAAGCAGTCAGCAGGCAACAGCAACGGGCGGCAGCCAGAGCGGCAGGGAAATCGGCAGTAAAAGAAAGAGAAATAGATAAAAAGAGAAAGGAGAAGAAGAAGAAGAAGAGCACATATTTTAATTGGCATACAAGAATTTCAATTTCTTGCGTCTATATGTATATGTATGTGTTAGCATGGCAAAAGAAAACAACGACAAATCATATAGAAGAATATACCAAAAGAGGAAAGAAAAACACAGACAGACTGAGATAGCCATAACGATTAACAGTTAGCAATAGGTAACGAGCAACTGAATCCGTTATCCCTTCTCGTTCATTCTTTGAGTCTCCGCGTGAAAGGCAGCCAAATTGTCATTCTTGGTCTTTAACAACACTTGAACAAACACAAATACACAGAGATACACAAATACATAAACACATAACATAACTGTATATGTGAGTGTACTAATAAATGAGTAAGGCTACAATAACGCATACATAAATACATTCGAGGTTGATTCGATTGAATCCTTAGAACAATGCTTCTACACCAGGGTGTCAAGCCGAAACCTATTTCCGTTCCGGCTCCAGTTCCGGCTCCGGCTTGTGAAGTGTAAAGATTTCAGTAAAGATTATGATTATGATTTTAATATAGTTTTATTTTTTTTTTTTTATGTTCGGAATAAACTACCAATACAGATTTCTGTAGCTGGATCTTAAATTCTGAATTTCAGTCGGTTAAGTTGTGGTTCCGTTTCCGGTTTGACACCCTGATCTACACATAAAAGTTGCTGTAATGTAAGCCTAATTTCCAATTCGTGTGTGTGTACAAAATTTAAATTGAGAACATTTTTCTTTTATGTTTTTTGATTAGCTATTATAATTATAAATATGAATTTACAATTTTTTTTTCATAAAGCCAATAAATACAGTGTCAATTAAAGGGATGCAAACAAATTTTAAGTTTATAAAGTAGTAGAAACCAGAAAATTGTCGAAATAGCATTCACATACACACACACACACACACACGCGCGCATAGAAAAGCACACTTACACATACACACACACACACACATACATACGTTTAAAGTATGCGAGTAGCAGGTATTCGTTTATGGCAATTGAGCAATTGATCGGACCTTATTCATTAGCTTAACTATTTGGTTTTCTTGATGCTTTATCCCTCCCGCACTCTTCATTTTTGTTTTTTTTTGTTTAGTTTAAAGTAGTTTCAATTTTCATCACAGCTAACGTCGATTTGAGTTTTAGTGATAACTACTTGTGTTTTTGGGTTTCTTTGTTTGCATTTAATTTGATTTCGCCGACTCAGAACTAACGAAAAGAAACAAAATAAAAAAGTAAATCATATTTTCAATTTGATTATTTGCTTTATTTTTTATTTAGTTTAAGATTAAAATTGTATTATACTGCAGCTTTACTGTTATACATATAAATCTCTATTTAATTATTAAACACTATAACACATTTTACACCTTTTTAACATCAATATAACATACACACCGATTTGGATTTGCCTGATCTTAAACTGACCTATGTGTAATATTGTTTCTGTTTCTGTTTCTCTTTTTTTTTTTTGTATATTTAAGAAAGACCAACCAAGAAAAAAAAACACACATACATATGTGTAAGTAAAGTACATTGAATGTTAAACTTAGAAATTAAAACACTTGAGTTGCAATTCTATTTTGTATAGTTTAGTTAGTTATAGTATAGTGTATATTATTAAGTCCAGCCTGTAGTCTCTTTCTTTGCTACTTTTGCTTGCACAAACGTTTACGAAGTTGAGCAGAAAGAGCGCGAAGAAATGTATACTATTTGTTTCTTCTATTTTGTTTTTCATTTGTTGTATTGTTTTAAACAGTTTTGAACCTGCATGCAACATGAAAATCTCGGAAATACTTATGCTGGTATCAAAGATGTACTCACTAGCTGATAGAGATACGAATTTTGAAGGTTTACAAATAAATGCCTATTAGCAGGAGACGCCCTGCTTGGCCACCGTATACCAAGTGCTGACCGTAACCAGCGACGGTGAGTCTGGTGTATGGGGCAGCTCTGTCTGCCCAATGCCTGCCACTCGATAATTATTATCCAGCGGTGGCGGAAGTGGCGGTGGCAGCGGAATTGCTGCTGCGGCGGCTGTTTCTGCTGCTGCTGCTACTGCTGCTGCTGCCTGGACTTGTTTGCGATTGTTGCGCTGCCTGTTCTTGTTTTTACTCTTGGCTGGCTTGGGTGGCGCACGACCTTGACCCTGACCCTGACCCTGAACCGGGCACAACTGCTGCGGATGATGGAAATGCATTGGCTGCGGCGTATGCAGATCGCGACCCACCTGAGGCCCCACCTGCGGACAACGAAAGCGTATCGCCTGCTCATTGGGTATGCTTAGCTCTGGCCATCTTGGCGGCTTCTGAGAATGTAAATGCTGATGTGGATGCTGATGCGGATGCGGATGCTGGTAATGATGATGGCGCTGCTTGCTCTTGCTGCGCTGGCGCTGACGAGCCTTGGAGTGCGATTTGCGCACTCGCATCGTCGGCAATTGGCGCGACTGCAGCTCCGTTTGGGGGCGTTGGCAGTGACGGCAAATGGATTGACTGCGCGGAGGCATCAGCTCCTCGCTATATTCATAATCATCTAAGTCGGCATCATCTGCATACTCTTCCACATCATAATCATCATTATCGTTATCGTTATCGTTATCGTTATCGTACTCCGCATCTGCTTCATTCTCGTCGTCATCTTCATCTTCGTCTTCATCTTCATCTTCATCTTCATCTCGCTCATCCAGCTGTATATCGTTCCGGGGGCGGTGCCTATGATTAGCTTTGTAGTTGTTGTTGCTTGCTGTGTAATTGTTTGTTTTTGCTGTTGTTGTTGCTATGCTTGTTGTTGTTGTACTGGTGCCATCCATGTCAATGACATGACAGCACTTGGCTGCTGCTGCCTGGTGGCTTGTGCTATGTATTGGTTGCATTTGTTGCTGTTTCATCTTGTAGTTTGACTTACGTTTCTCTTGTTCCGTTTGTTGTTGTTTTTGTTGTTGCTGTTGTTGTTGTTGTTGTTGATGCCGTTGCTTTTGCTTTTGTTGCTGACTGCGACCACGTTGCCGATGTCTGCGAACCGTGTACTCATCGCCCTTGTCAGTCGGATATGGTCAGAATGCTGTATCAAATACGGACATAGATCTGGATATGGCATCGTCATTGCGGCACGCCTCCAAGAACTCCTCCAGCGTCACAACTCCATCGCGATTGATGTCCATTTTCTGTTCAAGTTTCGATTAAAGACAAAATTGTATTAGAATAACACGCCATCAGTTTGTCAAACAGTCTTATTTCAAATTCTACGAACAGCCTTTCAATTAAAGTCTAGGCAATTTCACACACTTTCTGTTGCGTAGAAACAATCGGTTGAAGAATAAGATTCAGTATAAAAGTTGCTCTTGTGGGGAATATTATAATTTTTTTTGTTGTTGTTTTTAAGCTTAGAGTGCATTGAAGAGACATCTTCGACCCCATAAATTATGTATGTTCTTGATCAGTATCATAAGCCTAGTCGATATTGTTATCTGTCCGTCAGTCTGTGCGAACTAGTTCCTCAGCTATTTTGATGAAACACAGACTGTATTTCGCATTCGCAGCTAGTTTAACTTATTTTTATGTCCTACTTAATGTTGAATATCTCTGCTGTAGAAATACAAAGAGAAATGAATTTAGAGAGGATAATACTGACAAATATATAGTGCAGCCTGCTACGCATTTGGCTCTCCCCTTTTGGCCTGGCTGCTGGCTACTGGCTGCTGTACCATATGGACATAGAACAAGATGGGGCATTCAACAGGACGACAACCGCTAATGACACTGCGTGACTGGCAGACCAAACGAACGAAGACAGCAAGCAGCCCAAGCATACTGGACATACTGGACGGATAGACAACGTGACAAGTCCCCCTATTTCTATTTCTGCGGCTGTCTGCCATTCGATGTGCTGTCTTGCGAAATGACCAACAAAAGAAATACATAATTTGATTTGCATAATGCTGAGTAAATAAGCCGCCAGTTTGAGGCGAGCGCAAATTGAAATTGAATAATTAACATAAGTAATGCGAATCGTTGCGGTCAGTTGCAGAAGTGAACCGAACCGAAACGAAACGAACCTTAGCGAAGCGAAGTGAACCGAACCGAACCGAACCAATACCGTACAAGCATCCACAAGGATGCCACAATTGTGGGCACTCACCTGAAAGATGTGCTCCACCTTGCCCTTGATTTTCTCCTCCTCGGGACATTCGTCGGGCAGGCGGCCCATTAGCTCGTATATGGCAGTCACAATGTCAGTCATTTCCTCCCTCGTAATGAAGCCGTCGCCGTTGATGTCGTAAAGGGAGAAGGTCCAACGGAGTTTCTCCTCAACCGAGCCGCGCGACAGTATCGAAAGTCCTTGAACAAAATCCTGTGCCAAATGAAAAATAGCCCAGTATAAATACACATTATACAACAACAAAAAATAATCTTACAGTTACATTTACAGTTAGAAACAGGTGCGACATGACAACAAGACAGGACGGAGCGAGATCGAATATATGTTTTAAGAAATTGGCCGTATGCCACAGCCCATTAGCACGTACACGGCTTCAACTACTTATCGCCCAATCCACCCCCCTCGAGTTAAATCCAGCCTTGTCCAGATGGCGGCTTCCAAAACGCAGCATGCTGCTGAAGTGGACATTCATCTCAGTTCTGTGTATGACAAATGTGCCCAGATAACAACTGGCAAGTGGAAAAAGTTGTACAATAACGCCGGACAGAACTCCTCATCCGATCTAAGAGCGGAAAAAAAACACTCCGAGCATAGCTAAAAGCGAAATTTTGCTTCCCTTTACATATTTCCTCGCATTGGTCTTATCTATTTGTATTTGTATTTGGTTTTGTTTTTGTTTTTGTGCTATGCTCCAGCTATTTGCTGGATTTGGCCCATTTGGCAAATGGCAGAGAGCGCAAGTCTAATTTATCAATGAGCCAGGCAAGTGATAGAAACAGGTAAAGAAATGAAAAAAAAGGAAGGAAGTTCGCAAACTAGTTTCGAGCATTTGCAGTTGCGGACGCTGACAAATGTGTGTAGTTGAAAACACAACTGAAACTACTTGGATCTTTGTTGCAAGGTGCGTATATACGTATATAGATAAGCAGTGTCTGCAACCAATTGTAGTCATGAAGGGCGGGGGTGGTACAAAATATTGTGTCTTAATGCATGCTTACAGAGTATGTTTTGCGAGCCAATGGCTAAAAATGCATCTAAGTACTTTTTCCAAAAAATTTCGATACTTGAAAGGCATTTTCAATACTTCTCATAGCCGATGAGAAAATCACTATTATTATTTTGAGCGGCCCTTTCTGGGAGATTATTTGAAATCTTTTTCCACGAAATTGGGTTAAATTTGTTGAAACTTTAATGCAAATTACTTCTTAAGAGCCTATATTTAGTAAAAAAATAACACTTTAAACATACGAGAAAGAATTAATACAAATAAAACCGTATTTTGACCATTTTATTTGTTGCAATAGCTTTACTATTATTTTGAGCGCTGCTGTATTTACATTTATATTATATTATTTTATTATTATATTTCAAAAATATAATCATCACAATCGGAAAATCACTTTAAAATAAAGTGTAAGACTAATAAAATGAATAGAGAGAACAAATCATTATCATAATAGTGGTCCACATGCAGAACGGATTAGTTTTGGCAAAGTTTCGGTTAGCCAAAAGCCAATAAGAGAAAGTATTTTGTATAAATTTGGGGAGATTGTAAGTTAATATTCCTTTTTTGCTTATTAACATTTGCTGTCGATGTATTCGTTTATTAACTGGTGTTGTTTACAATACATTTTACTCTTTCACTTGTCACTGCACTTGCGCTTTCGATTCTTTTAAGGAATGTTGCAAAATTCAACTCAAATCCAACTCGAATTGCGTTGACGGTAAAACCACGTTTTCAATTTAATAAAAGCAACTGTCGTGCAAATCGTGCATAAAACACCTTGCAACAATATGTGAGCTTAATTGAAAAGCGGAAGTCTACTTAGTCAACCATCACTCGACACACACACACACACATTCGCACACGAGGCAAGAGCAGCTGGAAGGGAGAGAGGGAGAAAGAGAGGGAAGTGCGAGGGTTGTGTGTGTAGTGTGCTCATGTACATACACTCGGAAAAATGTGGAAAAATGCTCTAAAATAAAATTCATTACAATGTTTTTCTGGTTTATCGAAATATTTATAGATTAACGAAATATATTTCTTCAAATTAAAAACACTTGCCACAAATCGACAAATTAAAAACGTGATTTTTTTCTCATATTTTTTTTGATTAAAATTTAAAATTCTTAAAAATATTACGTGCAAAAATGTTTAAAACATGCTTTCTGAAATAAGGTCATAAAATGAGCTTTCGTATTTTATAAATGCACCTTCTGAAAAATAAGGTAGCAAGAGTATGGCGAATGAATTTCAAATCGATTTTTTATTTAAGTGTATAAATGTTTACGTTTTCAAGTATGTACATGTTTTATATGGAGAACGTGCCTTGGAGTCATTACAATTTTAGGTCATTATTCACAAACGAAAATGGCGAACAGGCAAAAAGGCAAAGGCGAAGCCCGCTCATATTTGCCCAGATAAGCGACTGTCTCTTAGTAGCTGAATGTGTGTGTGTGTGTGTGTGTGTGTGTGTGGGTGTGCGTGTGTATGTGTGGGTGTGCATGTGTACAACTGCAGCAGTTGTCTGCCTTTTGTTTAGCCTGTATCTTTGCTTCACCATATTGCCCTTGTGTCTTGACTTGGCCACCCCAGCGAGTTGGCGTTAAAATGCCCATAATTCATCGTTTCAATGGCATCGCCAGCCAGTCAGCCAGTCAGCCAACATGTGCAGCTCCCTCTCTCTGTGTCCTTCTCTGTCGGCCCGTTCCGTCATCTGGCATACCATTTTGCATAGCCAATGGGCGTGGTTCCCTCACACCGGAAGTGAAGTTCATGTTCGGACGTCGGCGAACAAAACTGCAAAATTATTTGCAAATTTGCATGCGAAGTTTCTGCCTGCCTGCCTGCCTGCCACACCCCAGCAGAAAAAAACCAAAACCTGCTATTGCCTGCCTCACCTCCCTCCACTCGGGCTGACCACCCACGCAGCCATTTGCCACGCTTTCCATGCGCATATTTATTTGATTTCCGTTTGGCTTCTTCGCGCTTTGTGTGCGCCAACAACACTATTTTTTGTTTTGTTTCTGTTTTTTGTTTGTGCAGTGGAAATGTCGACAATGACAGCAACAATAACAACAACAACAACAACAACAACAACAATAACTCTAGCAGCGACAGCTACATGAACATGGCACGTGAAAATAGATTGAGATAGGCGACGGCGGCAGCAACCATATACCATTCCACCATCCGCACCACCCGATGCGCTTGTCATCCACTTGTGCTGCATTTTATTTCAATTTTGAGACATTTCACTTGGTTGTTTTTTTGTTGGTTTTTTTTGTTGTATTTAGGTTGGCTTTTGTTTCGCTCGTTTTGCGCTGCCATTTGGCAGCTTACCCGCTGCTGGCAAACTACTCAAGAGTAGGCAATGGGAAAGTAGTGAACGTAAAAATGCCAACAGTTGGTTTCAGCTTGTTTTCTGCACATGGGCAAGATTCCGATCGAAATTTGTTGGCTTCAATATCTAAATTTGATCAAACACCTGTTCAAACGTACTGCCAATCCCTGAAGGGCATATTTATTGTCTAGTGGAAATGCTGTAACTGGCAACATAAACAATTGGCCAACTTCATGAGACCCTTTTGTAAAGAATCTTTATCATAAAGATTCTTTATATTTATATAAAATGTTTATTTGCTTTTTTGGTTTCAATTGAATGCTTCGCTTGATTCACTTATGAGTCTTATCGAATCTCACCTTTCCACACGTTTTCTATTTTTCTCAAAATAGGTGCTGACATTTTGTATCCTATTCGGTGGAACTTTAGCGTATGATTTAGTAAGACTGAATGTGCTTTTAAGCCGCTGTGTGGCAGCTTATTTATGCCTCTTAAATCTAAGCACTTTGTGCTTAAAGCCAAACAGTCGCTGTCTGCCGCATTCGCAGAGTCTTCTCTCCACCCATCAATGACAGACACTTTTTAGCGCCGAATATTGCAGAAACTTTTGCGCAACGCATTAAAGCATAGGAAAGTGTACGATAAGGAAAGGGAAGAGAAAGAGCGAATATGTGTGTGTGTGTGTGTGTGTGGAATAAAGTTATGGACAACTTGTCGTATACGTATTATTTAGTTCGATTTGGCAGGGTTAACAAGAACTTTGCTTATTACAACTTAACGCTGGTCTGAGTGCTAAAATATCCAAAGGACTTGCACAGCACATGTCGACATGTTAATGTTGTTGTTCTTGCTAATGCTGGCTGGGGCCACTGCTAGCAAATCGCAGCTAAATGAGCAGAGCTTTCTCCCCTTGAAGTATTTTGCAACATTATTTGGCGATGTCATGCAACCAAATTCCATACAATTCCACCCACAGAGAGCCACAGGCCAGCGAAGAGGAGCAGCCAAGTTGCTTATAATGCTACTTGACTATGTCTTGGAGTTTCAACTCAACTGTCAGCCATATTTTATGCTTAAAATGTCTAAAGTAATTTCATTGTACTTAAGCGCTTTTTGTTGCTCTTTTTGTGCTTGGGGTGTGCGTGTGGGTGGTTATGGGTGCTTTGCCATTTGCCGTCTCAGTTGACTGACCAGTGAGCCCACCCAGCCAAGCACTCTGCAAGGCAGCGATATTTTGCTCCGCTTCACTGTCCCCCAGCAAAAGAGAGAGGGAGAGAGAGAGAGAGAGAGAGAAAGAGAGAGAGAGAGAGATAGAGGGGGGAAGAGAAACAGAGAATGATAGTACATAATTAAGTATATTAAATTGAATTATTTTCCAAGTACTTAGGCGCATTACAAAGTCACAATTTTCCATTTGCCAACGTTAATTTAAGCTTAACTCTTTAATGTCTAACTCTGGATTTGATTCGGTTCTTAAGTTTTATATATATCTTATATATTTCTGTAAGCTTTTCTCTTCCTCTGTCTTGGCTTCTGGGTTTGTTAGTCCATAAGGTCTTCTATGAACCTTTGATCCTAAATGCTATTTTGATGGATTAAGCTGTCTCCACTTGTGACAACTTCATGGGGAACCCGTCTTAAAACTATTTTTAATACCTCGAATAATTGAAAGTAGTTTTGTGGAGACACATTTTATGTTTACATTAGAGTTCACTTTAACGTGGTGCACTCAGAAAATAAAGTTACCCTTAAATTTAAATAATCGCAATACAAAGCATATTTCAAAAATGGAACATTCTATATTTCTCTGTTCAAATTTAGAAAAGCAAGTAAGAATGCTTTAAGCGAGTGAGCTAGACTACGAGATACCCTAAACACAGGAGCTGAATATATTATGCAAGTTTTATTGGATGTGTGCAGTTGTGGATTGAGGTGCACTTGTAAAAATCAGTGCTTGGCTTAAGTTTCGAATTTAAATGATTCCTAAATTACTGTAAAAAGAACAGAATGTCTTCAGAAGAGAAGTGGGAAGGGATTATTGGTTCAGCAATTACATCAATGTTAGGACCAGCTGATAAATAGATTGTAAGTTCTGCTCTTATGGATAGGTGGTAGGACGAGGATTGCAAGAAAAGCATAGCTGAGAATTACAATCTCTCATGTTAGCTGAAGTAATAACTTGTAACTTGGTAGCTCGATAACAGTTTGAATTGAAGGAGTTCAATGCACCTTTATAACTCAAAAGCATCTTCCAACGTGTCTGCTACACATCTTTTTAGGGCGTTTACTTGTCAAACACTGAATTAAAAAATTAAAATATGTTCATAAATAAATAAATGATAATGAACATATGCTTAATAGCGCTTTATGCGAGACCGAATGTCTCGATGCTGATCAGATATCGATACTTTTACTAATATTGCTACTGACTCGATTACCTGCTCTCAATAGTATCGGTACTTTGTTAACAAGGTTGCCGAAATTTAAAATAAAATAATAAAATAAAAAAATGAACAGTGCCAGTGTAACAGTGCAGGTCCAACAAACCAAATACAGGTTAAAAAAGAATCCACAGCTTACATAAACCAATAATTTTTACTCTGTCTTGTTAGTCGCGAGAATTATTTTTATCCGCATAATAAGAAAATAAAAAATTTTAACTTACAAAACTAAAACCCTTAATTTCAAAAGTTTGGTCTTTAGAGTTTAACAAAATTGTATGCGATTAATGTGGTATCCTAAAGAATGTCATTATTTACTTTCGAGCGTGCTGGGGAAATTACCAATGGAGAGATCTGAGGAGATAATGTGAATCGAATGGATTTTGTAAGAGTCGTAAATGAAGATTGGGAAATTAGTAAAAAGCTGATCTAAGATTATAGGAATTAAAATTGGGCAAAAGATATTTATAAATATTTAGAAAAATAAAAGAATCAACACAATTGTAATGCAGGTTGTTTTTGAAAGCGGGATTGTTTTAGGAGATTCCCCAATATATTTTTCTGCACACTTTTAACTTAAGACACTAGAAAAACAAATCTGTAGAAAATCGGTTTAAACTGAAAATCACACTGAAAACTAGGTACATTATCTGATTTTTAGAAATAATTTCTAAATAAAAAAATAATCTTAAAATTAGAAATGTTTATTTTTAGTATTTTGGGAATATTTTCTGAATACTAAATAAAAATAAAAAATATATAATATTAAAAAACCCAAATTCAAGACGATGATTTTTCAGAATGTTATAAAATACATCAGTTTTTTTTTTTTAGATAAATGTACCGCTTTACTACTCGTATTATATGAAGCATATTTATTGGGTTGTGGCCAAAGGAAAAGCGTAGCACACTTCTTGGTTCCGCCCCTCATTTGTATACTGCGGCGTACGAGTAGGGTTTTGGAGTAGGCTGGAGTCGGAAGTTGAAGGGATACACATATTTTTCTGGGGCTTTGCATAATGCGATGCGATGTCGTCTTCCCGTAGCTGCTCTCTTTCGAGCTTTCGCTTTCAACTGCCGGCATATTATTGACATATTATTAATGAACTGTGCAAGTTTCATCTGGATAAGAAAAATCCTTGTTATAGTCCAAAATGTATCTCATTGCTATCGGCAGGCTCACTAATATTCTCAGAGATCCGTTTGTTTATATAGGCAGACAGACGGACAGACGGACGGACATGGCTATATCGACTAAACTTTTTATCCTGATAAATAGATTATGGGTGCGAGATATTTAAAGGCGATTCTTTTCTTTCTAAGAGTGAAATATATATTTTGAAATTTCTTTTCATAAAAAAAAATATTGTAAAAAATACCACAAGGGAATCCACTGTAAAATACTATTTTGCGAGTGTTACAACTTATTATTGAGTGCAATTCAAGGAACCTTCTCGATTGTTGTGTAAGTTTAAGATTTCGCAAAGATATTCTGTTCATCAAATTATATGAGGTTATATGAGCAAGTTTAGTTGAAGAATCAGGTATCACTAATTTGAACATTATTTGCATGAATAAGGTGTTATTTATTTATGTAATTGAATTAATTATATAAGTATATGAATTATTACCTACCTCAAAGCTGACAATGCCGCTGTGATCCTGATCCAGGGTATTGAATACATAATGTGCGTATAATGTTGGATTTGCTGTAGTTATCGTTGTGGTTGTTGTTTGTTTGTGTTTTTTTTTTTTTTTTTTGGTTTTGTTGTTGTAATTGTTGTAAATGAAAGCAAGAAAAGAGCAGCGTTAAATGTGAGAGTTCATTGGTTGGCAGTCAGAACATAAATAAGTTGAAAACATGAAATGTCAACTCTTAATATACACATTTAAATATAAATATGAATATATATACATTTACACATTTAAATATAAATATATACATACATATATACAACTCTCAATATATACATATTTCTTTTCTTAAATTGCTATTGATGCGATCAACTATGCGAGAACATAAACAGCGTTTGCGAATGACAGATGCGAGATAGAAATGAGAATACGAATGCCAAACTTAACCCAAAATGGCAAATAAAAGAGAAAGTGAAAGTGAAAGCGAAAGCGAAAGTGCAAGTAAACTTTTGTTCTGTGTGTTTTGGGTTTGTTGGGATGCCAGCTTAAAGATAGGAATGCCACCGCTGCTGTGTCATTATTGGGTCAAAACTTTTATGGGGTTCGACCCGCTTGTCTGTCCTTGCCCTCCGATGAACACTGTGCACTTGTGGCAGGCCACTAACACCGCCACCATCAAAATGAGAAGAAACAGAAAATTGTTGCAAGTAAACTTTCATTCTGTCAGCCGCAAAGCTTTTGTTTATCGTTAAAAGTCAACTTTGTTCCCGAAAAGGGGCTTTCGACATGCCCATCTACGACCCGTTCTACAAATGTGCCCAGCTAATTATGTTTGTGTGTTTGAGTGTGCGCTTATGGGTGTGCGAGTGTACTGATAAGTTGACAAATGCTTAACAAATTGTGCAGCATGTGTGCTAAATCAGATACCACAAAATACGCGGGGTACATTGTATTGTCCGCTTGCACTAACCGACTTAACTCAAATAAATTCAAAAATTTTGTATTAAAAAAATACATATAGACAAGCTGAACTCAGTTTGAGCTGAGCTGCAATTGATCATGGGATATTTGACTTGTCGATTACATTCTCTTGTTGTGCCGTCAGATAAAGTGTGCGCCTACCTGCGGTGGCAACACGGTTGTGGCATGTCTTTAAAAACAGTTTTGCTGCATAATAATGTAACACAACCGCACTTCCCTGTAGCACCGAGCGCTGAGCACCGAGCACTGAGCACTGAGCACTTGGCGTCAATGTCCTTATCTGGCTATCACATTACATTTAGATTATTGGCAAGCAGCGGCACATTTGCACTGTTTATGTTCATGACTTGATGTTTGAGCAGCCTCAGCCTCAGCTGCAACTGCAGCGGTATCCCCCACACGCTGCCTTCCTCGTTTTTGATACTCGCGCTTTTTATGGGCACTGAATGCTTACACTTGCTTCGGGGAGTCGAACAAAAATGCAGTTCATAAAAAAAGGGGCACTCGTTCATCTCGGCAAAGAGCGTTTTTATTGATGTGCTTGCTGGCTTGCTTTCCTCGCTGTAAGCAGCAGAGTAAGGGCAATGAGCAATGGGGATTGGTGTATGGGGTATGGGGAATTGGATCTGTTGGGGATGCTTTCTTGCGGCACCGCGAACTGCCAAAAATGTATTTGTCAAAGTTTATTGTCGCCGTTTGATACTTAATGTATTTTTATGACGCATGACGCACAGACACGCCCACAGTGCACCCACATGGCACAAAGCACAAATCCCACAGTAAGGTCAAAGCTCAAAGACAAAGACAGTATCTGTTGTTGCTGCTCTTGTTGATTTTGTTGTTGTTGTTGCTGCTGCCAGATATGTTTGTGTTTTGGCCAAATCAAAAACTGATTGCAATTGTGTCGTGTAAAAATTGTTCTAAAATGTTTGCTTTGAAAACTGGCAACACAACACTAGGGAAAATATATGGAAAACACCGATGAAATGCTGACGAGAACAGTGCAGTGGGCAACCGGAACCGAACATTCAGATTGTGACTGCGACTGGGACTGTGCCCAAAAGTGATAAATCACCAACTTTGATGATGATTTTTTTTCTAGACTTTTTTTTGTTGGGTTTATTTTTTTCTCGCTTATACATTCTTCTGCTTTTGGCTCAGTTGCCGCCTTGTCTTAGGTCGCGCTTAAAGCCTCCACCCCAGCTTGCATCACTCACATCCACGTCCGCATCCGCAGCGTCGTGGCGGAGTGGAAAAGCGGCTTATCAAAATAAAAAATGATTTCATTATTTATTTTTCATCAGATAACTGAGGCGCAGCATGTCTCGTGTTTACTTCGCTTTTTACAAGCGTTTCCGCCTATCGCTGTCGATGCTTGTTTGTCAGCCTAATACAAATGCTACGTGGCCCCTCCCACCAACTCTATTTCTACCTCTGCCCTCCGACTTTCTCCGACTTCCACTTTCACTGCTCCACCTTCAACGTAATGCTCGAGCTGCTCTGCCATCTCAAGGCTCCATCTCCATGTTCACATGCATTACCATGTTCCATGTTCTTGTCTGCGTTCTTGTCTCGCAAGCCAGCCAAATAAGTTTATTATAATAATTTAGTGCCAAACATGTGTAGCAATATTTCTCTGTGTGTGTGGGCTGTTTTTTTTTCTTGCTTCGTCCTGACCGAGGGGATTAGTGCATGACAACGAAGCAAAAAAAACACAATCATGGATTTTAAGTAGGATTTATTGTGGCCCGCAGCGGCATACGAGCCAGCTCACATATACATATATAAAAATATTTATATATGTATGTCTATATTCTCTTTTTTATATATTCTTTTTTTATTATTAATATGTGTAGTCATTGTGGGTCCAACAGTTTGTACCAATTGCGAAATGTTTTATTTGTAGCTATAATTAACGAACTGCGATCATTTGAAGAGTTTCAGTTTTACAGCAGTTTTCCAAATAATTTCAAAAACTTTTCTTCATGTCGCAAATGTAAAGGTCATCAAACAATAAACAACTGAATGTTCATCCATAAATGCTTTCCGGGCGCGTTGCCTGACCCTGGGAGCCAATGCTAAAATTATGTCTTAACATGATTATAGAATGCATTCGAAATGTTTGAAATTTAAAATGCTGTGTCTGGTTTACGTGTCTGTTTATGCAAAGATAAATCCGGCGTTCTAGCTATCACTTCACATTATGTAAGTACAATCCAATTGGCATTAACCCAGAATATAGCTGGGCTTTTGAGCAGTCGTTCAATTGGTCCGCTTCCCAGTCGGCCAGTCAGTCCGCTAGTCAGTCAGTTACTGTCCAGTATCTCATTATCCATGCCGCAACTTTGGCGAAACCGGGCAGGGGAAGCTTTTGTGGCAAGGCTTTTATTTATGGCAGCAGCCGCGTGGCATAAAGTAAATGAGCAAATTTACTTGTTATTCAAACGAGGTCAAGTGGGTGAAATGGGTGAAACATGGTTGCTTGCTTGCCTTGGCCAAGCCCCTGCAACCAGCCCAGCCTGGGCCAGCCCCGCCCAACCCGAGTCAACCCAAGCCAACCCAAGCCAACCCAGCGGCGACTTGTGAAACATGATTTTGCTTTTTATACTTTTTGCTAATTTGCTCTCTCAACATTTTAGTTTTACAAAGCAAAGGGCTTCGCTGCAAAGGCAAACCCAAAGGCAAGTCAGTGTCCTTTTCCCACAACTCTTTAAAACCAGTTATAGTCAGAGCCAGAGCCAGAGCCAGAGTCAGTTCATGTTCTCATGTTGTCATTCATCTCTATTGATCAAAGTTAATAGTTGGCATTGGCCTTTGTTTTGGCCACTGCCAACGAAAAACAGAGCCAATACTAACGATAATACATATTGGATTTAAATGAAATGAAATTGGCAAGAGCATCTGCTGCCAGCCAACCAATTTCAATGCGGGCCCATTCCCATTCTTCCCAGCTCCTTGCTCGATTGCTAATAGATTACAATAAGAGCCATGGAGTCGCTTGCTTTCGACCATCAATGGGGATATAGGTCTATCCTGGATTACATTTATGATAGTTTGCTTTTTGAAAACAGATTATGCCTTAGCTTAAGCCTTGTTTAGCAGTTGCGCTCTTTGAAAGTTTTACTGTCAGACATAAATGTGTTTATTTATTTGAATGTTGAAGTACTAAAAAGCAACACAGTCAAGTGGTCCTGGAGTGAATACGAAGATCGCGGATTACCCGATAGATGAGTTAACACAGCAGTTTTAATTGAAGAAATTGAAGAAGCACAACTTATTAATGGGAGAAGTATATTATAATTTGCACATAAGAAAAGAGCAAATGGGTTATATCATAATTCGAACTAAAAGTTTGAAAAAAAGGCAGGAAATTTCTCGTATTTCTGATCGGAACCGTAAAATTAAGTTGGCTGATTAACTCAGAAGAATCAATTTCACCGTTTGTAAGCTTATGTAAAAAGATTGCACCAAGCATTATTCTACGACCAGAAAGAGAAGGTAGATTTTGATAGATTTAGATTTGAGAATTTTAATGAGAATGCTATGTGTGTGAATACGAATATAAGGGATACATATATATATTAAATAATTACACAATTAAAACAGTTGGGATCAGCTTGAATCACTTAGAATTTGTTTTTTGTCAGTTGCTCAGTGTTTTCTAATAATTTAGACTAATAATTTATTACTGATTTCATCGTTCAGCTTATCTTTTGTTTGGCCAGCAAATAATTTTAGGTTTGTTGAATTGAATATTGAATATTTTCTGAACACATAATTTTTCACATTGAATTGATATGACAGCAAACTATTTTCAAATTTACAAGGAATACTTGATCCTTAGCAGGAGATTATTACTGCCAGCAGTGATTTAATGTTAATTACTTTAGCAGAGAGACTGACTCAAGTTAAGTTTAAGCTTAAACCTTCTCCACTTCGTAAATACAAAAAGGCAATTTAAATTTGTGTTTGAAAATTAAACTTTCTTAAATATAATATTTAAAGCAATCAAAAACAAGGAACTGTCATAAAAACTATTAGCTGACCGTATAAGTGACGTTTTAATGGTATTCTATATATATATATATATATATATATATTTATTAAACACAGCAAAATCGAAATTAAGAAATCAACTTAAGCGTCTGTTTTTGGAATTTAATTTTGAATTTACAAATATAATTTTTTGGAATGTAATTAATATTTGAAAGGGTGTGTTTTAATAATGAATGTACTATGCATGTATGTATGTTTGTATGTATGTATGTATGTATGTAGGCAATCGTTAATAATACGCTAGAGCAAAACACAAATGTTAACGAAACCAAAATTATACTGTACCGCACGAACCTCCCTGGGGAAAGAACTGCGAGTAGATCACTTTGAAGGTATCCTCCTTGACGACGCCCGTGGGACATTCAGCCTTAAAACCACGATAAATTCGTTTGATTTCGTCCTCTGTGAAGCGGGTAGCGCGACTCAAGGCGCTCAGCGAATCGGGTCTGTATCGGGCCGGCGTCTCAAATTCTTCTAGTTCGGAATCTGCAAATCCATTTATAGACCAAGGCGCAAGTAAACGAGGGAAACAGAGCGAGAGAGAGAGGGAGAAAGAGAGAGAAAAGGAGAGAGAGAAAAAAATTAAAGCGATGCATGAGTAATAATGTTCATTAAGCAAAAGCTGCGGGATATTTATGTATCGATGCTTAGAAGTAAAATTTATTAAAATATAATATTATTACTGATTTTATCACCAGCTTCCAATTGTGTATTATAAATAGTCATAAATTTAATATAGCCTTAAGATTGCACCCATAACTATGAGCTTAGAGAGAGAGAGAGAGAGAGAGAGAGAGAGAGAGGGGTAGGGAGAGTAGAGATAGACAGAGACACAAGCAACGCTCAATATGAAACGGGAAAAAATTTCGGAACTGTCATCTTTCAAAATATTCCACAAATTCAAATCGATTTTAACTTTGCAAAACGAGAAAAATCAGCTGAGTCTATCTAGCCGAGTCTTTCTGTATAAGCCTTATCATCTTAAGAGCGCAAATGGAACCAAAAAGGAGCGGTAGCAAAACGGAGAGAGAGAGGGAGAGTGTGAGAGAGAGAGAGGGAGAGCAACTGACTGCCATAAGTATTCTCAATAAAAAACAAATACTAAAATACAGCAAAAAAATGTGAGCGGGAGAGGGATATTCAAAGATCCACACTATTTACTGCAAATAATATTTAATATGTTTTAGCTCTTGTGGCTTAATTCTATTAATTTTTGGTTTTATTTGCTTTGTATGTGAAGAAAAAACTGCTAAGAGTAAAGTGAAATAAAAATTAATCACAGCTGCGAGAGTGGCTTCTGCCGTTGAATGGATTACTTTTAATTATCTCTTTATTTGTTTATAAATGTTCTTGTCTACCATCACATCAAGGACTCTTTACTCTTTGGAGACTATTTTCTTCTGAGCACACTTGCTGAGGATATTACAATTTTTCATAAGGTTTGTACGGCATTAAGGGACACGTCTCTAACAAAATAAAGTATATAAATTCTTATTTTCCTCTACACATTCTCGAGGGCTCTTTAAATGTTTTCAATTGTCATTGCATGAGTTTGAGAAAATGTCTGCTGCTAGTTTCATCATCTTTGTAATTCCTCAACATCTTCGAAATGTGAGTGCGTATTTTTGTGAATGTATGTGTGTGTGTATGTATCTGTGTGTGCTTTAGCAACAATGATGAGCTTGACATAAAAGTTGCATGGCTCATGCTCAAATTGAATGCAGGTTGGCCAGAGAGCGAATCGATAGCGAATACAATACGCATAAAATATCTGATACAAGACTGAATTGCTTATGTTGTCCTCTTGGGGGGAATTCTTAAGACTGTGTGGGATGTGGGCCGGTGGGTGGGATGGGAGTAAATCACCTTGACAATGACAGTTTGAAAGCAGACACTAAACATAAATTGAAACATTCGAGTGGTATTCAGCGGATCTGACAGTCAGCGGCGCGCGGAAACTTTTACATTGCCTCATCGCGAATGACAGCCGCTCCAAGGACATCCGTTGTGCCATATCCATATCCATTTGATATCCGTAATTCTGGCTCCGCCAAGTAGACAAATTTCAATTTGCTTTGGCTCTAGGATGATCGGGTCTCTGGCAGTTAAGCGCCGGATTTGCTGGCAGTCAGCTTTTGGATTGGCCAGCGATGAACAGTGCAAAAGTTTTATTGAAAAAGTTTCATGAATGACAAGTTGGCTGATGGCCCACAACTCTGCCCCAATCTGCCTTACTCTGTCTCTCTTTCTAATGATAATTTTATTTTAATATTCAAAATGATTCTGCACTTTGCTTTAATTAATGAATTCAAATTTAAATTTGCTTCCTTCTAAAAACCCTTTCAGTGCAGATTTTACACTGAACTTCATTTGTTTTATTGAATGGGTAATAATTTTGAGTGATCAGACTGATAGAGAGATAGAAATTGTTAAATATTAAAATAATACTACAAAATCTTTCTTATTATCTGATAATATGAATGTTTAAAAATGTTTCGTTGATTACCATTGGATTAGACTATATAGGCATTTAAAAATGTTCCAAAAGCTTTCAACTTGTATAGTGCCTGAGATCCGTTCAGATATTTTGAATATATGTTTTCAGAACTTTTTCTTATATATCAAATATATGTTTTACATGTATCAAATCGTTATGTATCGAAATTCGAGAAACGGGAACAGTTATCAGTAAGACTGCAACAAATTTATATCTATTTAAAAATTAATAAGAAATCTAAATGTTCGAAAAGTCCAACCAAAATGTGCCTTACGATTGAAGATGTACGGTACAAAGGTTAATATTGTTTATTGAGTTTGCTATAATACTGGCAAACCCTTTCGTAATTTGTTTTAAATTCTGCTCCATGATTTCAAAGCCACAACACAAAGTTAACAAACTTTGCCCAAAGCTTTCAATGTCGATCGATCTTAATGGGATCGATGACGGAAAGCGAATGGTCTTTAAACCAGTTCTACATTATTCTAGCTGGTATGCTTAGGTTCGACCTCCTGGTGGAAGATCCACAATAAATGTATTTTATCACATTCCCCAATATTTCAACGTGTTTAATCTATTTGAAGTCATTTGGGGAATATGTGTGTTTCATTTCTTTTCTAACACACAAAACACTAAAGCAGAGCTCATACAGCGAACACAGACGTCGTTGTACAATTTCAATATAGTGTTATTTCTATAGGCGGCACTGTATTTGGAGAGAGATGGCAGCTGGCTTCTAATTTTGGCCATTAGTTTCTTGCTGCTTGTCGCCTTTTTGCTTTTGACTGCATTTTATGGTTTCCCTTAGCCTCAAATCACAGTTTGGCCGTTTTCCCGCTACAGCTCCGGCTACATCATTAAAAACATCTCAATTTCCGACCGAGTCTTAGCCATTTGTTGTTGTTTATTCTGTTGAGATGGGTTTCCTGCTCTTTTTTGTCAGGCAGTTTGCGTCGACTTTTTGTGAGCTTCTTGCAATTTGGTCCTGCGCTTAACTGCACTTCATAATTTCTTCATTACTAGCATAAAACGCATCCGTAATTGAATTCTTCGTCTTCACTTTGTGGTTGCTTCAATTTGTGCACTTGATGGCCAACAACTTAAGATCCTTGCATTGCCCAAGACTGTGCTGCCAGTCTGCCAGCGACTCTGTATGCTTTTAATTATCATTTCATTATTTTCTGTTTGTTGTTTGATACTGTACATAATTTTTAATGGAAGCTGCGACATTTTAAGTGCTTGCGCAGGCCACGACCAAGCGGAGGGGCGTGCCTCAACTTAGGGGTGGTTGGGTTGTTTTTGGATTGGTTTGGGTCGAGTCGGCTGTCTTGGTTTTATTGTTGGCTGTTGACTACTTAGTGAGACACCTGAAGCTGGCACCTTTGAGGCCTCTACGGCACTACGACTCACTATCTTGACAGTTGGCTTTCTTGCCCCACTTTCACTTTCACTGCCCTTCACTGGTTCTCAGCTGAAGGGACGAGGATGCCAGGACACCTTGTGCTTTGTCAGTCATGTTTGTTTCTCCTTTTCTGTCTCTCTAATATATTATATTTTGTGAATTTTTGATACTCTACTCTAATTAAGATGTCATTTATCATAAATCATAAAGCATTCTCCATAGTGTGGAGCTTTGCTTCTTCTAAATATGTAGATATGATAGATAGATGTGTATACGTAATTCAACTTTGACGGTACAGCGTATTTTGTAGTCGGCCAGTCTCAAATACAGCACTATTACTTTTTAATTCGTTGAATTTTTGTTTGTTTCCGTACTCGTTTCATATGAGCATATTTCTGTGTGTGTGCATTTAAGTGTCAGGGCTACCACAATTTAATTTATTTAAGGGCATTCTGAGCGGCTTGCAAAAGAGTTAAGTGCATTTCCCACCCTTCACACTTCACTTTTGTTGTACCCCTTGTACTCTGTAACAATTAAAATTGTTTAAAAAGTCAATCCCAGAGACGACAAATGCAAAAAGAAATCTGAAAATTCATCGGATCAAGTAAATTGTAGTTTATCTACTCACTTCCGCCTTTTTCCTTATATCTATGGAAATTGATTTAAGATTGCAATAATAGGCATAATTTTGTTATTCAATAAGAATATACCTAGAATAAATCGATTAATGAACTTCAAACAATACAATGACCTTCAATTAACAAAACAACATATAAAATTCATTGAAGATCTTCATCATTTTCAATTATTGTTAGATTAGGAGTTGGGTGCAGGGTATCTGCTAGTCGAACTATATATACTCGACCCCACTAACTGAACTCATTGAAACCGGGAAAAAGGGTATAATGAAGTTGTGCAAATTATATTATATATATATATGTATATATAAAGTTACAGTCTTCCCATTCATTTTCGGCACGGCATGTGTGCGTCTGTGGACACGCGTGTGCTATCTTGATAAATGCAGCAACAACAGCAGCAGCTGAAATAACAAAACAGATTTTGTTGATGCCCCTGTGCCACCGCTTTGGTTGCATTTACTTGGTAATTGTCTGGGAAGCTCGTGGGGCCACAGCAACAGCCGCAAAAATGTGCAATAAAAGAACGCATCAGAATCTGCACAATACAGCAAGGAACAAAATAACAATTGTTTCATTCTTGCAAGTTGCAACTTGGCGGCAACAATGTGACGAGAAGCGCGCCACAAACTTTGTCCTGGGCATTTCGTTTTCAAAGTGTTAAGCATACGCCGTGTGCGCCCGCTCTTCTTTTGGCTATGAAAAAACTCCAGCAGCCGTAAATTACGCGACCTCAAACGAGATACATATGTGCAGCTATTGTTTATGTGAGCTGCGCTACTATATCTCAACCTAGAGCATAAGTGGGAAAGATAGCGCTGCCCGAATATACAGTTAACCGAATTGATCATATTTATGATTATTGATAAATCCCATTCTGTTCACAATTGACGATAGTTTCGATAAGAAGATTAGAAAAAAGCTCAGAAATGTGCCAAGCAGGCAGAAGAAAATTTCTCCGAATCCATGGAGCATATACATTCCTGATCAGCATCAACAGTCGTGCTGATCTAGCCATGCCCAACTACGTATCTTATATACGCCGATCTCAAGGACTTCAAATTTGGAATGCAAGGTTTTGTTTAATATACGCAGTTTAAATTTATTTGATAACAAATCCTCAATATCGATAGAAATCGATTACCGATTGCAATAAATCCTTCAATTTTAAGGATAGAGCCTGAAACTTGAGATTTAAATATATAATCAGAAACAAATCGCTTGAAATTTAAAACATTCATTTCAATTTAAATCGCCCAGAAAATTTTGTTTCTCGAAATAAAAGAATAGAATAAAAGACAAATTATCAGATTTTTCTCTTTATATTTTTCAATATTTTCTATTATTAAGAATTATATTTCTATATTAGCTTAGGCTAAATGTTATGGCCAATAAAGCCAACTCACTATATGTATATGTATATGTATATGTATATGTATATGTATATGTATATGTATATGTATATGTATATGTATATGTATATGTATATGTATATGTATATGTATATGTATATGTATATGTATATGTATATGTATATGTGTATGTATATGTATATGTATATGTATATGTATATGTATATGTATATGTATATGTATATGTATATGTATATGTATATGTATATGTATATGTATATGTATATGTATATGTATATGTATATGTATATGTATATGTATATGTATATGTATATGTATATGTATATGTATATGTATATGTATATGTATATGTATATGTATATGTATATGTATATGTATATGTATATGTATATGTATATGTATATGTATATGTATATGTATATGTATATGTATATGTATATGTATATGTATATGTATATGTATATGTATATGTATATGTATATATATATGTATATGTATGTGTATATGTATGTATATATCGTTGATAACTTCTTCATTACTCGTGCAGCAGAAGCAGCCCCAAATAATGTCTGATTGCGTTTTTATGAGACAAAGAATGTACTTAGCTTTAACGATTTCATAAAAGATACATTTTCGTTGCGCTTTCACTGTCATCCAAGTCATCTGCGAGCTTGTGTGTGTGCTTGAATGCGCTTTGGTTTGCCACGCCTTCTCTCGCTCATTTTAATGATGACGAGGACTCGATGGTTTTTTTTATATTTTATTTTCTTTTCTTTTTTCGGTTCTGCTTTGCTCTTATATTTTGGCGCTTGCTTATCAAATGTAGGACGAAAAGCTATAAAACTGCCAAGGCCGTGTGTGTGTGTGTTGGTGTGAGTGTGTGTTGGTGTGTGTGTAGGAGTGTGTGTGTCTGTTTCGCTTTGTTTGTGGGCGGGTCGTATCTCTGAACGCTTCGATTGAGCGCGCTTATCTTCAAAGGATTGTTTGGCTATATCTCCAGCACATTTCATTTACATACTCCTATTTACGTTGTGTATATTTGTTTTGATTCGCTATAATATATATATATATATATATATATATATATATATTTTTTTTTTTATTTGATTCATTTGCTTCTTTCTGTACGGCTGCTCCTCTTTGCACTTATCGACACTCGACAGACACTCTTGAAATTGATCGAAAGTAAATATTTGTATGCAGTTGCAGTGAATAAGAGAAAAAAGAGTAGAATAGAGAAAAGCAGCAGACCTAATAAAAAGCATTTTCACAGTCGTGACTGTTGCACCACACTCCGTGGCAAGCCACACAGAAACTTACACACCCTGCGGCTTGCAGCAGCAGCATGCAAAAATATTTGCGCTTGGCTGATAGCGGCTGTTGTTGTTGTTGCAGCAATGCAGCAATTGCAATGGTGCTGCAGCGGAAACGGAAACACGACACCTGCGCAAGCCACACTCGCACACCCGCACACACACACATACACAGACAGTTTGGCTGCCACAGCAGCTGCAGCAGCAACGCGACAAACAAACAGACATAAATAAGGAGTCGAGATAAACAGGAACTTATTATGCAAGCGCATGCAACGTTGTATGTTGCAAGTTTGCAATGCACCAGGTGCACCGCTTATGCGTGTGTGTAAGTGTGTGTGTGTGGGTGTGGGTGAGTGTGCTTTATCTGCGATTACAATGACAACAGTGTGAGCAGCTGCTTGAATCTGCGCTCACCCTTATTTATTGTTATGGTTACCAATTGCCACCGACCATACTGACCAATGATTACCCCTCTCGCCACCCCTTCACTCAAATAGGTGGGGCATATTTGCGTACTTCGCACCTTGACGTCAGCAGCAGTGCAAACACTGCAAACAAACACAACAACAAAACTGTGTCCTCTTTTTCTGCGAGACTTTTGGTCTGGTTGCGACCCCCCCAAAAAATGCCAATCCGCCCAAAAAAATAAATATTCTACTCAACGTTCCAGCTGTCGAGGTCACACAAAATGGCTTTGTTATGCTTGCAAATAATTTAGTCATTTTGGCTTGAATACTTTTCTGGGAACTTCTTGTTGGCTAGCTGATAATAATAAAACGCAAACACAAAAAAGCATACATCTATATATATATATGTATATGTATATGTATATGTATATATATATATATGTATACATAAATATATATACATGTGTGTGTGCTTGTGTGAATGTCACTTGAGGGTACAAAACTCAAAGCAGAGTTTGGCTAATTTCGAGTCAAGCAAACAGCACATGAATATGCATATACTTGAATTAATGCATTTTGTCAACGGTTTGCGCAACAAGCCAAATGGCAACTGCCAACTGCAAACTTGCAGATGAGTGGGATAAACACACAGTTATGAAGCGAAACTTGTCTGTAGCAAAAGAGAAAATAATGCACACCATTATTTCAACTAACAAACAGTTATGGCTAAACTGCAGAAGCAAATGCAAAACGTGCATTTCACATATGAACAAGTAAGAGTGCTATAGTTGAATGAGCTCGACTACGATATACCCTGTTTAATATATTATAGTTTTACTGACAAATTTCTCTTTAACATGTTTTGCACCCAAATGTGAGCACACTCGTTGCATTTAGCAAAAAAAACAAGGGCAGCTCATATTTTATTCACAAGCCCCAATTGATCAGTTAGGATCAGCTGGCGACGAGTGCGTGCGTACACAGACATATATATGATTACCGCAATCAAAGGTAACGGCGCTCTGCAGAATAAACACAAGAACATATTTACACTCGTCATCTCTTTCTCACAAAAAATGCTTGCGTCTGCTGATAGATATGAGATCAATGTGAGAACACGATTGCAACTATAACTTGGATATTTATTTTCCGATATTGATGAAATCTGTCCGGACTGACTCGGCTTTTCATTCTGGTCAAGAATTTAGATACATTACGGGGTCGGAGAAGCTTGCTTCTGTTACATAAATTTGCACAAAGACATTATACCTTTAACCCATTTTCAATGGGTTAAGGGTATCAAAAATGGAAAAGATGGAACTCCACTCCTCGACTCTGACAGACGGCAGATACCCCATCCCCTCCAAGAAGCAGTATGGAATTCTTGAGGACTAGGAAAATAACCTCAACTAGAGCTGGGAGCGGATCTTTTTATCAATTCCGGTTGTTCCTCTAACGAAATTAGAATTTTAATATAGTTCCAGGAAGATTTTGAAGATTTCTGATGTTAACCGGGGATTTTCCAAGAGGAGTCTCATTATCCCATAAAAAAAAAGATTTTTTGTTCTATTCAATTATTTCATTTAATTATTTACGTAAATATTTTTTTTTTATTTCTGGTTTTTGACTAAGAATAAAAGTTTTTGAAAATATCTTCAAGTCGGTTTTCCAAATTTCAGCTTGCATCTGAAAAAAAACTTTTTGCTTTTGGAATATTTAAAATATTTTCTAAAAAGTTGCTAGAGCAAGGGTAAAATCGTCGACAAATTCGAGTTTTTCAAATACACTGAAATAATTGCTTTTCAGTTTATGTGTGTGTGCACAAGTGAATATTCGATTTTCTCCCGAGTTTTTAACCGATTTTGATATTATTTTTACAGATGCTTTATATTATGTCTAGTGTAATAAATTCTTGTTTAAAAATATATATATTTAAAATGGTCGTTTTTATAATTGTCGGTAATCGAGTTGAATCGATATTTCATAAAATGATATGGTACATCAACTGAAATGGTATATTAATCATAAGAAATTGGCGTGCGTAGACCGATCCTGGTCAAAAATATACATATATCATTTATTGGATCGAATTTGCTTTCTTCTAACTGTTACATACTTTTACACAATTTCATTACTTCCTTTTACACATTTTGAATGGTCAGAACAAGAAATAACATCTAATTTAAAATGTAAACTTAAATAAAATTTAACAGTTTAGGAGTACAGGGTATTTCTCAATTAAAATTTGTCATTTAAATAATCACTTAATAACAATTATCTCATACATGAAGCTGAGGTTTATTCCAACGTTGTTTAGTTTACTTTATTTTATTTTGTTTTTGTCACTATTATTTTTGCTTTTTAACTGCAGTCACTGTTGTATAGTTTTGCTAAATTATTAGTTTTTGTCTAAAAGGAAACACATTTGCATATGCATGAAAGTGTGTGTGTGTGTGTGGGTGTGTGGTATGTGGCTTATGCCAGCAGGCATGCATAAGGGCATTTAAAATATTGCTTTCGAGGCACACTAAAATATACCCGTCAGTCGCTATTTGCTTTTGTTATAAAAACAATGATTGTGAAATGTGATATATAAAAAAGATGTTCGCAATTTTGATTGGTTTCAAGTATTTTCATTTTTTGTTTAAGAGAAAAGACACTTTTGTATGTCAGTAAAAGCGTGACGAATAGTCAGTTGGCCCTTTCTTTTTGTGATTGCGATCAAGATCAGAGCTAGATTCGCTCATTTGTGTGTGACATGCCTTGTGGCATGACGCATTCATACCTTCAATAAACCCAACCACTGACTGAGCACGAGTACTCATTTATATGCGAGTATGCCTCCAGGCGATTGCCGTGCATTCGCGTCGCAAGTCTGCTCCAAATGTGAGCAAAGCTAACAAATAGTTGATGCGCTGCCCCGGACATATCTCCACCCAGTCCCGGAAACCAACCCAACCGCCCCGGCTACCGACCCGTTTTGGCTGCCACAGTTCAGTCGCTGAGCGTGTTTCATGCATTTTTAAGCAGCCATTTGTCAAGCGCGTGAAAAGTGTTGGCTGCTTTTGGGCAACTTGCGCTCTTATAAGCACACTCGCATACACACACTCACACACACACACACACACACTCTCACACACTCACACTCACACACACACACTCATGCGCACTGCCTGCAGCTGCTGTGTATGTGTGTATTTATGAGTTGAGTAAAACTTTTAATTAACCAAAATTGAGGCTTTACAGCCACCCCAAAGAGTTTTTTTTTTTGTATACAAAGCCAAAAAGAAGCATTTACCTGGTCCACAGTCGCATAGCCATGCTTAAAAGTTTCCGATTTTTTCCCTTGGCATACACAAAAGAAAATTTAAAGCAAAAATAAAACTACATGAAAAGTTTTTTGGAGCGACAGGTAAATTGCTTAAGAAAGTTGCAAGTCAATTCAGCCCTAGAAGCAACCCAAAAGATCAAAATCACGGCAACTTTTGCACGTCATGTGTGTGTGTGTGTGCGTGGGTGAGTGGGTGTGCTTAATGTAGGTGGAAGCATGTCGCAGAGCTCTTGGACAAACAAGCTGAGTGACGGGCAAAGATAAGAATACTCCTCTTTCGAGAGGGCCTCCAGCTAATAAAATATAACGCAACACAGGAAAGATCGGATAACTTTACCACATCGAAGGTTATAAAGTACTGTTGACCTTGAAATGTATTTGTCAAAAAATAAGGATTTGCAGCTGTACTTTTTAGAAATGTAATTCCTATAAATAGAAAACATTTCAAACAAATAGAAAAAAGTCATTCTAATTGTTAGAATTTTTATACCCTTGTAGAATGGGGAATAATCAGTCCAAAGATGAAACAGAACACCTAAAAATAAAATTTATTTAAAAGTACAAAATGTGTTAATATTTTGAGCTCTCAGCAACAAAATATATGTCGGCAAGTAAACTACGGATTTTTTTTCGTATATTTAGAAATTATCTTTAAGATCCAGAAAGTTATTCATGATTTGAGTTCGCATATACCATGGACAGATCAAGTTTAATTTTCACTTTATCGATAAAGGGAATAAGACTTTCTAATTGCCCGAACAAATGTTTTTCGTATGTTTTGAAAATATTCCCAAGAAATAGTGGAATTTTAATTTTGGCGCGATTTTCCGAATTTCAGTTAAATTTTTTTACTGAGTTATTATTATTATTTGAGTTCTCATATACAATGGACAGATCAAACATCATTTTAATTTTATCGATAACCAAAAGGTATTTGCATATTGAACAGACCACGACAAGTATCTAAATATTTAACAGCTGAGTTCAGGGTATCTGCTAGTTGAGGTATTTGAATAGAAGGCATTACAATTATTTTGTTTACTTTTATCTATCTGTGTAACGGATGCGCACAACAACATATCACCACAGAATTGAATATTTTTGATATAGGCACACATATGAGAGCAGGAGCGGAAGCGCGAGCGGCAGTGGGGACAAAATCAATTCAAAATCAATGCAAACAAACTGAACAAGCCAAAAAGTATCTGATAAGAGATGCGTAAGTTGCATTTTTAGTGGGTGTTAGTCAACGCCGGGGCTGAGCGGTTAGTGGGTGGACATGGTTGGAGGGGGACCGCTTACGTTTGGAGAGACAGCCCCAGGCCAAAAGTAGAGCAGTCAAAGCTACACAACGAACAGGGAGAGAAAGAAATATATATATATATAGAGAGAGAGAGAGAGATAGGTAGTGTAAGAGAGAGAGAGAGAGAGAGAGAGAGACGGAAAATATAACATAATTTCATATTGTACAACTAAATTATGAAAGTTTGGCGTGGAATTTTGATTTCAACCGGGGCAAAATTTGCTTACCAGTCTGTGCGGCGCTGCCATGGAATAGACTACGCAGATAGCTGATCAGTCGCCGATGCAGTGGCCGATGGCGATGACGCGACGATTTGCGCACAGTTGAGGATGAGTCCTGGCCACCTTCGCCCTGCTCCGCATCATCGATGTCAGCTGTCTCCTTGCCGCACTGCGTTGCATCCACAATGATCTCAATGCTGCGCTGGGTGTTGGATTTTTTAAGAACGACACCACCACCACCACCAACACAACCACCACCGCCACCGTGACCAACTCCACTGCTGGTGCCGGTGAGCGCAGCTAGAGCGCTGCTGCTGCTGCCGGCACCAGCGCTGGTGGCAATGGTGCCAATGAGTGCATCTGTGGCACAGCTGCCCGTGCCCGCAATACTGCTCACAATGTTACCACGTGAACTGTGACCCGGCTGCTGCTGGATGATGCGACTGGTGTTCGACGGCAGCTGGCGCTGTCCGGCCATGATGCCGGGTAGCTGCTCGTTGACCGCGCCATTGCTGTGACCGCCGCGATAGATCAGCTCCGTCTCGTTGGACACCTGACGCAGTGCGTGCAGTCCCAGGCCCGTGTGTGAGGCACTGCTGGCCATGCCGGCAGATGCGCCGGCAACGGCACCGGAGCCACTGCCATTGCCATTGAGGCCAGTGTAGTAGGCGCTATTCGGTCGCTGCGTATGCTGCACCTGCGGCCCAGCCATTGCGTTATCCCGGAAACGGAATCGGACTCGGCGTTGGGTCGGTCACTCGACCTCGAGCGGATTAGCAGTACAGGCTCAGCTCAGCTCAGCGTCTACTCTACTCTCTAGTAGTAGTTGCGTGTTAAGGTTAGTTGCTTTCGTTCACTCATTATTAAACTTATTATTATTATTATTATTATTATTATTATTATTATTATTGTTATTATTTACATGTTGCTCGTCATTTTATTTTGTATTTTTTCTAGCGTTAGAATTCGGCTTACTTTGATTTTGATTAGTTTTTGCTTTTGGTTTTAGTTTTATGTTATTTGCATTAAGCGCTTTTTGTGTCTGGCTATTGGCAGTCGCTTCAACTTCAGCTTTAAATTCTCAACATCTGCACGAAGAGCGAGAGAGAGAGAGAGCATGATTGGGTTAGAGGGAGAGAGAAAGAGAGAGAGAGAGAGAACAAGATAAAATATTATAAGCTTGTGGTTAATTCATATTAACATTCAGTTATTTAATTATTTTAATACATACAGCCAGAAGCATTGCATATTTGTGTGTGAATAAATGTGGATTGGGTATCTCTGTGTGTGTGTGTGTGTGTGTGTGTGTGTTGTGTGTGTGCGGGTGTGTGGATATGTGTTAGTTACATATATATATCACTTTTGATTTATTGTCGTGTCTAATGGCCAAAACTTTCTGTTTATCAGATTACTTTCTTGAAAAGTTACAATGAGGTCATTTCCCAGCAGTTTTAACAGTTGGTAACTGATAGTAACTCAATGCCAGCAGCTCATATAACAAAGTTAATTATAACAAATAATTTGCGATAAAGAAAACTATTTAACAAACTTGAATAATGTATGTGACGATGTAATATTATTATGCCATGCTTCAATATACGAAATATATTCAATCCAAGACGGCCATGCGGCAGAAATCTAGCCAGAGTCAAGTGCCTTAAAATTTCAGGTTCAGCTTATACAGTTTGATTGCCAAAATAAATACAAAATTTTAATTTTATTTGTTTGCCCCAAATCCGTTGCGAGTGTCATTTCCTCAAATGGAGAACAATATGGATGACGACAAGCCCTTCAATCCTTTCTATATTGGTCCAAATCCGAGCAAGGCATGCGCCAATGAGGAAGTGTCGCCTCGTGAATGCTCGCCGGACTGCATCCCCGCTGCTGACAAGAAAATGGCGGACCCCAACCCACCTACATCAAGCACCGCTCAGGGAAACGAGACTTCATCTTCACCGTGCACACCATATAATTGCAATTATCACAGCAACTAGTGGCTATGGAGGACATTACAAATAACACAATTTCGAATAAGCCGCACTCTTGAATAAAGCATCAAATTGAAACCAATCGATATTTCTCTTCCATTTCATTTTATCGATAACTTTCACGTTTCGCGAATATCGATTCACATTTTCAAATTATAACAATCTTATTGTATATTATACCTTGACATACTATTGTTTATCCTTTGATATTTTAGTTAGATCAGTTAAGAAACACGTAAGGAGATTATATATTGACATATTTAGTGTACACGCATCAAATGTTTTCCTCTTTAAAATTTCAAATTGAAGTGGTGCCAAATTAAAGTTACGCATTTCGTTTGGCTAGCGTTAAATTTTCCCTTCCTTCAAATTAAAACAATTAAGTATATTCTCGAGCTAGTGAGCTCTTAGTTTGCCTCCGCTTTCCCCCCTACAAATACCGTTATTTGGCTGTTGTATCTTTTCAAAATGGCCGCCAAGGTACGACGGCAGCCCAAAAATTTATGACATATCTTACGGGTAATAATTTTCGACTACGCTTAGCAGCTAACAACGCCAACGTGCTGGGGAATCTAATTCCTCACACACGCAGACCCACACACACACACACACAGACACGTAGGCCCATACACACACACACACATACACACACACACACATACACACACTTTAGCAGATGGAAAAGGTCGTCCATATTTGACTATTTTGGACCAAATTGGCGAACAGCGGTCGCCAATTGCGTGAAATTTAACAAACAAAAAGTTTTGAGCATTTAATTAAAATAAAATGTGCGGCACGTCGCTGTCACTTTTGGAGGTACAAGGGGCAGGGGGAGTGGCAATTGCCGAAACGGATGGATGCTAGGCACATTGAAATTTCGCAACATGCGCCCCGCCGAGCTGTCAATAATGGGTTAACAATGGGATGCGAGGACAAGCCCAGCTCTAGCTCCATCTACTTTTTCGTCCATCCCTCTCACTCTCTCTGTATTTAAACTGATGCGCTGATTTGTCAGTTCTATGGTAAACGTGTCATGCTTTTGTCACGTGTTGGTCGTTTGTCAGAAACGCGACTTTTTAGCAACACTCCGCGTATCGCATTGCGTATGAGCAATATTTGCGTACGCTGCTTGTTTGCAGTCGTTAACTTTAAATGGAGCATGCTCAAGGAGCCTGTTGAGCATTCTACTGGCTGGCTGGCAACTGAAATCCATTTCCGAATGTAAATAGTCAAATGCTGTGCACAAGCTATCCTTGCATCCGTTAGTCCTTGGGTATTCAATTGGTGCATGTTGCGAACAGTTAATTATTTATGAGACTCAAGTATATTGAGCTATTGATTTGCATGTTTTTGACGAGTTCTCTCAGATGTTGTAACTGTTTAACTGAATTAATCCAATCCATACTCTATTTCGAAAAGAAGCTGGAATTAATTTTTAAATTAATTCCACAAATAATTTACTATGTGCAATGAAAATATAAAATAATAAGTCCCTGGCACAACATGAATTCATAATTCATTTCAATCTGTACAGCTTAAATCGGGGTTTTTCTGATACACTTGATTTATTTTGTTGTTGTTTCAAATTTCAACCTATGTATTTAGCTGTTAAATAATTTGGACAAGCAGCTCACGTTATTCGTTACTTGTTGAATAATTGAATAAGCAATTGAAAACAACTAGGCAAATTATTCCTAAATGATTTATGTAATCCGATTAGACAATGTTGAGACTTCAGAGCCACTTGTTGTCTGCAGGCTAAATGCAATTCAATCAGCATATGCAATGCCTATAAGCACTTTCACAATGTTCCAAGTGAAAATCGAACGCATTGCCAAACCCAGCTTATATGAACAGCAATCTATATACTTATATCTGTAAATATACGTGTAATTTACATACGTAAGTATTTGGGACATTTTCCATCAAACTTATTGATTTACACAACTTTATTTGCTTGCGTTTGTGAGTGTGTGTGTGTGTGTGTTTTTGAGCACAAATGGGATATGTTGCAATTTAGCAGGCGGGAGCAGACCGTCTGGTGGAGTGTCTGTCTGATTGTCGGTCTATGTAAACGTTTCCTCTAACTCTGCCACAGTTTTTCTGAATTTGTATACTTTGACACCAAAGGAATCACAGTATATGGGTTTAGAGATAGAGGCTTGAAACTTGGAACATGTACTGAGTGGTCTGTGCCCGCGTCAGACAAAGTGCTGTGCTACGTCCACTAGGGGGCTAGAAAATCGATAAAAATCGATAAATGCATATCACCCATAATTTTAAAGATTGAATGACCAAAATTAGAAGATAAATTGCTGCAACAAACCTTCAGAGATCGGCATCTACATTTTTAGACCACACCTCGGCCCTAGAAATTTTAGATCTAGAGTCACAAAATTTTGAAAGTATGTTTCTGATAACTCCCCTAAGAGATACAAACCGATACACCTGTTAGCGTAAGTCGAGAGTACCATATATCTCACACAATTTGAAAGTAACACCATTCAAAAATCATGAAAAAAAATTTGATTGCTAAGAACCTTCTTTAAGAATTATTTTAACCACGCCCACTACTGCCTCCTCCCGTAATTTAAGAGCCACAGTTAGCAAACTTAGAAGAAAGGTTACTGGGAAACTCTTCCCCCCAAAATTCACAGCAGCCAATTTTTACCGCAATTTTAAAGGTAAAATTGGACGGTATTTCTTGGCTACACCCATCCTGTTCATTACTACCTGTTATCAGCTGGTATTACTTACAGTATCAAAGTATTTCGCAGTCGGATATGCCCGACTGCAACGTTCTCGCTTGCTTCTGTTATATTTATGGCAACATTTTGCATATCACACACCATCACACACATACACATGCAAATAGGCAGAGTAGAATAACCAACTGACACAGAAACAGCATGTTTACAAGTTTTGTCATATAAACATACATATTTTGTTATATATGAGTATATTTTTATATGGGTACACACTCATTTACACAATTGGGATTGCCGCACAAATTGGCAATTCTACCTTAGAATTTTAGACAAGGCTATGATTAAATACACTTTGGTCTAAATATTCCATATTTGTGCAGTTAAATTATATAAGCATACTTCGCATTTATGTATATTTTGTTGCCACTATTGGCTTTCATTATTCAAGCGATGCGAGATATGTACATATATGATATAGTCCACCGATGATAATGCATTTTTTGGCCAAATGTGGCAAACTTAATAAAAGCGAATTTTGTGATTTTGATCAGAATTAAAAAAATAAGATATTTTTCATACGACAACAAATCTTTAGATCGAAAGACGGACAGCAGGACAGACGGACATGACTATATCGAATAGGCTTTTGATGCTGCTGAAGAAATTATGCTGTCCGACTAATCTCAGACAATGGTTAAAAGCTTGAAAGCAAAATTGTAATACCCTCCGCAAGACATAAAAAATATAAATATGTTTTTAACACGTATTTTATGTAGAAGCCTTCTTAAGCCCACAAATACTATTTCTTTTCGATAATAAATCGCATTGACACATAAATTTATAAATAAACTACCCAAATACATTTATAGTTTTCAGGCGATTTGCTGACTTTGTTTTTTTTTGAGCTCAGATATAAATACGCAAGCCTGAGTAATAAGTCGATAAGTCGACTTCAATCACTAAAACATTCTGGACAACTTGTTACATGCTGTGAAATTCAAGTCCAAAGAATGGAAACAGAGAGAAACAAAACAAAAGACAATAAAAAAGCCATAATTGATTTGCTGGGCTTTATGGTTGGATGTTCCACCTCCACCTTCACCTTCGCCTATTTGTTTTCTTATTTTGTTCTGGACTGCGTTTAATGTGCCGGCTATGTTTGACAGGCTTGGCTTAATTATATTAAGGCTTTTATGGCGTTGAACATTGGTGTTTGTTTGGCAATACGGCGACTATAGGTCTCATAACTTATTCAGGCAAAAACCACCTTGCGCTTTATGCATATTCATGCTGCTGACAACCCTTGTCCCCGCCCTCTCGCCACTCCTCCTCAATCTGTCTATCAATCGGATGGGCACGGGTGGAAGATGGTAGCAGGCAACAAGAACAGAAACTGATGCTGCTCAACTTGGCCACTTATTCGCGCTCGTAAGCACGTTCACAGCAACATTCACATTCCAGGAGTGCTCTGTCACCTGGTTTGGCCTAGTGGTCTAGTGGCATCGACATCAGCACGTGCCCGAGCCAAAGGAGCCAAAGAGGACATGCCAGGACCCGACAGAGCCTGTCTATGCTCGCAACTGTGCAGTTTAAATAATTTACATAGGAGTCCAGTCCCGACGGAAAAGATGCGGAATGTGGCGTAGCGTAACTGGACAAAGCAGCCGGTAGGGTATGGGGTGTGGTGGATGGTGTGTATGTATGCATATAGATGCAAAATGTAGATGAAAATTGCTTGAAAAGGCCAAGTGTGAAATGCGGAACAACAAATGTGAACACACACACAGCCACACACACAGCCACATTTGGCAATCCGTCAGCATCACGTATACGCAAGAGAAGCTGTATGCACGTGTGTGCGAATGTGGGAGGGGGTGAGGGGTGATTGGGGAATTTTCGTGTAGTCTCCATCTCAATTCATAATTCGAAGTTAATTGCCTTTGGCGCGCTAAGTCGGCTCAAAAGCCCAGATCCGTAATCAATATTATGGCCACTGCGCACATTGTAATCCCTCATTTGCCAATCTGTACCTTGCTTATTTCTCACTCGATCTCCCCTAATCTCTCTTTCTCTTTCTCTCTCTCTTTCTCTCTCTCTCTCGAGAAAAAGAGTCTCGTTTGCTCTCCGCTTCTCTCTCTCTCTCTCTCTCTCTCTCTCCCTCTCTCTGTAACTCTGTCTCGAAGCTTTGTGTGGCTGTCGTGTGATTCGTGTGGCCATCAAAGCTTTGTTATCTCTGTCATTAGTCTCAAATACCAATGGGTATTAGTAGGTATGCAACTGAGGATTAGCCCCAAAAGCTGAGACACACATACACACACACACACACACACACTCGACACACACGAAACATGCAAAGAAACGTACAAAATGTATCATGTTAGAAACACTGTGTGTTGTTTGGTTGTGTTTGTTTTGCGTGTGAGCTGTGGAAATCAATAAAGTCGAATTATTCATTCATGTTTGCTGCTGGCTTCTCTCTCTCTCTCTCTCTCTCTCTCTCTGTGTCGCTCTGTCTGCATCTATCTCTCTCTTTCTCTCTCTCTGTCTCGCTGTCTGCAATTAATTTAAAATGAGCTGGCGCTTGTGCCAAATTGTGTGATATATATACATGGCTGTCACTAGTCGTTAAGCTGTGGCAAACCAACCTCCGCCCCCAACAAACACCATTGAGTGTGGTATTGGCCTTCAAACGATCAAAAGGAAACGGCTGCCAAAAGCCGATTTTACGCACCGCTGCCAATGCCAACGACTTTTAAGACCCCAAACGTTGTTGTATTAGGCATTTAAGCATTTGATTAATGCGAACCAAATCCAAATCCCAAACCCGATGCCCACACACTCAAGTTCAAGGCCCAACTCAGCCTCAGGCTGAGGCTGAAACTGAATCAGAAACTCCGGCCAAAAGCTAACGTGAGCAATCCTAATCCGTCCCAAATAGTTGGCTAGGTCAGCAAAGGGAAGGCGTTGAAGCAAAGCGATTGATGCTCTACTTTCAGCTTTGCACAGCTGATGCTGAATTATTCTGATTATTCGCAACACAAGCAAAGAATAGCACATGATAATAGTTAAGTCAAGCAGGTCCAGATGACGAGGGTGACGAGGAAAATGTCTTCACCAACGGACGTGCAAGAATTAAAAGCGTAAACAAAAAAAAGTAGAAGTTGGAATGCTGCAGTTGAATGAACTCGACTCGGAGATACCCCAATCACAGCATTTATATATATTGAATCGATTAAAACTTGGCTTCTAATTATATTGTCAGATTTCTTTTCAAAGTGTTCTGCATACTAAAATACAAGCGGTACATATCTGTATTTAAAACTCATACATGAATGAATACGAATTTTGAATATGTGTTTAATATTTTCTTATTTAAGCTGCGAATTGGAGGAAGAAAGCAGTCTCCAGAATTCTTGTTCTGCTCCTGCCCATTCAAGAACAGATTAAGCGCACTTTTAACTAATTTGTCTCAGAAAATTTAGAGTCCATTAGAATTGGAAAGTTTTTTAAAGCATCCTGTTGAACCCTCCCTTGTGACACCCTCCCAATCTAACGTAACTAAAACTTTACCCAACCCATTGCAATTTATCCAGTCCAATCCATTAGAATGTGTTCTGGAGTGTCGATATCATAAATCAATTGTAGTTTTTATTGTTATCGGTAATCGATTCTTATTGATATTGGGTAAACAGGCAGACAGTCAGACAGGACTAGATCGACTGGGCTGACATACTTTTTCGGAATCGGAATCTGAGATATTTCCTTCTGTTATATACTTTGCATACTTTCAATCTATCCTTCATTTTCCACTGAACCCATAGCGAATATAAAAGTTTCCATTGTGAATACCATATCAATATTAATTACAACATCTTGACCTTTAAAGCCCAATGCTAGTATTATATTAAAAATACGATAATACCTAGATTTAGAATAGGGTGTCTTTCAAAAATCAGTGACGTAAATCGGAAATCGAATATAAGGAAAAGTATTTTGATTGTTTGGAAAATATATACAATTACCAGATGTCAATCGAAGTGTATCTGTATTCGTCTTGACTGCATCTTGTCACGTTTCTTTAAATATTGTTAAATATACGGCATTTTCAGTTTGATAGCGTTTAATATAATTCTCAAGAAAACCTATATAAAACGAGATGTTTTTTGGTTGTCATTTGCTTTGTCTTTAGCATTACTGTGTGTGTGTGTGTGTGCTGAAGCTCTTATATATAAATACATAAATGTATGGGAATAGAGTGGGATTTCCGAATTGGAGAATTGGGGAGTGGCCAAAAGTCATTCATGTGTTGGTATCTGTAACTATCAATTCACAAAGTTGACACTTTGCTGGCTTTTGTTTAGGGGCATTGTCGCAATCAATGAGCCAGAAATGTGTGCGAAATGAAGCCGCACACACACACACACACACGCACACACACATACACACACGCACACCACACAGCATACAAAACACAATTGACAAAAGATCGCAAAGAAAGAAATTCATTTGGCAAGGCAGGCGTCACAAAGCAAAGAGCACAAAACACAAAAATAAAAATATAGACGAAGGCCAGCTGCTGCTTCTAGGCAACTGGCAACTGGCAACTGGCAACTGGCAACTGGGCACTGGGCACTGCTCGTGAAGCTCGTGGCCGGGCTAATTAAGTATCGACTCATTCCAATACACAGAGGCGGGGAGTGGGTTTGTTGGCAGGTGTTGGCTGAAGATGTCAACTAATTGGCATTTGATTAAGTTGAAGGTGCACCTACCTAAATGAACTTAATTAGCGCTCAAGCATAGAAACAATGTATAGGAACCGTATTAGATGCCGAATTGATTTATGTGTCTAACAACAGCGACTTCTTGGTTGCAGCTTTCTGCTTCCTGTTTCCGGTTTCCTGTATTCCCAGTTGCTTCCTGCTATCGTGACGTCTTCACTGTCTTAACCGTCTTGACAAACTGGCTGGAAACGCTCGAAAGCACTCAACAGACTAGAGCCAGACATTTCTGTTCGCCAGTTGGTGTGAACAATTTGTTCAGAGGTTTGTCAAGTTGTTAGCGGCACAGAATGCAGCAGGTAACAAAACAAATTGTTTTCAAAACAATGTAAAATGCATCAAGTTACCAACAACAAAAATCCACTAAATCATTTATCATGCGCATAATAAATATCGAATGTTATTCTCTCAGCTGCTGCTCAAATGTAATGCTGACGTAATTTTCGAGCATTACGAGGCTGCAAATTGGTTGAGGATAAGGTTTCACTGCAATTAGAACTTGTTTTTTGCCTGCAAATTGCAAAATGCAGCTTCTATCACAATTTGTAACCGAGTTTTTAGATAATGCTACAATTCATATCTGGTATTTGCAATATATAATAATTGCAATTAAATTAATTTGAACTAAACATTTCACATTTGTAACTAATTAATTAAAATATAATCAAAGGAGGACTGTGGTCAGTTTGCATGCCATTTGATAACGCTGTAGATTTGAATTAATTTGATTTCAACTCGTAATTGACAATCCGTTGGGCCATAAATTCATATAATTAAATGAACATATTTGGACAAATGTTCACATCGCATAAAATGGGGTTTCAAATCAAATTTTGAGTGAAATTCGATCCATTTCACCAATGTTTGTCAAGTCAATAAGTTTACTTAACCTACAGCTTTAAATATATATTCAACAATTTAGATTTCCAAAATGCCTTTGTCAGACTTTTTAGTTGCTGCTGTTCGGGAATTAAATTTCAAAGCCTGCGTTTGTTTGGATTTATATACACATACATATCTTGCCAGTGTATATAATTAGAGAATTGAAATGCAAGTTTTTTTTTTAATTTATTTTTTTTACTTCAACAAATCTCAGTATATATATATTTTACCGTACTAGTCTCAAAAGGGGTCTATAAAAATTTGACCAATTCATTGATCCGATCAGCGCACTTTCAACCCGTATTAGTAATTGAAATTGAATTTGTTGCGGCGTACACTGAGTGCGGTCTAACATTTCAACTATATGCGAGGCAGTTGTAAATGCAAGCGCGACAAATTTGAAAGGGGATAGCTTTAAATTATGCCGTTACGTTGCTGTTGCACGTTGTAAGTAACTGAGCACCCGCTCAACACTTACCAATGTGGGAAAGGGTGCATTTGCGGTGAGCAACAGCTGCCACCAAGCCCACTCCTGACATGGCTGTCAGCCATTAGCTAATAGCCAATTAAGTAATTAAGTGGCCAAGGTGCAAAAACGTGACAACTGCAAATTGCCGTTACGAAAACAACAAGAACTAGCAGAAATAATTTATGTTTGCGTGAAGTGTTTTTTATTTTTATTTTTTATTTTGTTCTTTTTTGGGCCCAGTTTATGAGTCGGTTTCACGTGGCAATGGCCAATCGATTAGCTGGTGCTGCTGGTAATTAAAGTCACGTCTGACATCTAATTACGAGTAGTTTTCCGACCCAAATTGCCAGCATTAAGGAAATTAATTCCAATTTTTTTTTAATGCAAACTAAGCGTAAGTAGAAAAAAATGGCGCTGAAAATCTGCAAGCCTTGGAACTGAAATGCGATTTTAATAAATAGTGTTCAGCAACAATAACAACAACAGCAACAACAACAACAACAAAGCAGCAGTTGCAGCAACGACGGACGACATCGACAGAGCGTCTCTAAAATTAGAAATTACAATTTGCAGCTGGTGGCTGTTGGCTGTTGGCTGTTGGGAAGGTCATGACACACATTACCACTGCAGCGCCACCTGGCGGCTGGGGAGCAAAACTACACGACTTGAATAATTGTCGAGCAGGCAGCAGAACCAGTGTGCTCCCAATGCAGTGGTACACATACGCCAAGAACAACAGCAATTTGTAAATATTAAAAGGGTTTCGTTTCTAAAGAATACTATTCTAAGTTTAACTAAATCTACTTGTCAATTTATTTAATGTTATTATTATTATATATATGTGATATATTTAAGACATAGTAGACATATTTCAGCTTTAAGCTGCTCTTGAAGCGCATATGTATGGAAGTTCATTGGATATTTTACAAGCCATAGCGTAGTTTCAAATTTATATTCAATAAAATAGACAAACCTCTAGGCTTAACTTAATTTTTCCTTTCAATTCGCAAGGACTACATATATATATTCAATATTAAATTATTGTTTGTAAAGTCTCAAAAACTTTCTGGAAAATAGGAAACAGACACTGAGCTGTGCTGCTGCTGGGATCCAGACAACAGCTTAACTCTAAAATATCGGTCGAGAGAGCAAATTTCATTAAAAATTGTTTAATTTCAGAAATGAGTTTTTTCTTAAACATGAGATTTTGCATTTCTAGCATTTTATATATTAGGAAATATATTTCTGAATAATACAAAAGAGCCTTTCTAGATTTAAGAATTCTTCTTGTTGTATCTAGAATCTATTTCTAAAGAGCATATCATTTTTTTCAGTTTTCATTGCGATTAGTAATTTAACAGGTTCAGGTTGGCGATCACATTTTTTGATTGAGCTGCTGATCTGCAGGGAAAAGCGCGCATTGGTGTCACTGTGCAACTTGGACTGTAATTAAATCCAGCTTCAATTTATACGGGGGCGATGGCCAAATGGCAGCTGGCATAAAGAAATTACACAAATCCATCAACGCACGCAATGACACCAGACGGACGTAGGCGCAACCGGAGCTGCTGCCGAAGCCGTAGCCGGAGCCAGAGTTAGAGCAGCAGCAGCCACAGCCACTGTAATTGAAGTCCGGTCACAAACGAGAATAACGGGCTGCACTGGAGTCACAGTTAGGCAATGTGGAGCTGAATGGGAGGGGGGCGGGGGCTTAATTATCAGGTCTTGAGGTCTACCAGCATACGTTTCCGGTTCTGTATCTATTCTCCGTGCCCGTCGCTCTCACTATCTCCGGATGCATCGCCTCTTGCGCCTCTGTCTGTCTTCACATCTCGTGTTCATCTTAATTTGGTTTCATGTTTTATTTCGAGGAGCCCATTGCCAACGAAATTTGCAAGCCAGCGGCAATAAAAGTCAACAACAACGACAACAAGGACAGCTTAGCATCATTCCAAATGCCAGCGTCGAGCTGGGAACATGGTGCTCATCGTTTGGCCACAGTCAGAGCTCAGTGGCAGAGCCAGAGTCAGAGCATCATCATTATTGTCATCGTGATTATCATTTCATGGTCATCGTCATCATGGGCAGTGACAGCGCAGTCAGAGTCAGTGCTGTCAACGGCAAGGGCCTACAACACCCAGCCCCAACCGTCCCTCTCGAAAGGGCCTTACATTGTCAGCAACACGTTGTGCAGAACTGGGATTGCTTTGCTTTAGGGGGGTACGGGCTTTAGGCTCGCCGCTTGGCGCTGCGATTGGGATTGGGATTGAAGCTGGGGATCTGGAGATTCCAACAGCCCATTTCTGTTGCTCTATTTTGTGCTGTAACCCTATGCCAGTCTTGTAACCATAGTCGTCGTTGTTGCTGTTATTGTTGATTTCATAGCACTCGGCCAACTTCAATTTCATTTTCATTTTGTGCTATTTTGATTTTGCCCAACGACCTGCTCATCTCAATGGCGACAGCAACAAAAAAAAAACCTTTTTTTGTGTCATGCTCTTGTTGTATTTTATTCATACACAAATTTAATTCAATTTGCTGTAGACACACTTGAGTTGGGCAGCCACGCGCTTTCTGGCTGAAGGGTGGTCCGTTGGGGGGAGGGGGTTTGCAGAGAGGGGATTTGTCTGTAAGTGGGGTTCACTGTTGTCTATTTTAGGCAGACGGACAGCATAAAGCAGTGCACAGGACATCGACCCAAGTGGATTCTATTATTAGATGAAACCCAACCAAGTTTGTAGTTCTCAACTTCGAGTTCACTACTACTACATAATATATGCGAAAGGTCCGCTGTGAGTATCCCCATACATTTGCTTGTGTAGCTCAGCAGCTGCTCAAGTATAAGTTGGTTCCTCTTATAGATTGTATTGATACTTTGCTGCAGTTTATTACTTAAAATACTTCTTTGTTGACTTTCTATCAATTCACAAAATTTTTATTTTTTGAATAAAGTAAGGAATCAAATGTGCCCTTAAAATATTTAAGTGTGCCTGATTGAAATATTTGGTTCTGATTCGCAAACTGTAACAGTTGCAATTTGATTACACAAATTTCATAAAATTAATAAATACACATAGTTTTAAAATCTTATGGCTACGTTCATTGGACGATAAAAATCGATAAAAACGATAAGCGCAACTCGATTGAAGCACATAGCTCATACAATCTTTCGGCAAGAGTTATCAAATTTGAATAGTAGATTATTGGCGACATTCAAATATCGGCCAATCGGCCGATACAAAAATAAATATCACATAATTTTCTAAATATTTCCAAAACCTATATCTCAAGCAATATTGGAGTTAGAATTACCAAATTTGAAAGGTAGATTACTAAAAACCTTCTCCTAAATTGCCAAAGTCTATATCATGAACCATTTAGAGATTGGGTTACCAAATGCGATTATTCAATGATTATTCACTGGTTAAGGTACAACACTGACGCCTCTCCCTCGCAACCATAAGCAGGTTCTTTGCCAACTTGGATCAGCTTATATGACATTGAAATCAGAGTATTCAGCAATCGGATACGCCCGACCACTGCAACACTTGTTTTCTTTGTGTTTTATGTTTAGGTTGTTGCGTATAATTTATGTGATTTAATTTATGTACATTAAAATCTGTTTACCAACCCGCAATCAGTTTTAGTCAAGTAAGTTGTTGGCTCCCCCTTCCTAATTCCACCTCCCCACCCCCGATGAACGAGATTTTGTCCTAAAGTCCTAAAGCTTACTGGCTCCAGTTAACGTTATCACATCGTCAGCTAAATGCTTAATGTGATCTGCTTGTTATATCTGAGAAGCAAACATCGCTTACAGTTGTTGAACAAAATGTCGGATATCACACATGTGCCATACACAGACACACACACACACACACGCACACTCAAGGCGAAAGCGAAACGATTTTAGCTGAGCGCGATTCGCGTGCTAAGCTCGTAAATTAATTTTTATATCCTTTTCAATTACATTAGCCCGTCGATAGGCCCCACAAACAACTATCAATGCATACTAATGAGCTATGGGATTCGCAGATTGCTTATCAGCAGCTTGTGGCTTGCTTTCGCCTCTTAATTGTTGTTGCTGTTGTTGCTGTTGTTGTTGTTGTTATTGTTGTTATTGCTGGTGTTGTGGTGATTAAAATGTGTAATCAGTGAGGGGCGTAGGGGAAAAATAATTGCTGCAAATAATGCATTAGATGTTCAACTAGAAGCCATTAATTTTCGGCTAGGCAATCCAATGCAATACAGCTTCAGAAAGAAAGAATGGGGAACTACAACAATTCATATAAACGCGTTTACCTCAGCTGCGAACAGTTAACGGCAAAGCCAACGGCTGGCGGCAGTGTGCAGTAAATTCTATGCTCGCTTTTATGAAAGCATTTGAATTAATTATACTAAAAGTTGTGAAAATAGAAAATGTTTTCCACCTGATGCCTGACAATGAGTGCCAGACAGACTGACAGCCAGGATAACAGGCAGGATAGCTGGCAGGCAGATGGGCAGGTGGGCAGGCGGGCAGGCGGGCAGGATGCTGAAGCAGATTCCACAAATAGTTGTGGAAACAGTTACCAAAGGCACAATTGTTGTTCCGTCAGTTCCGGGGCTGCTTGCTTCACGTTAATGTGCAGCCAGCAGCGACTCGAATGTTCTTTGCGCCACTTTGCTGGAAACACACAATAATAAGAGAGAACTATTCACAAGTAGCTTATACGTATTAGACGGTGTCTGTCTGTCTGCGTCTGTCTGTCTCTCTTTGTGCATTACTAGGACGAGTACAGCTACAACTTGTTATTACTTATGTGGGCGTGTGGCAGAAGCCTAGCTGGAAGCCTCGACAGATGTTTCACTTTACACAAGGGTATCTGCTCAAATATGTATACTTATACGCATTTATGTCTATACTTTGTCTAAGTATATACATGTTCTTCAAAGTACTTATTATATCGCTTTATCGCATTGCAATAAGCAATAATGCAGAGCTCAATAGAATGGAGTGTGGTTTGCTGAGGCAACAATATAAAGCAATTGCAAACTGCCAAAACAACTGTAAAGAATAGCCCTTAAAATGTTTGTAACAAATTGCTGAAATGAAAAATTCATAACCAAGTGCGATTTCCGGTTGCTACTTAAGTAACTATTATCTTTGTAAAACCTAACCACCTGGGCACCATCGATCCACTCATCTGTGCCACAGAAACTTCTTCTGGGTGTGTGTGTGTGTGCGCAGCAAAAGTTGTATAAAAAGGTTTGCTAGAGAAGGATGGGTTGATGATTGGAGGCAATTACCTTTATATATTTTTATACTACACATCTATTTATGTTTTTATAAATCTATCTAAAATAATATTCAACCTATTATCAGAGTGCGATATATGTATATTTATATACATATTGTTTTTTATTTGTATGTGTTGTAAACATAGAACATCAATATGTAAACCGTTTAATGGGTACAGAATACAAAAAACGATACTTGGTATTCTTTTAAATTCTGTAACACGCACACACACACACACCCACACAAAATGGCGCTCACTTGAAACTGAAACCCCACTCGACAGTTTTCCATTTTGTTCTCGCTTTTTTTTTTGTTGTTTTCTTTTTTTTATTAAAAAGATACTCGAGGTTTTCGAAGACGACGTTGGCGACAGTGCCGACGGAAGCACGTGCTCTGCAATAGGGTGGGCTTGGTGGTGGTTGTAGGTTGCAGGTTGCAGGTTAAAAGGGTGTGGGTGGTAAGCCCCAAACTGCTGAACTGGCCACGCAATTTCTCTTTTACGTTTTCGCAAGTAAACGTGCGAAAAACGCCGCCCACAAAAACGAATAAGAGAAAATCATTTGGCAGCTGGTTGTGGTGGCCTTATGTACCTGTAAGTCTCACCGCCTTACTACACTCAGTATTGGTGCTGCATACAGAGTTCGCGGAAGTGGCAACCGTTTGCTCAAAGTGTTCCGCTGATTCGGGCAGCTCACGTGCATCTTGTGTACGCGTGATTTGTCTGACTTTGTCGCATTTGTCGTGTTTGTTCTTTACCCACTCCACAAGTCACGTTGTGGAATGCCACAGCATTCAAAATCTGCAAATATTTTCTATGTGCACAGTACTTAATCATTCCACTTCATCATTCAATCGAAGCACAGACAGATTATAAGGATAACCATTTAGTGATTGCCAGAGAAACGCAACGATATCATTCTCTTTAGTTCTCTCTGAGACTGTGATATTAACTATGTTCCACAAATATTCCAATAAATTAGAACTATGTTTTGGCATTTTCACTGTGCACCGGTAACTATAAATAAGTAACAACCGGATATGCTGTCAATTTTTCTCCATTATAATGTTACTGATAGCAGACTGATAGTTTAACGGGGAACGATTTTAAAATGAAAATATTTTCTTAAAAAGCGCTATTAAGAAAATTTTGCATCTTAATCTCAATTTTATTTAAAAGAGTATAATTGGATTGTGCAAATTGTATTTAACAGGCAGAAGGAAGCATCTCCGATCCATTAAGTGTATATTCTTGACCAGGATAAGATGCCGATTCGATATAGCCATGTCCGTCTGCCCGTCTGTCCGTCTATATGAATCTGCGAATCTCAGAGACAATAAGAGCTAGAGAGTTCAAATTTGTAATTTAGGCTCTCGAATAATACGATTACTGCCTTCGTTTATCGACTTTCGATATATTTCGATTTCCGATAGATATGCAATTTTACACAATTTTAAAGGCAGATGTTTGCTATCAATACAATATATTATATTATTGTTACCATTTAAAATTGTATAAGAAACACCTAACTTATAGAAAATAATTTATACACATAAATATGCGAGCGCATGTGTGGGAAAGAGATGGCGAGCTTAATTTTTAAATTCGATTTTTTATGAATTGAGTGCAATTGTGACCTGCCCACATGTATTTAATACAATTAATGAGAAAAAACATGCTTTAAATTATGTTTTCAATTTTATAATTGAATAAAGAATGTTGATTGCATTTTGCAGAATTTAAATACATCACTTAATATAAATATTGCTGACAAAGCGTCAATTAAGTTAAGTTTAATCAAGTCATTTTCAATATAAATTTCACAAAACAAATAAATAAATAAACGCAAAAGCCGAAAGACGCCTTGAAATTGTCGCGAGAGGTTTGAAAATCGCTTAAAATGTATTATTTGTTAAGATCGCTCAGAAAATGTTTTTGGGTTTTTTAAAAATCATTTGTAAATATATGAAATGATTTTTGTAACAGTAAAAATGCTTGCCTTAAGTGAACATAATAAAAAAAATAATCAAAAATAAAATAATTCAAAAAGATATTTTAATTTTAGTAAAAGTGTATTGTGGTTAAAATAAAACATAAGAAAACATGAACCATGTTTTTTCTAAAATTTAAAATTTCTTCTAAGACATGTTTTTTATGTAATGTTATTATTTATTTATTTTCATTTTTTTTTGGGTAAAGTCTTGCAAATAAAAAGTTATAAGTAAATGAAACAAGAATTTGATTGGTTTACACAGTTGACAAGGAAAATACATATGCACTATCATAAACATGCAAGTCCCATAAAAGTTGGCAGTAAGAATTTTATACAATTTCCAAAGCACAAACAAAACGGTTAAATGCAATATGGAAAAATGCCAGGCACAAGGTGCATCAGTGGCTCATGCTGAAATAGTAGGTCCTTTCTTAAGCCAGTGCATAATGCAGAATCAAAACATGTTTACCGTCATCACACATACACACACACACGCACAAGACAGCATTGAAATTGGCAAGGCTGCCTTAGCTTCCACTTCGAATCGGATGTGCTTGAGTAACAACTTGCAAATAATTCACGACATGTGTGTGTGTGCTGTGTGTGTGTGTGTGTGTGCTGTGTATGTATGTGCGGCTAGACAGTCCAAACTGCCCAGAACACGAACAAGCAGAAACATCAATTGTATTAGCTCATTGTTATCGCTATTTGTACGCCCGGATATTTGTAAAATAATGTCAACAAAAATCCAATTTCCTTTTAGCTTCCCGTTTAAATATTGCACATATTGCCACAGAGGCGACTCCGTTGTGGTTTCGTTGACTCTTTTCAGCACTCGCTGGAAAGTGTGGGAAGACATAATAAACTAACCATCGCTCTGGCAAAGTGCACTTGCCATTTGTGCTGCGAATTGGTGGCAGTGGTTGTGCAAGGCACCACTGAAAGGTGCTGGTGGTTCGCCTGTGGTGCATGCCATCAATTAGCCTCTCACTCAGGTATCTTAGACATGGCTGGAGCGCAGTTTGAAGCGTGGCCAGAACGGCTTTATATATTTTTCAACTCATAGTTCTCAGCTGGCACGTTTTCTGCTGCAGTCGATTCAAACAGTTTACCTTTTTCTTTTCTTTAAGCGGCATATCCGTTTTCCGCTTTCCGGCATCCGGTACACTTCATCAGCAGTGGCCCTAGCGCAAAAGCTGAAGCCAAACTCGATTGCGGATTCACAGCCGGAGCAACTGCAGCCGCATACCGATTACTCTGAATTGTTATAATACAATTCAGCTTAATTTCCTAGCGTTTTGCTTTCTTTTCTTATGCTCAAGTGCGTCTAAGTGTGCGAGTCCTTTTGTTGTCCACATCATCATCTTGTACACCAGCACAACATGATCATCATCATCATCATTGTTTCCATTTCCATCTGCGTTCAACGTCGTCATCCTCATCCTCATCCTCATCATCAACATCATCATCATCATCATCTCGTCGTTCTCGTTGCCATGCACTTAATTTCCTCTGTTCACGTCGTTGATTTTGCCTTGCCATCGAAGTGTTTGCCTTGCACTCCAGTGCTTGCCCAGCTTAGCTTAGGAGAGGACCACCTGACCTTCAACATAGCCTATGGCCTCACCCCTGTCACCAACTTCCTTTTGCCCATACTCTTCAGCTCTGGTGCCACATTATTATTACCGCTGCTGCTGCTGCTTTGTAAACTATAATTTATTTCAATCCAATTTTAATAGATATTTATGCATTGTCTTCCATTCGTTTCACGCGGACTTAAATGTTGACAACATTTCCGACATGCCAATAAATAAAGTTTGCATGCTTGATTCGTTGACAATTCGAAATGGGACAAAAAATAGAAAGGAAATAAATGAATCACATTCGCATTCAAGCAAACCGGAAATCTTATGAAATTCGAATCATGTCAGGATGGTAATCAGGCTTGCATTTGAATTTGAGTTTGAATTCCCAACAAATCCGATAAAAAATAAACCACACAATTTTGACAGCAAACCAATATTTATAAACTGTTTATGCTAAAAATAAATAAATAAAATAATATAAAAAAAAACCCGTAGGCCGATGCCTTAATACTTATGAACGCATGGTCGAAATAAAAAATAAATAAATAAATAAATAATACGGCTTTACACAAGAGACCAAGCGACAAAATAGAAATATGTATATTCAAATCACATTTTTCCACTTTTTCAAATTATCACAAAGTGTTCCATTAATCATGGGCAACTACAAGGTAAGAATTGTACAAATTTACAGACACGAATTGGATGTTTTGACACTCCCTCTGAGATAGATGCAGACATAGGGTGAATGACAAAAATATTCCTAGAAACGTCCTTGGTCGTAATTGATGAGCGAACGTTTAAAATGGGTTGAAGTGAAAGTCAAACTGCTCTATACAAACTACATATATCGACAACTGATAACTTACTCAGCACATTTTCAATGGTTTCGGAATGCATTCCAAACAAAGCAAATGTTGTTGCACGAGCGAAATTGAGCTTTTTGCAGCTCTTTACAAAACGAAACGAATTTGTGAAAATTAATACTGACAGAACACAGAAATGAAGTGAGTGAGTGAGTGAGTGAGAACGTATTCTAAGAAAACACTTTTTGAGCTGTTTGGCAGTCTTCATATAACGAGAAAATCACATTAAACATGGCTATTGTTGTTGTTGTTTTTGGTTGTTGTCGCTGTTGGGCGAAAGGTCGACAACAAAACTTTGAAATGCATAAATCATTTTGTCAGCGAGCACATTGAGAAGGGTAGGGGGACAGTTGAGGCAGTCTGGCAAACAGGTGTGCTGCAAAAGAAGTCAGCAGCGTTAGCAATTTTGCCAAGTGCTAGGTAACAGCCATGCATATACAAACACACATTTACATATATATATATATACATATATATATATATATATATATAGATATATTATATATAAAATAGATATATAAATGCATAAGTACAAATATAAATTGCTGCGTCTTGTTGCTGTTGCTGTTGCGCATTTCCACAAATCTATCAATAAATAATAAATGTATGCTTCATTCAGTTTACTAGAAGAGGACGCTCGAGAAACGCAACAGAATGCCATCGTGATGCTGTGTCAATGGAAATGAAAATGGAAATGGAAATGCCAAATGGAGCCGTTCATGCCGATGCTAAATTCTGCTGATGCATTACGCTTGTTGATAGCCTTGCATAAAAGATGTTCTTTTACGGCAAACCGTCAAGTCATCCAAATTTGCCCAAATTGCAATAAAAGAAAAAAGTAAGCATGGCTATCTTAGACAAGCCAAAAATTACATGCCTCCTTGTGTATTTAGTGTCTTTCATCATATATGTATATAAACTTTAAAGTTTTTTAAAGTATTCTTAAAGTGCTATTTGTAGGCATTTATTCATTTCGTTGAATCTTTCCGATATTTCTCCGAATTGTATTATAATAATTTCGCAGAAGTTTTCAATCCAGAACCTCTTCAAAACTAAATAGTGCAATTGAGTGTAACGACCATCAACTTGAAGTTAATCAAAGCGCTTCTAGAAGTACGCAATTTAATAATTGATTTCGTCACTTCTCAATTCTCTGACTTGAAGTCTTTTTGGGGGCAATCCTTTTCAATTTTTTCATATTCTTATAACGAATGTATATGGCTAAAACGGCCTTCCGTGTGTCTTTTTTTTGACAACCGTAAATCAAAAGAATTGAATCTTCGAATATGCACTAATATTTGCTAAGATTGCAGTGGCATATCCAGAATTTGAAGGCTCGAGTCGCCAAATTTGATAGGAATGTTACTAGGAACACTCATCCCGACTTCAAAAATCGGAAAAATCAATTTCTCGCGCCACCGATTTATAACCCGTTGGGCAGTTGGCCACAAGAAGGTGCTTATCAGCTGTTATCAGAGTATTGCGCAGTCGGTTACACCCTACTGCAACTCTCACTTGCTTTAGTTTCGAATATTCATTGCCGGCTGTCAGTGCATAAATTTAGATCCCTGCCCCAGGCAGTCCCATCCACGAGCTGTTTCAAATATGCGCATTGTAATTTGACAATGCTCGGAAGGAATGCACAAGTTGAGCCAGATGATGGTCAGAGTGGAAATGCTGCTGGTTATGTGTACGCAATGGAAGTGGAATATTACGATTGAAGTGGAACACTATATTATACACACTGCCAGTGATTTAGTACTTATATGTTGAGCAGATGGCTAAGACAGTCGTTTTAAGCTCGTTTCAATAATTTTGCTTGATAATTGAATCGTCAATACTCGACTGCAGCTGCATTTTTAATGCTGATAAAAGCTGAGAGAAATCTATTAATGAAAAACAAAATAACACGGTTGAAAAAATGTTGCCATTTAATGTGCAGAGAAAAGTTTCAATGGGTTTTATAGAAAATGTCAGGCAAAGGATCTATTCTCGCAGGCTGACGGAAAAGGCTAAATTGACTCGGTTGCTGATCAAAAATATATTTGCTGGGAAACGCTTTCTTCTGCCAATTACATATGTACCTAGATAGAAAATTGGGTATTTCCCTGGAGACCAACTTAGACAAACGGCTGTGTTTGTTGTATCAAGTCAAAAGCTCTCAAGTATGGGGTGAATGCAAATTTTGATATTAACATGCAGGCGAGTCAACTAAACTCGACTGTGTTATACACTGCATTACTTTTTTGGTCAAGATTAGAAACTTATACAAATAAGTATTAGCTGATATCTTCTCTTTTTAAATAAATGAGTGAACGAGTCTAATTATTATTCTTAATAATAATCTTTAATATAATATTTCGTGTATATTATTATATTCTTTACAGTCAACAGTTAACAGTGAGTGAATAAATATTCATAACAATTTAAGCAATTCATTAATTGTAGCGTTCTGATATAATTTTTTCTCGAAGTAAAGTGAATTTAATCCGAACCTTTTTAGACATTGTTATTTTTTGTATATATTTTTTAGTGGTTAATCCCTATGAAAAGGGACTGTAATACCCCAAATACCCATTTTGTGCGATGATTACAAGTCATATGGTGGTGGATGGTTAGAGGGGTCTGGAGGAGTGCGTCTGCTGCTTGTTGGCACAGTTGGAGCAACTGTCGCCGCATATGTGTCAACGACTCGGTCAACATTAAAGGCTTTGCGCCTCCTTCTGTGTGAACTCCTGTCGCGCCACGCTGCATGTGTGTGAGTCAGTGTCCCCTTATGTGTATGTTTGTGTGTTTCCTTGCACGTTTTCATAGGGCGGTATAAACTTTGTAAACTTTTGCATATTCATTTGATCCTTCCCGTAAGTAGCTGGCATAATATGTGAAATCCTTACGGAATTTAATAAGCTTATGCCGCTCAGCTTTGTCCGTCTCTGAATCCTATTCAAAGGCTATCTCATATATTTAGAAATACATGTACAAAATACAAAATTAAGTGAGCACTCGCCCAGCTGGTGCTTATGCCATTTAAATCCAAGGGCATTTCATTGCAAAAACTCTGCCCGACCAAATACAGCAAAAACAAAAGCCACCAGCAAGGTGAAATTTGTTTTATAAATAAACTCAAAAACAAAGCTGGGTGTTATTCTATAAGTATATGCTTATGTATTATGTAATAAAATGTTAATGTGTAGTTAATTCAAAAAACAAATGAGAATAATATCGAAAACAGTGCTTGCTACTTTATTCCATTATTAATTAGCTTCTTTTCTTTATAATGAAATAAGCAAAAATGCTGACAATGTTGAAGAGTTAATGTTTGGTTCCCTTTAGGGTGTTGGCCAGAGCTTTCCAAAGTATAGATATGGTAGGTATTAACCGTCTACTGTCAAGGATCACATTTAGATGGTATAAGTTTATTTTGGCTTCCAAATTACAGTTTAGCCGAATATGTTTTAAACGGTAGTTTCCAGAATCCAAAAAATTGATTTTGTAGTCAATGTTCGACTGAGAGATACCAAGTAAGCAAAAAAACCCAATACAATTACAAAATAAGCAAGTTTATAATGTGCCCCATGTGGAAGGCCATATTAGCTAATGGAACACAACAATTCTGTTCTTTCATGCGATGCATTTCAAGGGACACGAAGCGTTCCCCAAATTCGTGTATTGGTTTTTTTTTTTTTGTTGTTTGCGCAGAACTAAAGTGGTTTATTTTCATTTCCTTAGCTTATTTTGATGTATTTGTTTGTATTCCACTTGGAGAACTTTGACTACTTGCAAAGCGTACACACATCTTGGGAACATTTTGCTGCAGTTGTCAGTTGCCTTGGCAAATCCCGACGCGAGTCTTAGCAAGGGTTGCGGTATCTGTGGGTAACATTCAAAGGGCGACCGCGACTCTAAGGACTAAGGACAACAATTACTTATTTAATTTTTGTGTGTATTTTGCTGCCATGCAGCATGTCTGCTCTGCACTTATCCTGTCAGTCAGCCCTTGACTCAGTGCCCCGCACCCGCACCCACACCCGCACCCTCACCCCCTCCCCGTTGCCAAGTTCCCTTGACTTGGCAGCAGCAGAGCCAGCATCGGCATCAGCTTCAGTTACAGCTGCAGATCGTCCTTTGCGAGTGCTTTGCTGTTAAATGTGGCCAATGTAGCGCCTCCCAAAAGAGCATGAGTGGCAGCACAAGACAGAGAGAGTGAGAGAGAGAGAGAGAGAGGGAGAGAGAGAGAAAAGGAGTGATAGAGATAGTGAGTGGTACATGGCAATTGTTTAGCCCTTTGCACAAAAAGTTTTCTTATTTTCGCGCCTGCTGCTATATAGTTACTTGCTTACTTGCTGTTGTTGTGGCTGCTGCTGTAGTTGTTGCCCCTTGGGTGCTTTATTACAATTTAACTTTTCTTTTATTGCAACATTTTTGCCTTTTGCGTTCGTTGGCCTTGCGGCTAACCAAGTAACCAACACACAGCCCCAACCAAGCCGACCAGAGCCAAACACAAAGGTTCAACTGGGTGCTGGCCACAGACACTGAGAGACTCTGGAACTTGGGTCTGATTATGTGCCATGTGCCATCTGCGTCGTGTGTGTGTGTGTGTAAGTGTGTAAGTGTGTGTGAGCATGTGAATAACAACAACAGCAATAACAGCTTGGACAAAGCTCATTTTTATGCTGCCTTAAGTTTCATTTTACGCTTAAGATTTCCGACTACAGCCTCCACACACACACACACACACACACACACAGACACACAACAAACAGAAAGGAAAAAGCAGAAAGGCAGCCCGAACCCAAACCGAACTCTGACAACGGCTTTGAATCCGGCAGCTGTCCAACGCGACCTGCCATGGCCCATAGCCCAAAGTCCATAGCCCACAGCCCACAGCCCAGAGTCCACAGTCCATAGCGGCCATATGCATGGTAGGTATGTGTGTTATGGCATTTCTTTTATTTTATATGTATTTTACTTCATTTCACTGCTGATTGCTGCCTCTGCTTCTGCTGCGTCTTCCTCTCCTTGCTTGCTTCCTTGCTTGCTTGCTTATGTTGTATGTATTTCCACTTCTTGCCTCATGCATATTTGAATGTCCCTTAAAGGCACTTCAGTGCTCTTTGCCGCTTCTGCTTATATTTCAGTCGTTCTTGTTGTTGTTATTGTTGTTGCGGCTTCTGTTTAGTGTACCACACACACACACACACACACACACAGACACACAAACGAGAGCATACAACAAACACACTTCACATCCCACATTGCAAAGGCACCTAGCAAAATCATCATCAGAGTTGACGGCCGCCATTGCCGCAGTCGCCGACCTTAATGGTCAAATGTCTGTGAGTGTGTGTGTGTGTGTGTATATGTTTTTTCTGTATAGTTATGTGTGTATGCCTGAAAATGATTTCTTAAACTGCAATTCATGCCCTGCAATTGCGATGATGGCGCGTTTTTATTGCTCTCTCCCGCTCTCTGTCGCCAGCCAACCCCCCAGCGAAAATTTAATCGAGTTTATCACATTATTATTTGGACGGCCTCCTGCGTGTCCTGCCTTGTCCCTGTGCAAAGAAGCACTTAAGACGTGCTTATTAGGCCCTATTAGTAATAATTGCACTACTGAGTCAATTTAGGTATCTTGTGCAGATTTCCCGTTATCGTCATCAACATCATCAGCATCATCATCAGCACTAATATCATTATTAGCCTTATCCTCAAACATTATCTGTAGCCCCAGGTACACCTTAGACAGACAGACAGACAGACAGACACTTGACTTAATCTTATTCTCAGTTTGGCCTTTGAATTGAGTCGATTTCCGTGCTGCGCACTCGATTCATTTAGCTGGAACTGACCAAAACAAAATGATAAATATATGCATGGCAATGTTTTTAAAGCCAATGTTTTTAAAGCGCTTATTAAAACCTGCCACTGAAATGTGATATGCTCCCTCTCAAGGGAAGTAAATATGAATTGCAAAATGCTCTCACTGAGAGAATCAAAAAGGTATTGTTGCTGCAACTGTTAACTAATTGAAAACGAAAAATGGAATCTTTAATTAACATCTAGACGACCTATTCTTGACCTATACTCACATGTTTACATATAAATATGTATATTCATCGAGTAAATTAAAATTGTGAATATTCATGCTACATTGTAGTGTGTGTATAATGTAGAATTATAGTCGCATCACATCCTGGCTGAGGAGGATGGGCCAGAAATTTGACTCGCCTGACCTTTTGCTGTGCGGCAGCAACTCAATTTGAGGCGAACTCGCCGACGATACCATTAAAAGGCAAGCACGGCAAATATTTTGCCAAACAAATTGAGGGACAAAAGGCGGGCCAAGAGATGAAGATAAACAGCAGACGTGTTTCTCGTGTGCGAGCGAGACAGCCAAAGGAAAAGGGAGAGTGAGAGAGAGAGAGAGAGGGACAGAGCGAGAGATTGGAATAAGAGCAACAATATACAAATTTTGTGCTAAAATCACAAATACTCAAACTGAAACTTGAACTATGGAATCGCTCTCTAATATAGAGCAACTTTCCCTCTCTGCTCCCATCTCCTTTGCCCCTCGCGTTCTATATACTGTATATGAAGGACTTGGACGGGGGCATCTAATCTCCTTTAGGGAAGCATCGGACAGCGAAACAGTCGTCGAGACAGTCGAGATCAAAAGCTTTTGATAAACTCTAACAAAGCGCCAAAGTATGCGCAAAATGCCACACAAGCACGACGAGAGGTAGGCAGAGTGAGATTGAGAGAGAGAGCGCAAGAGAAAGCGAGAGAGAGAGAGAGAGAGATAGAGAGAGCGCAAGAGAAAGCGAGAGAGAGAGAGTGCGAATGCGAGCTTGGAATATGAGAAAAATGAAGGAAACAACAATAACAAGATGAACAACAACAAAAAAATACAATATTTAAACATTTTATGTTAGGCAAGAGCCCCACTCCTAACCCGCACTGGCACCCGCCCCGCACCCGCCCCCGTTTCTAGCCCCACAGTCGGAGTATGTGTGTGTGTGTGTGTGTGTCTTCATTTGGCGCAGCTCATTTTGCGTTTTCATTCTTTTGGTCGTCGCACAGCCGGCGGGCATTTCATTGTTTGCCTTTTTTGTATCTGGCGCTTTTATCTTGCCACTTTGGCATTGTTTTATGGCCACCCCAACGCAACGCATCGCATCGCATAGCCCCTCCCCCAACCTCTACACCGACCACCCCCTCGCACCCCTAATTGCATTAAGCGCCTTATTAGATGGCACAGCAATTTGCACATTTTTCGTGTCAATTGTGAAGCAATTTTATTACTGACAAAAATAAAATACTATAAACAAACAACAAATTGCAAGCGAACTTTAAGGACAGCCACAAAAAAATAATTAAAATATTTAATATTTATGACCACCGGAAATACTATCAGTTTCAATTATCTGCAAGCCAAACCAATATCTATGAGAGTTGGAGGCAGGTAGATAAAGAGAGAGAAAGAGAGAGAGACAGAGAGAGAGAGGGAGATAGAGAGAGAGAGAGAGAAATTGAGAGATATCTCTGACAATTATTTGTCAGAAAATTAAACACAGAATGTGGCAAACATTTAATTTTTTTTTTAAATAATTAGTTCTTAAAAATACGACGAATATTTGTTACACTTTGAGACTGCAGAATCACAGTGATTAATTCATTTTTCTTACCTTGAACCCATTAAAAATTAGTGAAATGGGTTTTGTGCAAATGAATGTAACAGGCAGAAGGACGCATCTTCGACCCCATAAGGTATATATATTATTGATCAGGATCAAGAGCTAGAGACTTCCAATTTGGAATATACGTTCTTGTATACCCGGCGCAGATAGAGTTTGCTTTATTTTATCGATAACTGCCACATTTCGATTTCAGAGAGCAATAAATGCTTAAAGTTTAAAGGCAGAATCTTCTAATTAATGTATAATATGCAAGTGCATATTATTGTTCAACTGCCTAAATTTCATCAAGATCGGAAAGGAAACTGAAAATGTTTGTGTGTATTCTGCAGAGCCCTGTCACCTAGGATCGCATTTACGTAAGTATGTAAAGACTTTTTAATGAGAACTTTTCCAATCAAACTATTACATATTTAACAGCTGGGTTCAGGGTATATCGTAGTCGAGCTGACTCGACTACATCTTTCTCCCTGTTTTTCTACTGTTTGGATATCACGCATTTCCGCATAATTATTTCAGTGATTATTGCATGCATTATTCTTTGGCCATTTTTTAAAAAATTGTTTATTATTGTGCGATTTATAATTTTCGCAACCTTATTTATTACACAACGCTGCAAATTTAATCCAACTGGATCAATTTTGCGGAAATTAAAATTATTATACGCTCGGCTGTCTCTGTTACTCATCAAATCTCCACATCTGTCTCTGTCTCTGTCTCTGTCTCTCTCTCTCTCGTTGGATGTGGACAATTGTTGATTTATTTGTTTGGTCATCGCGGTCAACCAAGGTACGGATACGTGTAAATGTGTTTAATAAGCGGACGGGCACACAAAATGGCTTACATGCCCCTCAAAGGCCTCATAGTCCTGCGCATCCACAAACAACAGCAGGGACACAAAAAAAGTTCAATCTCTGGCACAGGCTTTTTGCAGCCACATCCCACTCCCAAGGGCCGACCTTTAGCATTGTTGTGCCCCTGTTCATTGCACCTGCTGGCCACAAAGCGGTCAGGCGATGGGGCACGCAATTAAATTTATTAAATCCCAATCAATAATTCAACCTTTGCCTCAATCGCAATACACTGCATTTTTTATGCAGTAAGTGGTATGGCCAAATGGGAAATGGGGAAGAGCGAATAGCACACGCAAAGCAAATCAATTAACTACAACCTCTGAAACACTATCAGAGATAGAGAGAGATAGAGAGTGAGAGAGAGAGAGATAGAGAAGATCTTGTGTATAACACACATGCAAACTTATGCTAATGCTAAACATGCTACATATGAAAAAAAAGAACATTTGATTGACGAAATCTGCGCTTAATATTGCGTTTAAAAGTTGATCTATAAACTGGGTCTACAAAAAACTCAGAGTTGAAAGTTAAAATTTCCAGCTCTTGGAGTCTCCAAGTTCGACTTGTTCATAAATCGACTTGGCCGTTAATGCTGATCAAGAATATATGTACCTCCTGGGGTCGAATTGCTTGCATTCTTATGAGCAGTTTCATTATACCTCTCTTTGCGTTTTGAAGACCACATTTGAGGGTAAACAATCTACAATTTGTGGCAATATTTAAACTGCACTCGTACAAAAACCATTTCATTCAATGAAATGTGTGTGTGTGTGTGATTGTATGTATATATATATATATATGTGTGTGTGTGTGTGTGTGTGTGTGGAGTGAGAAACAATTTCGTAGAGGCAAAACAATAGCGGTCTGGTCACTTTGTGGCCAATTAGCCAGACAGTTAAGGTCCTTCAAAATTGGTTAACTGCGGAATCGTGAAGGTTTCCCTGAGAATTGCAGGACACTGGTCACAGAGCACAGAGCAGTGGATGACAAAGTGGTTGGCTTGGCAAATTGTCATATGGAAACTAACCTTTGGCATTGTGGCTTCAGTAGAGACGCTGGCATGCCTTTGGCTGGCTGAGTGCCAGACTGAATTTGACAAGCTGTGCCATCCATTATGTAAGAAATAATGGGCTTGTAATAATAGCAGCCCGTTTAAACGATGATGGTATAATTAGCGACAGTTACAGAAATCGGACTATTCAAATAGTAAAGTACAAATAAATAGAGGAGACACAAATTCATTATTTGTAATTAAAATATGGCGTTATTCAACATTGTTACTTGTAAGCATAAGGCGTGGAATGGACATCGAATTGACAATTAAGAAAAGTTGTTGAACTTAATTAAATATGGTTTCATAACAAACTCGAAGTCGATTATCATTCCAGGCGACTGCTGCTGCCCATTGGCCTCGTTATTGACCAGCTGGCTACAGTTGCCATTAATTGACGTTGCCTCCTCAATGGCCCGCCAAATGTCGAACGTCAGTGATGGTCGTCTGCTGTTGTTGCTGTTGTTGCTGCTGTTGTTTTTGTTGTTGTTGTTATTGTTGATGGCCTTGTCCAGAGTATGGTCATGGTCCAAGCCCGCATCGCTGAGCAACTACTTAGAGCTGGTGTAGCTTATGCAGTTGCAGTGTCCAGACAGTTTGGTTCAGTTTGCCGCTCTTGTCTGATTCAGTTAACCCGTCTAATGACCAACAATATTAACACACACACACACACACACTTGTTACGATAATGTGTGAGTGTGTAATAGTGTTTAAGCTGCCCGACTGCCCGACTGCTTCAGGCTCTGTGCTGGTCTGGTCTGGTCTGGACTGGGCTGGGCTGGACGGGAGTGCTTGCAGGTCTGTCTGTGGCTTTGGCTAACAAATTGCACCACTGTGGTTTTTGGTGGTGTGCGGCGCAGTACATAAAATATGAGCAGGGACAGTAAGGGTGAGTGCGGGTGTGGGTGCGGGTGCTGGTGTGGGAGGGCTCTATAAATAAGCTCATGTTGGCTGGCCAATTTCAATAGAGTCATAAAAATAGCTGGGCCATTTTGTAAATCCAGGGCAGCTTGGCACAGTCAACGGCAGCGCTTTTAGCAATTTGTTAAACGTCATATGTGCAAGAAAAAGTCAATTAGAAAAAGTGGCCGAAAATTCTTTTCCTATGACCGTGGCATGCGGACGACAACGCCCATGCCGCTGTCCACGCCCCCAAAGCCCAAAGCACACCAGTTACCATTGACCAGTTACCATTTACCAGTTAAGCCTTAATTGATTTACAACAAAAGCAAATAAGAGCAAAAGAAAACAGAATAAAAGTGTACAACAAATACGAAATGATTTCACTTGGCCCGTTTCCGGTTGTTGCCTTTAGCTGCCCTGATTTTGCAGTTGCTGCTGCACTTGCCTGCTTCTTCTTCTTCTTCTTCTTCTATTTCTTCTGCTGCTGCTTTCGAATCAAAAACCAACACGGCAGCCCTGCACAAACTACCCTGGGCATGTTTGCCAGCAGGGCTTTTATATAAGCCACTCAATTGTCTGTTATTGTAAATCTCTTCTGTTTGTAATCGAAACTGTATTTGTGCACTTTTTGAGAGTAACCTGATCGCATCATTGCTCAACATGGACACTGTTTCAAAGAGTATCTCACAGTCGAGTTGAGCTAGTGTTGCGTATACATATACATAATTGACCCAGTCAATTAATAAATGCTCGCTTTGGCCTGGCGCTGGCTTTTGTTCTCGGCGCGCCGTTAAGTATGCTGCACTTTATTTGCAAACGAGCAAAGTTGCAAGCCAGGACACAGCACGAAAAGACAGAGAAAGAGAGAGACGGAGAGAGACGGAGAGAGACGGAGAGAGAGTTTTACGAGTGAGAGTGCGAGTGCGAGTGCGAGCGAGAATGAAAAGGAAAAGCAGAGAAGGGCAGATGGTGTTGGGAAGTAAAAGCGACTTTTACATTTCGCTTTTGACTCGCTGCTGGATGAAATATCTTTATTACAACATAATTAAAAGTACATTTTTTTCCATGCTCATTAGGTTAATGCGGGGCGTGCGGGCTTGCGTGGGGGCTTAACCATCTGCCGCAGTTTGCTTGCACTTTCAATTGATGTCACGTGAAACCAAAACTCGAAAATTTATCAGGCGAAATAAAATATTATTGTTATTGTTATTTTATTGCTACATTGAACACAGCTTAGCACTCACGCGCAACAATTTCAAAAATGAATTAAAACAACTTTTTATTCATATTTTTAATTAAAATAGCTTAGCAATTTATGCAGAGTGCTAAACAAATTAGTTGATTCAATTTTAATAGCACGATTGCTATGAAATAAATGCCAAAAGCAATTTCAGCGTAACTCATTTTTATTACTCGGTATGCGCAAGCTTATATTTATGATTAAAAAGAATAAAATAAACACAATTAAGCCACTGGCTTTCAAGTTGATTCAATTATTTATAGCGCAGTTGTTCGATTAAATGCTAGGATTACTCCCTAGTGGCTGAAAAGAAAAAAAACTTGCTCAAAGGTTAAAGTCAAACCCTGACCGAAGCTCACCTGGTAATTAGAGAGTTACAGAAGCAGATGCAGATGCAGATATAAATGCGGAATCCGATACAGCCAAATACCCATCAGTGCAGAGTGGCAAAAGGACTTCAGAAACACGTAGCAGACGTAAGTAAATGTGCGTGTGTGTGTGTGTGTGTGTGTGTGGGTGGGTGTATCTCTGATTACTATGTGTTATTCCAATTGCATTGAGTATCTAGTATCTGCTATTCACTTTGTGTTTGCTGCTGGCTGTGTTGTTTCGTTGGTGTTACAGATGTGCACACATATATACATATATATATATAAATATATATATACATATACATATGAATATACATTCATTTATATACAATTGCAAGTGCTAACACTCGAGGCTATCGATTGCATGTGCAGTTGTCCGCAGCTGATTGCCTCTGGCAATTGCCAATTAAAATGCGGTTAGTCCATTACCCCCCTCATCACCTTCTTCACTTAAATGTGGCTATCTACTTTATTGCAGCCATATTTATGTTAATTAAATTTCACAATCCAACAACGAAGTCCAGTCTCCATAAACTGCACTTTTAATTAGACAAACATTATGCAACGCATCGAAACTCTACCAGGCAGTTGAAAGTCAAGTTGTAATTGTCACTTGCAGCCAACTGCAACTAACTGCCGTTAGTAAAGAATTAACTAATTCATCTAGGTTTCAGTTTCAGTTTAAGTTTCAGTTTCAGTTTGTTTTTCAAAATTTCATTAAATTCAATTGAACAATTTTTTAAATTGATAATTGCGCCGAATTCATAAAAGTTCACAATAAATACGAACGCACAATTTGTTGGAGTCATATATACGTATGTATGTGTGTGTGTGTGTGTGTTTGACGTTGCTCTTGCAATGAAACTTTTGAAATTTTTATGACGCAAGTTTATTTTCAAACTTTTTACCCGCCTCTTCGGCTGCAAGAAAAAAATAAAACAAAACCTTGGCAGCTGATTCCCGTGGGTCACAATCTGGAGTGAGATGAAGTCAGATAATGAGAAAGACACAGGCCGAAAGAGAGAGAGAGAAAGAGAGTGAGTGAGAGAAAGAGAGAGAGAGGGAGGGATTGAGAAATAGATAGATAGAGAGGGAGAGAGAGTATGAGAGTGAGCATGGAGATAGCAGGGGAAAACTTGTCATATTTTCATTGTTTTTTCAGTTGGTATTTTGACTCACTGGCTGTTTATTACGAGTATGTGACTCACAAAGTCAAAATATATATATGTATACATATATATTATATATATATATATATATATACATCTTTAAAAGGAGAGGAAGAGGATGCTGCAAATGAATTGAGGAGGCGCGTTAAGTTGTCGCCAAGCCCGACTTGTAAACTTTTTTAATTAAGGTAAAGAATTTTTGCCCGCAACTCGACTGAGCTCCGCTCCACTCGATTTTAGACTACCCTCTCAGGGTCTCTGGGTACTCTCACTCTCCGTCTTGGTCCTAAGGGTGCTATGCATTTTTAATACGCCATGAAAGTTTGAGTCTCTTAGCCAAGCGATAGTAATTGGCCAAAACCAATGCGACTTAACAAATATATTCATTAAAAATTCTACAATAAAAGGATTCAGTGTTTCGTCTCGAGATTTTCCAACTTACGACTGTAGAGCTAAGCCTTTTTCTCTGCTTTGTTGTTTTTGATTGGTGTATAAGTCTGTGACACTAGTTTCGAATATTAAAACACTTCAAGAACAAATCGATTTTTCCAATCGCTTCAAGGCTATCCAAAAAAATTAAACATATTTTTATTGATTGTGTCCTGGTTATTATTAATATAATAGTTATAAGTATATTCCAGTGAAATATGAGTATGGGACCTGCAACGTCGCGCCGATAACTTTACAACTTTAAGCACTCGGCACTTTGACGATCTTAACGCTTCTTCTTCCATTAATGCTTATGCTGCTGTTAGATCTGTTAACCAGTGTTGCCACCCAACGCCACTGTAATCCCACTATAACTGCTCGTTCCATAGATAATATTATAACAAAATAGTATAAATAAAATCAAATCATATAAAACAAGGCACGTCAAGGATTAGATACCCTTAGATGAATGCCGGAGTCAAACATGTCATTTTTAAGCAAGATTTATTTATAGCTTTCGTGTTTCAAGTCTTGCTGCAAACTCAATATTATACGGCAGGAGTCCATTCGTAATGTAAAATGTAATGTCCCCAAAGCTGAAGGAGTCTGACACAGACGAACTATCTAATCAAGAGCATATTTATACTCCATTTAAGTCTTACACATGTCACATAAAAATTAGAATACCCTCTGCAAGCGTATAACAATAATCGTATGCTCAATTAAAGTTAATAACAATTAAGAGCGCCCTGCTAGTGCCTGCATTATGATTTAATGGCGTATGCTCAATTTTGAATGCCATGTTAGACAATGTGTATACACCAGAGCTGCTATGGCGTCATAAATAGGCATTATCAACGAGGGCACTGCAAGCGACAGATACAAACTGCATGCGTATGGGTGTGTGTGTGTGTGTGTGTGTGTGTGTGTTGTTGTGTGTGTGCGCGCTTAAGTGTGGCACGAATATATTCAGCAGGCGCCATTTCTAAACATGTGTCAAATTGCGAGTAAAAGCAGAGCTGCCAAATAAAATGACACTTAGCCGTGCAATTTTGACAGCATTTTAATATGCAGGCAAAGCCAACTCACAACTCTGTCTGTGTGTGTGTGTGTGTGTGTTTGTGTGTGTGCGATCTGACGTTGAGCGCTTCAAATTGAAATTACTTAACTGTTAGCTGCACTCGACTGCGTTCTGCGCCTAACCTTTGGCATTTGACTTTTGGCGTTGGTATTTCGGCAAATTGCCGGACTGCCAAGGCATTTGTTGACGCACAGTTAATTAAGTACGCACACACGTACACGTACACACACACACACACACACACATTCAGTCGCACTGAAACAGATAGAGCAATGCAGGAGCCTTTACGCACACCGAGAGTGAAAATGGAATGACAGCTAAAGGCTGTAAACCACAAGGTGTTTTACCAGCACGTTTTATGGCAACGCACGCACTTGGTCTCAGCCTAGCAAATAAAACTGGGCAAGTTAAATTAAAAATGTAAAATTTATACGGGTTGCCTCACTGACTGACTGACTAACTGACTGCTTGCTTGACAAGCCGACTGGGTTGCCAGGATGCGGGCATTGTAGTGAGCATACATGAGCCTGGCCAATTCTAAAAATAGTCGCAATACCACTTGGAATAAATAGTGCGTACAGCTAAGGTGGCAACATGTCCAGGTATAGGTCTCCTCGGATTGGCAGACGTTAAAGTGCCGTCAAGCTAATGCCATTGCAGTAGGCCACGCAGGTACTGCCCATAAATGAGAAATACAAAAGCCTTCTGCAGTCCAATTGCCAACACAATATGTACTATGTGTGCACGTGTGTGGCTCCCACACAGCCATAAACCCTTGACGAGTGAAATGTCAGCACTAAGCGACTTTGTAGTCATTATTAAAACGCCTCACACCCCTTGCCCCCCTCTAACAACAGACACTCAGCAAAGCTTCCAATAACTGCCAAGCTCGTCACAGACAGCATGAGTGGGACTTTTTACGAGTATGTTTCTTCATTTCGATTTGAATTTGCCTGAATTGCAGCAATGCAAGCTCAAAAATCGTTTTTTAAATTGTTTGTTTTTTAAATATGCAGCTTGCAATTGACTGAAAGAAAGAAAAGGTAAAGCTTCGTAAGCGAAAGAAATTCATAATTGGATGAAGATCTTAAGCATTGTTTAAGACCTGATTTTGCTGAATTTATTCCCAACAACATTATTCCGAAATTTATGGCAGATATATTTTTACATTTGGCACTCTAAACCATATTATCGTAAAATAAATAAAAAAAAAACCGAAGAAACCAACAGCAAGCATGGAAACAGTAAATAAACTTTTCAACTCCTTGAAGACCATAAAACAAAAAAGCAAGAAAGATAGAGAGAGAGAGAGAGAGAGAGAGAGTGTGTGTGTGAAAGTGAGAGAGAGCGAATGATTTTCATATAATCAAAGTATTGAGTTTTCTCTTATTTTGCGTGTCTCGTCGCCAGCGACTTCTCGGAGAAATGGCATTAAAACTGATTTATTGCTGCAGATAACTTTGGATTTATGTTGGACTCGCAGTAAAGGCACTTTTCGTATGGTCCTCTGCAAGCATGCCCCACGAAAGTGGCAGCCACCAAAAGCCAAATAGCCATGAGCAGAGCTGAGCAGCGCGCTTCTCTGGCTCAGAGCATCAAAGCGCTTTTAATTAACATGAAACCTTTAATTATGATTTAAAAGATTAGCGTGTCAAATTCACAGTCCATATCTATTGTGCATACGCCAAATCGCAATCTACCCCTAAGACTAAGTACGTATATTGTTTTCTCGAAGAGCGTTTAACAGTTGTTACCCCCCTCCCCATTAACAGCTGCTGTGGCTAAAGGCTAAGCATCGACTGGGATGAATAGAAAGGAAATGATTAAGGCCACAACGACAAGGCCACCCACGATGCCGATGACGATGCCATTGGCAATGCACATCATTTTCCATTACGATGGCTTTGGTCATTAACTTGTCTACAAACATGCGCTGCGTGGACTTTGTCTTTCCTCTTTTTCTTTTTTTTTATGAAAATACTCAGCAACGGAGTTTTTCTGATCATGCACGACATAAACCATGCCAAAATGCATTATCATTAGCATTAATTGGTAATGCTAGTGACAAATAAATGCAAGACTCGAATCAACAACCAATAACAGTTAGCCAGGATTTCTTAATGGGATTTCCTAATCAGGGCATAAGGCGTGTGACTGTATAGTGATATAGATTGAACTGGCTTAAGTAAAAGATATTGCTCTAACTAAATGGAATGTATTACAAATTTCGAAATAGGCAAATTCTTTCGGAACTATTAAATAATTTAAACGCATCTATTGAATATGAATTTGTTCTATTGTTCTAAGAGCTCAACTTGAAAATTTGTTTTTGGTTGCTTATTTGAAGTTAAATAGTAATAATAATAATAATAATAATTTTCTGCTCTTCAATGCCTGTGCCAACCCAAAATAGAGGTATTCCTTGAGATAACATTAAAATCATACAAAATATAAAATGCATTAAGTACTGAATGTGTGGCAAATCTTATAATTGCAATATCAGCGCTTTTTTTTCTTCATATAATATATATATATATATACATATTTATATGTGGGATTTCATATGGAAGATAGACAAATCAGAACCGGTCAAAGCAATTTGCCAACCTTATTGTCATTGTTTCGATACTATGGAGAGCAGCTAATCGAGTCAATAGCGATAACAGTAAAAGTATCGATATCTGATCGGCATCGAGACATTCAGTTGCAGCCAGCAGATGGAAGAAAGAAAGCGTAATTCATATGTTCATTATCAATGAGCACAAATATACAACATATACACTTTATTATATATTTTTTTAAATAAAATAAATAGTTAATGTGTGTTAGGCTAGCTAAGCGATAGAGAAGTGGTATATAAGTGTATTTATTGTTGTGGACAAGCATGTATGCGAACATGATATAGGAAGATTCTGTTACCAGCTGGGATTGCCTCCCAAACATGCTTTGCTCCTTATCTTCTTCCTATTCATTGTTGGACGCAATATTAACGGCCTTTGTTTGGACGTTCGATTGTAGAAAATAAAAAAACGCCCGTCCCCCAAGATTTGTTAACACATATAGTGTGTGTGTGTGTGTGTGTGTGTGAGTGTGTGTGAGTGTGTGTGTTGGCTCGTGTCTGTGCGTGAGCGTTAATATTCATTACAATATGCTTTTAAATGTCAAAGGCAAGTCGTTGTTTTTGGGGGAGGTTTGGGCGGCTGCCTGGCGAGCACGTCGCCATTGCCCCAAAAAACACATGCGCCCATCTTTCCCAGTTTCCAGCCGATTTCATTGCCGTCTCTCTCACGCGCACGTGTGTAGGTGTGTAGGTGTGTGTGTGTGTGTGTGTGTGTGTGTGTGTGTGTGAGTGTGTGTAGCTTTATGTGTGAATGTCTTTGTGCATTCGCCCACTTATTAAAGTTGTTGGCTTTGCCGCTTTTCTGCTTTTCTGCTTTGCTATTTTATTTTATTTATATCAACCGCTCGCAAGTTGCTTTCATAAGTTTATTATTTATAAGTCTCACTCGAGTGCGACACTTTGGACGAGTGTGTTCACTGTTTACGTTTCGTGTCCACGTTTCGTTTCAGTTTCTGTTAGACACACACACACACACACACACACACACGCGCACACAGACACATAACTGCAGTCGTGCAGAGGCTTTTATGAGCGCCAGGCAATCAGTTTATATTTGTATGGTTTATTCACAATTTGCACCCCAAAAGCGGCCAACAGCAAATTTAAGTTTTATTGCAGCTCAAGAGAAAGAGAAAAAATATACACAATGATAGCATAAGCTTTTTTATGCTCACATCATCTTTAATGTGTGTGTGAGAGAGAGAGAGGGAGAGAGAGAGAGAGAGGAGAACAGAGTGTGCACTGTGCAGAATTGGGGTGAAAATATTGTCGCATCAGTAAAAGAACAAAAACAAAAAAATTTGTATTGTATTTTATTGTTGAAGGCGCTCATGTTTTTATGGCACGCATAAAACATTGGTCCGCTGGCCGAGACTGGCTGCTGCTGCTGCTGCTGCTAATGCTTGCGGCGGGGTGTCAAGACGGGGTGCGGCAGCGGCAGCAACGATAAGCCTTGTCACGCCCATTTGCACAGCAGGCGCCGCGCTTGAAATTGAAAATTACATTTGCCAAATGCTTTCATAAAATATAAGAAAACTGCTAACTCAATGAACAAATGAACGTAATGAAGGTCAGCAAGCACACACACATACACACACACATATATATATATATATATATATATATATACATATATACATATATATATATACAAAACTCTTTTAAAATCAAAAAGGTGCGCAGAGTTCGACAATTTGAAATGCTTTTTGTTTATGACTTGCACTCCAAATTAGTTACCGAAACAGTTCCAAACACATGGTTATATACACCTCAGTGTATGTGTGTGTGTGTGTGTGTGTGTGTGTTTGCTGAGCCCTTAAATAATGCACAGGTATTCAGTAGAGTAAAGTACTTGGCAAGCACATAATTCGAGTAAGCCGCTTAAACCCTACTTAGGCTTTAGCGTTTGCCCCTTGTCTTATTTATTTTTGTTCAAATATTTATTACAACGATTATTGATAAGCGCCTTCATTTGCTACCCATTAGGTTGCTTAATTTAGCAGCAACTCTGATTTGTTAAGTTTTCTGCGAGTTATGGCACCATTCCAATAACAATATATCTTAAATTCTTCAATGTTTATGCCAACTTAGAAATGAAATGCTATTTAATTTTTAATTTATGGTTCTTATTTGTTGGGTTGCTTTCCAGAAAAGTGGTTATCGCCTGTCTTTTATTTGAATTAATTGCTTAATTATTCATTTCGCATATACAAATAAAAATGCGCTGATCAGCTGTTTAATTTATTTTCATCCCCTCATTTTGCCACTCAAATGTTGGACAAATGAAAACATTTTTATAACATTTATTTCAGTTAATTTATTGAGGATGAGCTGCGCTTTGACACTATTTTTGGTACTTAAAGATACATTTTGATATTCATTTGTTGCCCATTCAAAATGTGCGTTATTAATTGAACTGTGAACAATTTCAGCACACATTGATCACAGGGCCTGCCACTTATCGATTTTCGATTCGGATACAAACGCGCCACGTTTATTCAAAATGTTATTACAAAATTCAGCTATTTTCATAAGAGAGACACAGCAAAAGCGGGACGGGGAAGGGGCCGGGGACGGGGACGGGGCGAGAGTGTGTGCGCGGTCGCTGGTGTAGTAAAAGTAAATGTCAAAGGACAAACATTGTCGACGACTACCTGGCTACCTGTGACCAAAATAAAAAACAAATCAAAGTTCTTGAGTCGGCGACAAAAAACAAGGAAATTGAAACACTTTTTCATTTTCATATGGCCCAAGGTATTTTGTTTTATTTTGATTCTTTTATTTCAATTTTTAAATGGTTGTCAGCATCAAATGTATGAAAATAACAATAAAAGTATCAGCTAAAGGATGGCAACAGCCGGCAGTTGACTCTCAAGCAAAATGTATGTAAGACGAGAATATACCCTCCTTAATCGACTGTGTTAAAGTTGTGGCATATTAAAATGGCAACAGGCCGCCTGTTGAATGTCAAAAGTAATATCAGCAGCTAACACTGACTGACTGACTGACTGACTGACTGACTGGCAGATTGGTTGACTGCCAGACTGGCTGACTGGCTGACTGAAAGCCCGACAACTGACAATTGAAAGACATAATGGGAAGCCATGTGTTAGGGAATGTATGTGATAATAGGTTTGCCTACTTATTGGGGCGCACGTAAATTTCCTTAACACACACACTTAGACACTCTTCACTCCCCCCAAAAACTCTGACAAAAAAACTATAATGAAATTTAGGTGACTTTAAAGGCTCAACTGAAATAGCTAATTAACATTCTATGCCAGCGATGGTAGGCGGGGCAAACTGTGCTGCTGCACCAAGTTTGCGATGTACGATGTGCGATGTACAATGTGGCCGATGGCGGGGCGTGCAACAACAAGTATGAGTAGCACATGATTACATTCAACTGACAACAATAACGACAACAACGGCGTCGACAACGAGGCGCTTACAGGCACTGAGCTACAAAGCAAAAGGACTTTAGGCAGCGGCAACAACTAGGTGGCAACATCGGCAACAACAACAACAACAAAGACTACAACAAGGATGACACAGATGAGGAGTCTGATGATGAGGCTGGCATGAAAGCCTCTAAGCCCTTATATTTGCTGTTGCAAGCGACAGCAAAAAACCTGTTCACAGCTGAGCCCTAAGAGAGAGAGAGAGAGAGAGAGAGAGCAGAGAGAAGCTGTGGGGCAACGGGGCGCTTAACAAAGCAATAACAACAACAGCAGTCAAAATTGAGAGGCATACGCACAAAAAAAAGAAGGGAACACAAGAAAAAAAATGTGGCATTCTGTGTGAGAAACTACAACAACAACAATAAGAAACGAGAGAGCTATGACAAGAGAATGCCACAAAAATCAATTTTTGTGCCAATTTTTTTATTTGCAGTCTGCTTTTTGGGCTCTGTGCAAAAGTAACTGCGAAAAAAATGACACCAAAAATCAGAGGATGAAAAAAAGGCAAGAAATACAGAAAGAAATTATAAAAATGCGTTGGGTCCTCGCGTGGCCAGCGCTTCGGTCTGTAGCCGGAGTCTGAGTGCGGGTTCGGGTCCGGGTCCGGGTCCGGGTGTGGGTCCGGGTCTGGCAGGAATTGGTGTCTTAGGTTTGCTTTTACGCTTCATATTTCAAAGTCCGCTGTCTGGAATGCTCTTGATCTGGTCGCCTGTGGGCCTGAGTGTCTGTGTGTCTGTGTCTGTGTCTGTGTTTATTATTCTGTCTGTGTCAAGATTCTGGCTTTGGGCCACGCAAGATTTAGTTTGCCATGCACTCACTCACACACAATTAGGAGCAATCGCAGACTCATAAATCTTGCCACAATTAACTTGCACCCAAGCTGGCAATCAGATACACATACATGTCAGTATAAAAATATAGTTTTATATGCTGAAATTGATCTGGATGCTCAAGAGTTCATTGAATTGAAAACCAAACAGGTCTGAAGGCGGCACAACTTCATTATACCCTTATTACCTAATTTCAAGGGGATCAGGGTATAGTTATATTTTGAAATCCAAATGCTCAAAATTATGGCAAATTGGATGGTTTATTGTTGGCTGTCCTCTTTTTTATTATAATTTAAATGTGTTTCCTTCTGAGTAAAAGTGATTGTACTGAATCCTCAACCAATGTTTCTAGCATGGCAGCCAACTCTACCATTATTTTGCGCATACGCCCCCTGTGCTGGCGATTGTTAAGTGAAACTTGGGGTGTATGACTGACTGAGTGTGTTTGTGTGTGTGTGTGTGTCTGTTTATGTGTGTGTGTGTGTGCTTGTGTGTGTGTCTCTTTGGTTTATGCATCGAGACAGCCCATTTGATGTACGTTGAAACAGTTGTGATTCTCTGCTGAAGTTATTCAAATAGATTCACGCCCACAAGCACAACAATTTGGTAATTTCTGCCTTTCGGTGTGTGCGTGTGTATTTTGTATATATATATATATATATCTTATTATACACATATATGTCGCTCAACTCGACGCGAATGTTTTGATTATTTCAAATTCGCTTTGATTTGACTTTTATTTTATTTATATTATTATTATATATATACGTTATATATATATATATATATATATATATATATATATATATATTGCGTGGCGGGCCTCGATACTCAGTCTTGCAGTCGCCCAGGCCCCAACAAATTTATGCCGACATCGCCTATATTTATATACGCCTTCACCTGTCTTGCCAAAAATCACTTACGAAATTAAATTTGCTGCTGCTTGTCGCTTTCCATTTGTTTGTTGGTGTTTGTTGGCCAACTCTCTCTCTCTCTCTCTCTCTCTCTCACACTCACCCTTCTCTCTTTGTTTACATATTGTCTCTGTCTCTTTGGCCTACCCATTAGCTACCCCATTTATTTTACTTATTTTCCAATCCACATGAGCAGCTCGCGCCTCAAGCAACGTTTCCATCATTCAAGCCATCATCATCATCATCATTATCATGCATATTACAAAATGTTGAACATGTTTGTATTGACTGTCGACTGGCAAACCCACCAAACACAATTAAGGATATAACCGAGCACTGGAAATATGCTCAGCTCTATGCGTTTTTTTAGCTCACTTTTGCAAACCAATAAATGTTAATTGTCAACACCATTTGCCAAGTCAACTACATCAGACAACTAAACAACTAATTGTCATTCGTACAGCTTTACTCAATGCTTATACCTTTGTTTAAGCCCGGCGAGGAAAACAGCTAAAATAATTTTGAAAATACGTATTTTTTATTGTATGCTATAAAATAAAAGTATATAAAAAAAAAACGTATGCCACTTTTAACAGTTGCATTAAAGATAGACACATTTTGTGATGATGATGAACCACTTTCTGGCATCGGAATATTGTGCTTGATTTGGCATTGTTGTGCATAATTTAGAAATACTATGCTGACTCTGAAAGATGCAATCAACTTTTCTTTTCACAAAATATTAGGCATCTATGAAACAAGAGGGTCAGAAGAAAATAACATAAAACTGTATTAAATTGCTCACATTATTTCTGCAAACCATCAAAATTCCATCTTTGAATTATTCATATTAGCTATGTTTCCCATAGCTGTTTTAATAGTCTATTTTAAGAGTTACTTCAATTTGTAATTCAGTTATACCTGCTTGACCAAAGCTGATAAATATTTCAGCGCTTTTCCAAATTGCTTAAAGCCTTAAACCTCCGGTTGCACCAGTCTTTAAATGCTTTGTTATTCATATTTTAACGCAAATTTACTTGGGTTGGCTGCCTAAGATATTATGTTTTCTTTTATATGGACTCCTGCCCGTATTGAGTTTGGAACAAGACTGCTGTAAATAAAACTTGTTTAAAACTTACAAAAACATAAAAAAAAACCCAACTCCTTACTAAAATTTAGATGTCGCCAGATTAACTTCGTTCTGCAAGGGTATTTAAACTTCGTCCCGTCTGCGATAGCTTTTCTTACTTGTTGTTTTCAAAAGTTGTTGTTGATATTTGTTTTATTGCGATTAAATATGTAAAAAGAATGTATTTGTCGTATTTATAAATTATATTTGAGTATGCCTGGGGTATTTAATTATATTTGGGTTCGAGTGTGTATGTTGAGTGTGTGTATATGCATACATACCAATATACATACATACATACATATGTCACAATGTCGCCGCTGATGTATGTTAATAGTATGTTCTTATTGTATTGCTCATAACAACTACATTCAACTACATACACATATGTGCTCTGTTGCTCTTGTTGTTGACATTGCGCTAATGAATTAGATTTGATCATTTTAATATATTTCTTGCAAAACAACATTTTAGATAAATGTTCTCAGTAGCTTCTCTCATTGCCTACATACATACATACACCAAATCGATTTGCTTCGAAATTTGCGAAACGGGGACGGTCATCGATCAAATTAAATGAACTTGATCTGCGTATGGTGTAGAGGAACTTATATTCCAAATCGGATATGTGTATATCGAGAATATATTTCTCTTTCTGCCTCTTACCAACTTTTGCACATTTTTAATGAGTTCAGGGAATAATTGAAAGTGTGAAGTGCAAAGAATTGTTGTCGGCTTTCTACGTCTTCTGAGCTTAAGACTTGATTCTTTGGGATTGCCAGGCTCAGTTACTACGTATACCCAGTTAAGCTAGGTGGCAAGACACCGGTGAGTGTTGCAAGTCTTTTCTTTGCCACAGATATTACTTGTCTAAATCGTTTCTGATTAAAGCTGCCTAAAGCACATATGGCTTGTCGTATAACTAGTGCGTCTGGCCAATGTTTTTCTCTCAGTTATGCCATACGAATATTGTGTTGGTTTTTAGTTGAAGCCTACTTCAAGTCTAAAACTTAAAAGTTTTTGCTTGGTCATCCTGCAAATGAAGTTAGCCTTGAAACCAGAAATTCAAACTAATTTATTAATATTGCGCGGTGCAAATGCAATTAAAGTCAGTATTATTTTTTTCTAACTTTTGACTTATACACGTACGTATATTCTTTGACTTTGACGTTCAAAAACCGGAACATAAACTCATGTCTGGTTGAGGCGCTGCTAGAAACATTCTGCACTGATTTCATCTCAACACAAAGATAACATTTAAATAAATAAAAAAGTTATAATTTCATCGTTTTTGACCAAACTAAGTTGCAAGTAAATAATTGCCCAGAATACTAAGCACAGCCTTAAGGCCTTTTATCCGAGAGCATATGCACGTAATGCCATTAAATAAGTAGTTTTCTCCAATGTGCTTGAGCCAACTTTGTGTCTGCGTTGCATGAATCACAGTGCGCAAACAATAACAAAAGCAAAAAAAGAAAATAATTTATATAGTTGTGTCTGCTCTCTCTCTCTCTCTTTATTTATTTTTTTTTGGTTTTTAGCTGCAAAGTTAAATGCATCGTTATACAAAATGCTGTTGTGTTGTTGTGTTAGATGTTTTCCTACTGTTTTTTGTTTTTGTTTTTATTTTAATTTAATTTTTCTTTTATGTTGGTTTGTGTGTGTGGCAATTGCTTTGCTCCTGATGCTGGGTTGGTGTTAGTGGTGTTTTGTGTGTGTGCTGTTTGCTTTTGGCTGAGTGTGTTTTGTTTTGTTTTGGTTGTTGTTTGTGTAATTGTTTAAACGCACAGACGGCTCATTAATTATTTATTCGTGTTTCTACTCACCGACAGTCGCTTGCTTTTTGTTGCTGCTGCCAGAAATCAATCAAATGTTGCTTTGATTTGCTCGGAATTGTTGAAGATAGGTGTTCTTTTTTCTTGATTTTTTGTTTCTAATTTTGTTTCTGTTATTATTACTTGGATTTCCTTTTATTATTATTTTTTTTATTTATTTATTTATTTTTTGCTATCAAGGTTTTGCTCTTATCTGGCGCTGGACTGAACATGCACAAACATATATATAGATATATGTATATATATAATTATATGTATAGATACAAGATCGTAAACAGGATTGTTATTGTATATGAATTTTGTTTATATCGGCGATTTGATTTATGCAATAACAACACGCTTTTTCCGCTTAAATGTCCAAACTGTTTAGCGGTTTTCGTTACCTGGCAGTGAGTCTTAAAGGCCATAGTCATTTTGGCAACTCGCAAACAGCAAAATTAAGCCAAAGTAGAGTGCAAATATTTATGAACATAAATTTCTAAAATTTGCCATACGCGGCCAACTTGTGGCGTAGCCGATATTACACAAATTACGCTCATTTCATTAGATTTTAGCATTTCGCCAGCCATTTTTGTTTATGCCACAAAATCTGCGCCCGCAATTCTAATGAATGAAACGATCTGGACGTGGGATGGGCATGGGCATGGGCGGGGGCATGGGCGGGGGCATGGGCGGGGGCGTGGGCGTGTGTGCGGGCAAAGCGAACTCTTCAAAAATCATCTAATAATGTCGATCGATGACACGATGGTGATTGCAGCGCTGCAGCTGTAATTTAGGCATGTATATGGCATTCCATGCAGCTTACGTTTTAGCTGGAAACCGTACAAAATTTTTATTTGCCACAAAAAAACAACAAACAGAGTGTTTACGACTCAGCCAGCTACTTATGCGGAGCGCCTGCCTCCCCTTCAATTGTGACCAGTTTGTTCTGTCAACAATTTACAATCTGCACTCCAAGCAATGACGAACAAGTGGCAAAGCCTTCAAAGTTTTGCTGACACACCAAAGTGTCCACGTCCGGCTGAAAATGGGACTTGCGTCTTTCGCAATCATATATTCATTACACAAAAGGTCACAAAGTAACTTAACACACAAAAGACAGGGAAAACCTGCCCAACTTTGAAGGCAACAAAAATACCAGCTGTTGGCCTTGAAAGCAACCAGAAAATCATATCGCAAGGCTATCAATAAAGCATATACAAAACATATTTACAATAGTCCAAAATACAATATATGAGCCTATCTTGAGGCGCTTTTAAATATATTTTGATTAAGCGACGGATGCCAAAACTTGGATACATTTTGCAAGTATCCCATATAATAACCAGGACTGAATTAATGCAGCTAGAAAGATGTGCATATGTTGTTAAGTTTCAGCTTGCACATATGCATATGCATGTATTCGCAGACATTTCGATTTCAGTTGCCTGCCCCACGCGGCGTATGCGTACTATTTCGTATGCCACGCAAAGTTTGGCGCTCAGATGCGCATTTAAATGAAAATGCGCTTGAAACATTTTTGCAAAGCAACCAAGCCACACGCACACAAACAAACACAGACACACACACACATACACCGATTCACCCACACACGGATGCACAAGCTGCACGGCAAGCCACATATGGAATGAGCCACAGCAACGCGGCGTATGCGCAATTTTTTCATAATTATTGACAGACACGGCAGCTGCTACTTAAACAGCAATTTAGAACTAAATGCCTTAAAATGGTTTTTTGAGTGTGGAGCGAGTGTTTTGTTATTTCTGTTTTATTTGCTTATTAACTTTTTTATGTTTAGATTATAAATGAGTTGCTCTTGAAATCTTATCTAATCTTTATCTACTCAATTGCTGTCTGTCCGTCTGTCACTCCGCCAAGCAATGCGCTAAATTTGTCGGAGACTGACAAAGTTCTAAAAACAAGAACGATCAAATTTGAGTCAAACTAAATCCTAAGATTGGCATGCCACGCCTACTATGTGGAAAGATGGTAAAGGCGGCGAGGGAGGATTCACATTGAAAATACGTCAATATGCATCCAAGTGCAAGTCGATGGAGGAAACTCCCATTGCCATCAACTAAAAAGACCTTCAACAGTTTTCGGATTTAAAAGGCAACCTCTTTCAAAAATAAAGCCACACCCACGCCCATTACGCCCATTAGCGCCTACTGCATAATGTTATCAACTGATAATACAGCGGTATCAGAGTATTATCACTCATTCCACACACACACACACACACACACCACATGTATACAAACATTGTTGTGGACAGGTGAACTCAGGCAACTGCGGACACTTCTGGGAATTAACGCTTTAATCTCAAATGACCTAAATTTTGGGTTAGCTTGAATTTAACCAGGAAACACACAAAAAAAAGCTTAAACTAAATGTGAAATTGTTGCTTAGTTTTAGGCAAATATTGCCAGCAACTTTGATTGACAGCCTTTCAGGGACAATGTTTCGCAAATCCAATTCATAAATATCTCAAAAGAGCCAATATTTTGTAGAAATTTTCATTTTTGAAATATTTTATGTATATGTATAAGTCCAACTCAGACGAATTTCATCCAGATGTAGAAGCATGGTGTCGCCTTTGACGGAAGGAACACAAGGATGTCTACACCATATTTGCCGACGATGATGCACGATGCTGTCCAACCCGATGCGCATCATGGCTTGCTTCTCGCTGGAGGCGAAGCCAACTGATTGTCGCTACCAGGTGAAAAAATCATTTGTCTTTCGCCAGCGCAGCCGGGCGGCTGATAAAAAGCTGGGCAAGCACATCCGCTTGGCCAGCATAGGTAAGAAGCGCAGCTTGTTTGACAAACAATTGGATAATTCGGACGAGGATGAGCTGGAGTTCAAAGAGTCCACGGCATTCATAGAACAAATGGAAAATACGCACGACAAGCTATCGCAAAAGTGGCTCGTCAAATACAAGCAAAACATAGAGAAGGAGTTCGCCAGTCACCTCGAATCCCCTCGAGAGCAACTAAGTGGTGATCTTTGCAAGCAGCTCATTTAGACCGATGTACGTATACAACTGCAGAAGGAGAATCGCAAGGAACAGCTTGCCAAACTCTTGAGAGAATGAGAAGTGTATCTAGTCGAAAAGAAACCCGGTCCCTGGCAGAAGCTCGGTGAGCTGCCAGTCGATGTCAATGCCAATAGTCAATCGATTCCGGTATATCCAGAAGAACAGCAGCTCCTACACTAACACTAACACTAACACCAGTCCCAGCACCAGCACTTATTTGTATTATTTGGACGTTGAAGTACTAAGGAACAGCACACTCAAGTTGTCCAACGGGCGGACCCACGCAAACTGCGAGCCACCTCCCACCCACTTCCACCTCCCACCTCTCACTTAACACAGCAGTTGAAATAGAAGAAATAGAAGAAGCCCAACTGATTAATGGGAAAAACGCATTATAGGCAGAAAGTTCCTTGTGTTTCTGATCGGAACTGGAAAATTAAGTTGGCTGATTAACTCAGAAGAATCAATCTGACCATTTGTAAGCTTATTTAAAAAGATTACTCCAAGTTTCTTTCTACGATCAGAAAGAGAAGGAAGAGTTAAGCTAATAATATTTTTGAAATTAAGACCCTTAAGGACAAATAATATAACCGTATATTTGGATGAAGATATATAGCATTTAAGTAATATTTGAATCGTAAAATTCTTTTGAGGAACGCTTGATGAAACCAGGGACACCAAAGGCTCAATTAGCAAAGGAAGAAAGCTTGGGATCTAAATGGTATTTCCCGAATATATGAAAATTGGAATTTGTCCACCTTAACAATGGCTTTAGATCTGTTTTAAATAAAAGTCTTGACGTCATCAGATGTGGTCTCAGGGGAAAGCCTTGAAAGCTAATATATGTTTGCTAGGTGGAACGCCCACGAAGGTCATGTGAGGAACCTTATCAGCAGCATCCGGTGGAGCTATTGCTTTGGGTAAATGTTCATTTGATTCAACTGATATATTTGCAGCTGAAAGTTGAATTGCATCAATGATGCTGACAATCACTGAATCGACAACATTTTCGGGAATAGAAGCAAAAACATCCATGGGCATTGTGTTGTTCTCATCACTTCTATCTGGTGATTGCAGAGATTAATTAATTAAGACAGATTAATTAATTCTATATTAGGTACGGAATTTGTGGGCACTTGTGAAGGGAAAACGCCATTTGGACCAATAAACAGCCTAAATTCAGCCTTTTTACGCTTCGGATATTCGTTCATAGAAGAGAGAATCCGAGAATCCATCGAACAGTTCTTTAAGCCGACTGAAGAGATCTCAAAAGGCATTCTTAGTCTGCCTGATGAATTCCATCATATCCCTCTTAAGCTTGATTAGGTCTCAATCAGGTCAATAATTCGGCCGTTTATGACACAGCCAGCAGCAAACAAAGCCCAAACTTAATTAAAGATATAATCAATTTAATTAATAAAATTATAGTATAACTGCACAATAAATAAAAAATAGAAAAGTTCGAAAAATAACAAAAGACCCAATTAAACTTTTAAAACACACAATTGTTAAAACAATACAAATGATGGTATGCACTCACACAGAACAAGAAAAATTTAGATGTTTAACGGAATAGAAAACAAAACCAGAGTGAACAAAGCCGCAACCAGCAACAATATTAATGAGGCAAGTACAACTTAAACTCAGAGAACCCGCCCAAAAGACAAACAGAACCAAAAGCATACAGATACAACAAAAAAACAAATTGTTAGCAGAGACTAATATACCGCAGAAGAGCTTGAACTTGAGCAGCTATTTGTTGTTGTATTCAAAAGACTTTCTTTAATTACTTAACAGATATTTGGTGCTCAACTACTGTGTCCTACATCAAACGAAATCACACACAAAGTATAAATCAATTTTTGTAAAATGCGCAGTAAAAAACAGGAAAAGCCACAAGGCGATTTCTCAGGATTAAGCCGCGTCATTTGCGCAAACGTAAACGCATCCATCTCATCGGCCACCGTTCAATTGAACAAGAAAATCGGAAAATCAGTGTACTGCTGCAGACCGATTGCAAAGTGGATCAACCCTCGACGAGTTTCCCCGACATTGAAATTGCCGGCGCAGGCGAGATTGTGACCAGTAAAAATGCTGAAATCTGTGAGTTCAACGACAATCTCAATGATATCTCAACTCCCGTCAAACAACTGCCGTCGAAGGACGATTTACGTGTGTGCGATACGCTGAAGAGGATTCAGTGTCCGCAGTGCTCCATTGAGCTTGCCGCAAAGAAACTGATGCTGTTGCGCCATCTCAGCACACATATCAACGCGCTGAAGAAGGACAACGATGGCGATGGTTCGGTGTCCCGTTTGCCTCCTAAAGTTATCCTGCGCCAGTTCGCTCAAGCGTCACATGATCATCCACACGGGCCTCAAGCCATACAAATGCGCAGTGTCCACAGCGCGAAAAGTGGCTTGAGATCAATCTGCAGCAGCACATTGGCGAGCCTCGGCACAAGTGCTGGATCTCAGTCGTCACCTGGTGACCGATGCGGGCGTCACGTTCGCCAGCAAGGAGTGCGGACGACAGTTCAAGGGTCGCAGCGCTCTGTGCGATAACTGTTCCGTTACGCCCGTGGAGTGGGAGTGAGTTGCCCAGTTATAGCAGAGGTGCATCTAATTATATTCTATACTGTCAAACTGGCTAATTATTTGGATCATATTTGTGTTGAAACATTTTGCAATTTAATTCCCGATTTTCTGTGAAGTGCTCCCAATTTTCTTATTTATTATTTTTGCACCAAAGTTGAACAATTTTCTTTACTGGTTGGAAACTGGAAAAAGTTGCACAAGATATAACTGTGAACAGATTTGGGAACATACATACATCCTATCTCAAGTCCTAACAAATTCTGAAATATTGCAACTGATCAGACCTGATTACATATATATATATATATATATATATATATCTATATATATATGGGCATATTGATATCGAATAAAGTCGGTATTTTTTCGAAAAAAAAAATTGCTATTTCAATTATCTATTTATGTTTTTTTTTTTAATTGTTTGAGCAACTTCAAGCTACTTCAAATTTAAAAAACTTAATAATCTTGAGGCTTTTAAAATAGAAATAATCTCTTTAATAAAACAGTTTGGCATTTTTAAAGTTATATTTCAGTTGTGTTTTATTTGTTATTGTTTAATTTGTGTATGCTATTATTGTACTTTTAGTTTTGCAAAACAAAAAAATGAATTTTAAAACACTTTCTTTTTGGAAAAATATTTATTTCATTTGCAATTTGGGGACTTGCAAATGAATCGCCGAATTCCATTTATGACTTTTTATTACCTGCCAAGTTTTTGAATTTCTCATTGAATACATTCAGTTAGGTTTGTAGTTTTCACACACAGAATCACAGAACTGCCAACACCAAAAATACAACAAAAAAAATGGAGAGAGAAAAAATAGAAATGCTGAGCACTGACCAAATGAACAAACTGTTTAATGCTTTATTTTGATTTTGTTCTGATTGGTTTTTGTCGCCGATTATCGTCGCCGTTGTCGTCGTTCTGTTGCAGGCAAAAGGCAAAAGGCAATGTAAATTGCGCTACAGCTGCTGCTGCTGCTTCGGCGCCCGCGCCCCACACAGACAAGAACAAACACGTCGTGCCGTCGGCAATGGTGAACGAAAACTGAAAACTGAAATCACTTTGCGCCAGAGCCAGCAACACAACAGAACAGAACGGAACACAACACACGCAGCAGCAGCAGCAGAGTCAGCGTCGCGACGCTGTCCACGAATGCAGAGCGTTTGGCGTATTCCCATTTCGCCAGCGTAGGCAGCGGCTGCGATTCGGACTGCTTTATCGCATGCGAGACACTTGCTTGCGAGCGTGCAGTACTGGGATATTTTTTTGGGAAATTCACAAGCACAACTTAATGTCCAAAGTGCGAGCAAGCGAGCCAGAGAGTATTAGTGAGAGAGCGTACGTTGTACAAATTTCCCTGCTCTTGTCGCAGCGGCAAACACGAATCGAATAAAAGCTAAGAGCACTACGAAGTGGAATTGTCCACAACGACGAGCACCAAAAACAGCTGCATGCTGTATCTCTCCCTCTCCCTCTCTCTCTCTCTCTCTCTCTCTCTCTTCGCATGTATATTCACATATAAATATGCATACATACACGCATGTGTGTGTGTGTGTGTGTGTGTCGGTTTGTTTAAGTGTGTGCAGGCCAACCCAAAAATGTGGGCCTACCTGTTGCTTAGCAACTCAGCAGAGCGCCCAGACGCGCGCTTCATTATCATTGTCAGCATGCCAACATGTTGGATGGGTTGGGCAGGTGCAGGGGAGTCGCTGCGCTGCTACTGCTGCTGCTGCTGCTGCGACAGATGTTTGCTACGAATTTCTTCAGCACTGTAGCCGGGAACAGCTGTTAAAATCCAACCAACCAACAACAAAAACAACAACAACAAAAACACCTTTGAATGAAACTATTAACATTTGCAGAAAGTAAAGGACATTTTTTCTGTTTTGTTTTGTTTTGTTTTGTGTCCTAACTGAACGCCTGAAAGTAGGCAAGCATTGTTGTTGCTGCCCCCCGAAGAGGATACATTAAATAAGTAGAGTACGTGTTAAAAAGAAATAGACACCACACACGCACACATACACACACACACGCCCATAGACACACAAGCATGCACAGACACGCACATAAGGCAAATAGAAATAGAAAGGCCAAAACGAGAGACGCTGGCGACATTGATAAAAGCACAACAAATTTTGTGAGTGTGTGTGTGTGTGAGTTGTCTGCGCTTGAAACTTGAACATATTGCGCAAGGATTATCAATCGATTGTTTTGTATTAGACTTGAACACTTGACAGACATAACACGCAACATCAGGCAAAATAAGTCAAAGACCCAAAACACGCAGTCAACGGCATTTCCATAGTCGACCCATTTTGAGCCACTGAGCCATTGAGCCGCTGTCAACAGCATCAACATCAACCATGGCACGCCCAATTCTTTTAGTTTTTGGCCTGAATGTGGCATAAATACGTGCAAAGCTCTAAGAAAATAGCGAGAAAAATACCTTAATTTGTATTCAAATTTAAAGTTAAACTATACATAATTAAAGCGAACAATTCAATTAAAAATAGGTAAGTAAGGTGAAAGAAAAAAGAAATACAACAAGAAAATAATAAATCTGATGATATTCAAATGTAAAATGGTACAAAGATTGGGTAAACCCAGAGAAACCCCAATCAGCCCACAATTCGTAAAGTTTTACTTCTACTTACTTTAATATGAAAATGAAAAACGCTTAAACAAGAAGAAGAAGAAAATACGGAAAAAAATACAACAGATCGCGGTGCAACTTCCCCTTCCTAATAATAATAATAATAATAATAATAATAATAATAATAATAATAATAATAATAATAAATGAAAAAGCGCTCAAATTTAATCAGCACCTACTTTATATTTAAAATATATCTCATATTAAAAGTTTTTAGTTGCAATCGGATTTCAATATTATTTTCAGCTCTTTTGTTCAATTGTCGAAATATCATCCTCTGAATACTAAATAAGTGCGCACCTTGCACTGAGCGCTGATTGTGGGTTGAGTGAAAAGCTTAGCTCTGTTTCACAATTGATAGAACGTGTATTTGGTTTGTTATACAGGAGTGACGTGTTTAGGTTGTTATTCTTGTTGCTGCTATTATTGTTTGCGGCTCTTGTTTGCATGTGGCAGCAGGCACCAACCAGCAGGCAGCAGACGGCAGACGGCAGACGACAGGCAGGGTACGTGTTGGCAAATGTGCCGCAGTGGCACTCAACACTCAGCATGCCAAATGCAAACACGAAAAACAAAAGCAACTCAGATGGATACGAAAAAGAAGATGGATACGAGGAGCAGAGACAAAGTCCCTGGCAATGTCGATGAAGTCGAAGTCGAAGTCGAAGTCGAATACCAAATCCAAGTCGAAGTCGAAGTAGAAGTAGAAAAGTGTAAACAAGAAACGTGATATTTGACTGATGACTGAAGATATTTAGATACCAACATAAACACTACTTATGCCCAATGTCAATTTCTCTCTCTCTCTCTCTCTCTCTCTCCCTCTCCCTCTCTCTCCCTCTCTGTCTCTCTGTCGCTGTCTCTGTCTTGCTGTGTATCTTCTAGTCTATCAGTTCCATCATTTTTTGACTCAACCCCCCCATACAGATACCCCGCAACCCATGAACCCCCCCTCATTGGCAGCTAACGGTTATAGCTTCCAGTGTCTCAGGGGTCTTATTGATTTTCTGCTGGCTTTCACAGCCACTTGCCGCTCGGTTTGAAGTGCCAGCCACGCATAAAGGACCCAGGCGCAAGGAGAGACGGCAAGCAGCACAGAGAGAGAAAGAGAGAGAGAGAGAGAGAGAGACATAGAGAGAGAGAGAGAGGGACAAACAAAGACACAAAAAACAAAAACAAAAAAGCAGAAATCGCAAAATCGGTACAAAAGAATTGAACGAGGCAAATATTGTAATGGATTCATGTTGTTGAATATATGCTCGCTTACCGCCCCCCTACCACCCTACCACCCCACAACCCTACCAGCCTTCCATCAACCCCTTTGCTTTTTTTGCATCATCAGCTCCTCTATATGGCGTATACTTGATGCCGTTGCATGCTGCCAAACAACCACTCAAACAGCATTTAGTGTTCACCAACCGTAATTCATTTTGTTGGAAACCATTTTAAAAACCATCCACACAAAACCAAATTTACTTAACCCACATTTTTTATTTTTATTCTTTAGTTTTAGTTTAGTTTAGTTTAGTTTAGTTCGTGCAGCAGTAAAAGTCTGCTTAAGCAACAAATTTAAATCGAATTATGTTTCGATAGAGTAAAACAATTATAAGTTGAATGGGCTTGTTAATTCTGCGCAAAGTGTGTAACAAATTGAAAGAGACGTCTTTCAACCCATGTTTATAATATATATATTTCTGATCAGTTATCCTGGTCAATTTAATGCCATAATGATGCAGATTTGAAATATAGAATATACGTGATTTTGGTGCAGGCTGCATTTGTGTCGGAGTCGCCAGGATTGGATCACTGTAACCACATTTGTAATTATCACAGAAACTATCGTTTAAGAGACAAGTTATGGTTCAACACTTTCCACCATAAGCCATAACTTAATCAAAAATAATCCAATTTGCAAAAATTTGTTTACGCCGAGTTACAGATTTGAAATACACAAAAAAAATATAAATAAATAAAAGAGAAGAAAACTTGTGATGACATCTGGATTAAAAGTACATCGAGAATGTGAAAACACAAGACACTCAGACCGAGGTCTTTATTTTCGATTTTTCAGACAACGACAAGTGTACATATAGAATTTATAATTATCTGCAAGCGAAGTGGATTGCCCAGCATATATGCGTCATTTGGTAATGTAAACTTCACGAAATAGATAAAAAATTATTTGTATATTTACTCACAATCATAATAGTCATATCGATCCGCCTCGCTGGGATTATTGCTGCCCATGATTTTGCCCAAAACTGCAAATAGTGCATAAAATGCAGGAAAGACTTCATTTTCAAATGCAAACAAAAAAAGGAAAGGAAAATTCTGTAATTCAATTGAATGCAAATGAAAAGCTTCTAATGTGATTGCAGTTGGGTAAACAAAACCAGCAAATGCACAGAATGCAGATAAGCATTGCGGATGTGGATGGGGAATGCTTGGGGACAGATACTCACATTTGGCGAAGCTCCTGCGAAAGCGGACAAAGCACGACACGGAGCGTGACAGTTGCGTTAGATCCTCGGGATGGCCGCCGCCCTGTTGTATGCAAATGATGGGCGCCAGCGGCGTAATGTGGCAGCGACTTTGGCTGCGACTGCGACGCCGACGCTCCAACAACGGTATCGCCACAAAGCTGTGATCCACGGACCCCACTACTCCTGCTCCTGATACGGCTCCAACTGCTCCTGCTCCAATACCAGCTGCAGTTCCAGCTGCAGCTTCTGTTTCGGCTGCGGTCGACAGCGTTAAGTCGCTGGGTATGATGCTGCCGTTGTCGTTACTATTATTGTTATTATTATGATTATTATTGCTAATATTATTATTATTTATATTATTATTGTTGTTATTGTTGGGGCTGCTGATGATGCCAATGACATTGACCGTGCCCTGCAGTGGGTTCGCGTTCGTCGCTGCAAACAGAGAACAGCAAAAATGCTCATCAATTGGTTGCCGCTGATTTTTAATTTGTCTACAGCAAATTTAAAAAATTAAATAAATAATTAATAAATCATAAGTGGAAAATAGATGAAGGGAATATTTCAGTTCGCACGCGATGCATCTGTGTTACATTCTGCTTCTTTCTTTCTTTTTTCTTCTTCTTGCACTTTTGAATGCCATAAATCATTTAAATTTGCATTCAATATATTCGTTTCTCTTCTTTCACCATTTTTTTCTCTTTTTTTTCTTTTTTTTTAAATATGCAAGGCAATGTGCCAAATGGCGCAGAATGCGCACAAAACATAACAAGCGGGTAACACTCGATTCGAGGACTCGACAGCCATAAAAATAAAAAAAAACACATCAAAGCAAGGCTTATACGAGTGCATCGGTCGACTAGCGTCTACCCTGTACTAATTTGCTAACATCCCAACTATTCGCCAGCGACAAACATCGATTTTGATTTTTTATTTGCATAACTTCATTAAACCTTTTTCCCCATTTTTAATGGGCTCAATGTATAGAGAAAAGAACGGAGATACTCATTCGGACTCACAATCAAATAAATATATATATTATCTGAATATCTTTCTTCTTCCGGTTCTTCTTATTATATATATAGATTTTGTTTGAAATATGCGAGCTGATTGTGTAATTTACAAGATTTTATTACGAAAGGATCTTCAAGTAACTTAAAACACTTAAAAGAGTCAAATTGGAAAATCAAGTTACAATTTAATAAAAAAGAAATTTTACACAAGCAAACAATTAAAATAAATCAAATATATCCATAAAAAAAAAAAAACATTGAAATTTGGTTCGCAACTTTATTTCAATTTATGCTAGATTTATTGAGCATGGATCGAAGAGGGCTTACTGTAAAAAGTACACGAGTAATTCGTCAACGGTTTCAACAGTTTTGGGTTGTAATGTTGAAAATTAAACTGAAAGAGTTAATAAACTGGTCGTAAGCGATCTGAAAAATATTATTTTCCCCAACCTAGTTGCAAGTTTCTAAGTTTCTTGATTTATTTGCCAGCAGCTGTCGACAGATCTTATTTGGCTCGTACAGCCGTGCATTTTGTGGACTTTAAGAATATGTCGACCTTTTTCTCTCTCTTTCTCACTGTATGCTCGTCTCTCTCTCTCTCCCTCTCGCTCTCTCTTTCTCTCTGTGTGTGTGTGTGTTGCTTTGTTGGGGCACAGAGGTCCTCTCGCCCTGTTATATGTTGTGGGCATTGCTTGAAGAACTCTTATCCTAACCGCAGCTGGCTAATTTCTGGCTTGTTGCCAACTGCAGCATGTTCGTACGTGTCAACGTATCTGGTGCGGTTCTGTTTTTGGCCATGTTCATTTGTTGCATATTTTATCGTGCCTCAAAGTGCCAACAAATCGCACACGACACAGCGTATTATTGTTTGGTATACACATAAACACACACACACACATATATGTATATATATATACATATGTAATTATATGTATGCATATATATATATTTATTCAGTTGGGTCAGGGGTGTGCTGTGTGTGTAGTTTTATAACAAGTGTGATTCATCATTTGCTTGTTGAATTTATTTTATGGCCATTGCAGCGACATACCGTTTGATTTGGGTTGGGCAATTTTATTTATTTAGTATATGTTTGTTTTGTTTGCTTGCCATTTATTTGCGCAGCAACAGCAGCATCAACAACAAAAACGATTGATTATAAAATAAAACAAGCGGCATTGCTAAATTTTACGCACAGTTTCCGCACAGCCAGAGGGCCGCGTCCAATAAAAACAACAAATTCTGTGGCCATCCATCACTTGCTGTATTAGCAAACGACAACACCAACAACAACCACAGCTTCTATGCATGCGAGTGTGTGTGTGTGTGTGTGTCTGTGTGTGTGTGTGTGAACATTTTTGCGGAATCGTTAGTGTGTGTCAATGTCAGCGTCAAAATGCCAACTGCTGAAAAATGAAACGCAGAACAATCTTGTCTGCGTAAATGCAATATTTGTTGCCTCCGAATGCCCTTGCAACCAGGGGAAACACTCACGCATTAAATTCACCTCTGCAGCATTCAAAATGACTGAAGTAGTTAGAAGTGGTGAGCAAATCAGAGCAAATCACATTAGAACACATTGAGAAATGCTGCAGTCGAGTGAGCTGCAGTCGACCCTGAACACACCTGTTAGAAATATTCGAGTTTTATTGCCAAATTTCCCTTTAAGAAGCTTACACTCAAATGTAAGCATGCATGGAAGCACTCTCATTTCACGTACGAAAGGGTTGAACTAAGTAAGACAGCGCATTCTGCATTTATTGTCAAGCCCCAACTGAAATCACCAATTTGCGACAACGACGTGCATCTTCACATACACATTTATATGATGATGTATGATGTATGATGTATATGAATACACACAGTTATTTCGGCTCGCTTTAATTATCATGCACAGAAAATGCTTGCGCTTGAACACAATGCTATTTCTGTTATTATCGTTAAATATTATATACCAATTAGCATATTATAACTTTAAAATTGTGGGTTTATTAGTTTTCGTCAATTGATTTGTAACGATATTCCCGAAACATTGAGATTTATCGATAAAATTAAAACAACTTACATTTCAGATTTGTCTGTATGTCAAAGTCTGTATTTCTTTTAATCTGATTTTGTTCATTTTGTTCATACAGACGGACAGACGGACAGGTCGTAAATAGCTAGAGAGACTCGACTGCTGAACCTGATTAAGATTATATATATTTATATACATATGCTATGGGTATCCATCACACAGATACTTCTTCCTCTTGCTCTCCCACAGCCAATACAAAATACAATAATTTAATATTTTCTGTTTCTAATCTTCATTATTTGACTATTACGAAGTGCAAGGCACGTTTTGTTGTTCGCAGATATGGATTGAGAGGCAAATCGATGCTTGGCTTAAGTTTTAAATTTAAGAAGAGAAGTGGGATGGGATTCTTGGTTGGGTAATTATATCAAGGATAGGATTGCCTGATAAATCGATTGTAAGTCCTGTTCCTATCAATGGATGGTAGTCAATCAGGATGGTCATAAAAGTACACCTGAGAGTTACAATCGATCATATAACCTGAAGTAATGCCTAGTAACTTGGTAGATCGGAAATGATATGAATTGGTCAAGCTTGATGCACTTTTATATCAACTTAAACTGCCAACGTGTCTGGTTCACATCTTTTGAGAGCGTTTTCTTGTGAACCATTATGTTCAAAATTAAAACATGTTCTTAAATAAATTGAAATCGAAATATAAATATTTAATAAGAAAACTTCAATTATACAAATATTAACGTAACTCCATATTGATATTAATACAAATATTTTAGAAATTCCAAGCACATCTATGAAACAAAAATGAAAAATGGTTGTACAAATTTGTATTGTATTTATATGAAAATTAAAACTAACAACGCCAGTGCAATCTAATCTGATGATTGACAGCTATAGCAAACCAAAAACTGACTAAATGCAATTCACAATTTGCATTTAAATTAAACCAACATTTGAATCTACGCATGAATCAGTCTCTGGTAAATAAAAAACTTTAACGTATAAAGCTAAAACTTTTAATTTGAAAACTTTACTCTTTGGAGCTTAACAAAACTGTTTGCAGCTAATGGGGATCCTAAGGAATGCCACTGTTTATAATTTGGAGCGTGATAAAATGGGATTCGAATGGATTTTGAGGGAGTCTTAAAGGAAGATTGCAAAAATAGTAAAAAGCTAACCTTAGATCATATTTTGGGTTAAAAATATTTCAATAGAATAGGAGAATATATTATTATATATTTAGTTTGCAAGAGTGATTCGAGATCAATCATTTTTCAATTCATTTTTCTGCATATTTTTACCTTAAGGCAGTCAATACAAACTGACACAAGTCACTACACAATGTGATTTATAAATTTGGTAAAAACTAAAAAAAACTTTGTGGTTTTTTAGAAATTATTTCTATATATACAATAAGAAAAATGTCCTTAAAATTAGAAAATATTTTTTTGTGGTTCTTTTAAAATATTTTCTTTACATTAAGGTGAATTATTTTCCAAAAGTCGGAGCGATGTTATTTCTGAATGTTGTAAAATACACTGTCCAGTTTTTAATAAATAAATATATATATATAAATATAAATATATTATTGGGTAGTAACATAGGGAAAAGCACCCCACACATCTCAGCTTTGTCACGCAGTTGCATACTGCGTCGTCCCAGCGGAGCGTTAGAGTAGTTTGGGGTCAAGATTTGGAAGGGGGCACACGATTTTTCTGGAGCTGCTCTCTTTAGAGCTTTTGTACAGTACAAAGTTCATGAAGATAGGATCAGAAACGCCCTTGTTATAGTCCAAAACGTATCCCATTAATATCAGCAGGCTCAATCGAGCATTTATAGCCTCTAAGATCCGTTGGTTCATACTGTCAGAGAGACGGACAGACATACAGACATGGCTAAGTCGACTCGACTGTTGATCAAGAATATGTATATGTCATTATGAGGTCACAGATGCTTCGTTCTATCTGTTACATACTTTGCCGAAGACCTTTATAATCTTTTCAGCCATTAATCTTCAGAGAATAATCATCTGCAAAAGCCATAAATACTCAACCAATTTAATCAAAGTACAATGTTATTATGTTGTTATTATGTCATTATGTTATTATATTCTGAAGTCTCTTCACAGACTTAATATATCCTGAGGCTGAGTACTGAATAAAATTAAACAAAATCTGGTTCATTCGCTTTTTCTTTCAATATATATATATATATATGTACATACTAATTACTTAAGTATATCTTTTATTTGGCACAAAGTCATTGGAAATAAAGATACATTTTTAATGAATTAATATGAAGGCATGAATGCGGCTGACATTTAAGTGCATAAATTATTCATTTTATTATTCGATTAATTTGGGCTCGCATTCGAAACTATCAACCAGTCTCATTAATTTATCATATATCTGTTGGGATTTGATTTAAACAAATGAGCGTCATAATTTTTACTCAACTGCAAGATGATAATGTGTTTCGAGAGGCGTTAAGTATCGGCGCTGTAAATGTGCACCCCATTAGTTCTAGACACAGAAAGTCCGAAAATGTGGCACATAAATGTTAACGACCTAATGACTTGTCATACAAACTTACTCTGTAAATAAATAATGGAGGAATATTTAGTACTAGTATCATTGGCTACATGTAGTCAAATCTTAAAATGCTATTACAAATGAACTATTACTAACTGGACTGTCTTCGGAATTGACATGGTTTAGCATAAATAAATAACTAATTATTTAGATGTATTGAACACATTTTAATTTTTCGCCGGATTCTAACTCGTAGTTGTTTTCCTTAGATTCTTATCGAGTGTCCTTAAAGTGTATTTTTAATATTTATCAATCAAATGAAGTGTCTATTGCTGAAAGGGCAATATGTGTCCTTAATATATATTGTTCAGATAGGCAATCAAATATATACACACATCTGCATCTGTATTTATAAACATTTGTAGTTTCCCGATTCGGTGTCTGTTTAAGATCGGATTCTGTACTTTACTGTACTGCATAGCAATAATAATAATAATATTTTTTTATGACTTCACGCGAATCTCGTACGACGCACAAAAGCCAAAAATTGTTGTATTGTTGTAGTTATTGCTCCTGGTCCATTTGTTATTGTGGTCGGTCGCGGCTGTTCATTGTAGTTGTTGTTAACTTTTGTATTTAGCTTGAAAAACAAGTCATTTTATATCCAAACAACAATTTTACAAGACTCATAAAATCGCAAATTTTGCAAAAGGCCAACGCAAAAATATTTATATTAATGATATGCATAAATACGCGTATAAGTCGAGCACAATTGTCTGATCCCCCACCCGCTCTCCATGTCTGATCCCCCACCCGCTCTCCATCCTGCCCAATGCAACCAGCATCTTCTCTCTCTCTCTCTCGTATACAAATGGACGTATGCTTGCCAAAAAGCTGCCATTTATTCGCGTGTTTTGTCTACGCCGGAGAGCTGGAAAATGAATTTATGACGAGACGATATCTAAACAAATGTTGTATGCAAGAGAAAACATATTCCAGACATTGTTTAGACCTCTCGGCTAGTTTTCGTATTCGATTTGCAGATTTCAGATTTCAGCTTTCAGTTTTTAATTTTCGATTTCGGTTTTCGTCTTTCAACCTTCTAATTTCTACAAACTGTTGCCAATTGCAATTTGATGGCTGTCCAATTTACAGTGCCAAACAAACCCTAAATTCAATTGTAATGTGTAACAATATAGGATCTATATTTTTTGAAAATAATAAAAGTTACCTACTTGAAATTAACTATTGCTTATAAAATAAATATTAAGTATTATATTAAGTACAAGCAATCTAACGAACCTATAACATTTACAATAATATATATATATAAATATTCACAGATACATATTTTGACTGTTCTCTGTTCCAATCAAAATAAACAAAATGAAAAAAAGTTTATTAATCGTTTTACTATCTAGTCCATTTTGGAAAACTTTTTTCGATAAGAAAAACATATAATACATTTTTCATGAAAAACAAAAATTGTAAAAACAAGTATCAGAAGCAAGCAATAAAGATTTCAAATAAAAAAAATAAATAAAAAAAAACTTGTGCAGCTTTAAGTATTCATTTTACTATATATATCTATTTTCACCATAGGCGAGAAAAGATTTGAACGTGCTGCAAAGTGTTGCACAAAATGAATGAGTGGTAATTTTTTTTTTTTAATATTTATTTGTTTTTCCCGCTACGTGTTACTATGATGGATCAACAATATCAACAATAAAGCAGTCGTTCAATAAATGATCGACTCGTCAGCAGACTGCGAGTTGATTGATTTTTTTTTTTTGCTTCGGCCAATCAACAATTAACTGAAAAGTCGAAGTAAACAGTGAAGAACAGAGAGGAGCATGGCCAAAAGTAGAATAGCTTCAATGCAATATACTTTTCCATTTCCATTTCCATTTGGCATTTGGCAGTTCAAGTTCATTTGGTTATTTTGTTCGAGTCGATGTGCTTCCTCTGAATTGTGCTATGGGAATTCCAAGTTCGTGCGAAAGACATTAAAAAGTAACATCAAACGGTGAATTGCCACCTTTATGGGACCGTCCATAATTCTGTGTGCTACAAAAATAAGTTGCCTTTTTAAGCGGCCAAGAATCGAGCAACATATGTTGGCCCAGTTGGCCGATTTGGTTTAGTTGGCCAAGTTATTTTAGGGGTTGCTTTATTTTGTTTTTTTTCCCCTTTTTATTTTTATACTTTGATACCGAATGTATCATAGTATATTGGCTTTGTCCGTCTGTCCGTCTGTATGAACGCAATTTTGCTTCGACACCCTTCGAGATGGAGACCTGAAACTTGGAACACATAGTGGTCTGTGCCCACGCCAGACAAAGTATAAATATTGGAGTGCTACGTCTACTAGAGGGCTAGAAAATCGATAAAATCGATATACGTAATTCGATAAAGCCACAGATCTCCCACAATTTTAAGGTTAAAGTCACCACATTTGTTTGGTCGGTTGTTGGCAATGTCGCTCAAAGATCAGAATATGCCACGCCCGCCTCTGCCGCCCCCAGGCCGACCTCCTCTAAGAATTTTAAATGGGTATATCTTCCACAGTTTTTGAATTACAACCGTCAACATTTGTAGGTATGTTACGGGTAGCAGCGTTTAAGAACCGGTAACATAGTTTTTATGGCCACGCCCACACCTTCGCCCATAATCGACAAGGCCAATATTTCGGAAGTGTAAATCGATAAATCCGCATATCTCCCACAATTTTAAAAATAGAGTGACCAAATTTGGAAGGTAACTTGCTGGTAACCTCCTTCGAATTTCGAATATTTGTAACCTAGAGTCACCACATAGTTTATGTTATTGGTAACTCCCATAAGAGATCGATAAAAAACCGATAAGCCGATACATCTGTTAGTGTAAGTCGATAAGATCATATATCTCACCTAATTTGAAAGCTAAAGTATCAAAACTCGAAAGATATATTGCTAGCAACACCCTTCAAAAATCCGGAACATAATTTTGGACCACGCCCACTTCCGCCCCCAAAAACGATAAAATCGTATGTCTCCCGCAATTTAATAGCTACAGTTAGCAAACTAGGAAGAAAGATTAGGACGAACCTTCTCCATAATTTTTCAGCCATATCAGTCCATATCTCTTCTAATTTAAGAGCTACAGTTACCAAATTTCGTAGGAACGTTACTAGATTTTATCTACCGCAATTGGAAAGGCAAACTTGGACGGTGTTTCTTGGCTACACCCATCCTTTTCATTGCTACCTGTTATCAGCTGATATTACGTATGGTATCAAAGTATTTGGCAGTCGGTTACGCCCGACTGCAGCGTTCTCTCTGGTTTTTTGCGCCATGGAAAATTCGCCGCCTGTGTTGTTGTTTATTTGCCAAATTATATTGCACTCGTATTTATTGTTTTTTATCCCGCGATTTTATATACATAATTTGCTCGTATTATATAAATTTGATTACACTCGCAATAACCGGGCAACGATTGAAAATGGTTTTGCAACTGTGGCTGGCCATGTGCTGGGCATCTTTGGGCAACTTTTAATGATGCCTCACCCCTCTGCAGCCTGGCACTAATTCCACAAGTTAAATGCCTGCACGTGTTGCACGCAACGTAATTTCAGTTGGATCTTAACACCATTAGTTTCATTTAATGTGTGGGTGGAAATTGTATCTGGGGAATCTATTTTAATGTGAATGGTACGGCTATTTCTGAAGCAATTTAAACGCAATGGGTGGTATATTGAGTGCGGGTTGCTCAAACAGCGACACACAACAGACCCTAGCCCCACATTCAGTGGTTATTGCCACAAAACTATTGTGAGACAATTGAGACTCTACACGACGCATCGGTTGAATCACATAAAAACAAAGTGTTCTCTGATACCATAATGTCAATGTACTTGCGCCGCCTACCGAGAATAATACCTTGTATATTTTATGAACCAAGTTTCCAACTTTCGGTATAATAAATAATTCAGATTCGGCTTTAATCTATATCAAATGTAAAACAAACTTATTTTTGCAATTTTTGACACTTTTCAATACAGGAGTACTTTGGTATATGTGACTAAAACTCGTAGTTAAATACACTTTTGCTTTAACATATGTAAATGTAAGGAAATTATTGTTACAGCTCTAATGAAATATAAAATATATAAGAAAATAAATGGATGTATAAGAGATTTTGTTTACAGAACATATCATTTACTATTCAATGTGCAATAAACACACACATATTCATAACATATACTCGTAGTTAGGCTACAAAGCGTTTGAAAAATATTTTTGCATAACTTTCATAATTTGTTTACATCTATCTCTGTTTGTAAACAATGGGAATGTGTAATTTGAAGGGCGAGTCCTAATTTCATTCGGTCCATCACTGTTGCCGGAGCGGAAATAAGAACAATTGAATTATTTAAAAGCAAAAACAAAATAATAAAAGTAGTAAGTACAAAAATGTAATTAGTAAAAACATAATCATAAACAGATTAAACAAAAGCTACTGAAACTAACAAAAAAAAAAAAACTGAAAGTAATAAAAATGAGTAATGAAATAATAAAAATAATAAGTAAAAGCGATTGAGTTATTAAAAAATAATAATAAGATGCATAAATATATATGACTTAATTAATAAAAAAAGACAATCAAAAAACTCATTAACAAATTTGCTAAAAAATTGTATAGTTTATTACTTAATCAAACAATGATGTTTTTAATACTTTATAAAATTGATTAAACAAAAACAAAAAAAAAACAATTGTTTATGAAAGTCATAAATGCTTTGCGTAATCTACGAAAAATGTAATATATTTTTGTTTTAAATGCCAATAAGTAGATTTATAGCTGCTGCTGATGTATGTACACATGTGTTGCAACTTTAAAGTAAGGTATTCTGTCGTTAAACTCAACATTGAAACTTACGCATCTCCACATCCAATACTTCCTGTGCCGTTGCCATGACGCTCAGCATTTTGGTGATTCTCTCAGCACTTACAAGCTGCTTGATACCGCTGCGTACATTATTCCGTACACACGTACTACGTATGCAATCTGTCCGGTGCAGTTGATTGCACCAGCCAGTGCTAAAATTAGTTTAGCAGCACAACACACACGCACACACACACAACACACACACACACACACCAATTCAAATCCAAACGAAAACGAGAAAAAAAAATACAAAAAGAAAACTAAATTAGGAGAGGCACAAACCGCGATTTAGTTACCATGGCTCAAAGAACAATATACACACACATACACAGACACATACACATACACATACACACACGCACACGCACACGGACACGGATAAACATGCTTGTGTTTATGTGTTTAACTAACACAAGTGATATTAAATTTTCTGGCATGTACAAGATTTTATTTGTATTTCAATTTCGATTTCGATTTCGATTGCGATTGCGATTGCGATTTGTGTTGTGTTACGCGTTGACGTTGGCTAAGTATTTCCCGCTCTAAATGTGTTGGTGTAAGCGACCAGCTGACCGCCTCTTCTGGTCGTCTGTCTGCTTTGACGGCTGTGCAGCAAATGCTTTTGCCGCTTTGCCAGTTTTTACTTTCCATTTTCTTCAGGCCAATACATTTCGCCCGTCTCGTGACGCGCCCTGCACCGCCCTGCCGTTCCCTTGGACACACATATGTACACAGAGATTTTGTATTTTTGGCTACACGCTGCCTTCAATTGCTCCCAAACTGTGAGCGATCATCTCATGGAATTTCACTGCACGCGCTCTTTAAACCGAACGCCGAACACAGAACGAAGCGCACAGAGAGCTTCGGTAAATCGTTATGTTCAGCGACTGGAAGGCGGATGGATGGATGGATGGATGGATGGATGGATGGATGGATGAATGGATGGATGTGGCAGCTGGTAATTAGTGTTGCGACAACAATTTCGAATGTGATCTTGCGAATGCTCAGTCAAAACAAAGTGAAGGGCACAAAGTGTTTGTCAACTCGAGCGACATATAAATTAGCTGCACCATTAAAAAAAGGCATTTAAAATGTCCACAATTTTCATAATTAGCATTGCTCGTTTCTAGCCAATTTAATTCAATATTACATCCATTCTTTTGCAATATAATTAGCTCCTATTGTATAATCAGTTGGAAGTGAAGCAGTAGGCATAATTAGACTATGTTGCAGTCCATCATTCTGAAGAGTTCCACAGCTTGCGAAGTCGTTTGGATTGTTTCTGCACCCAATCGAAGTATTAAGGATTAGACTATGCATTCAACATAAGATTTTAGTTTTTTAACGACCTAAAATAAATGCAAAAAAAGACTCCATCGAAATTTCAGGGATCAGATTATGCCATCAATATAATATTTGAAAAATAAATTAAAGTTTACATGTTTGACAAGTGCCAGCAAAAAAGCTGATTTTAGTTGCACCGTCAACCATTGAGTTTTACGTAATCTCAAGAAATCAACTATAAGTCAAAGTTGGTCATTAATTAGCTTTTATTTTGTTAAACAACTTATATATACAAAAAAAATTAGTCCAATTACCCAAAAAACATTTTTAAATGTTTGCCAAAAATGACTAAAGAACAAAAATCGAAGATCCAATATAAATACTTTCGAAATAAGTGTAATTCAGGAAATCGAATAGAAATTAAGAAGCTTTAGCTTCGATTGAAAAATTATATATACACAAAAATCAATCAAATTAAGATAGAAAGTTTGTAGTTGGGAGTAGTCGACATAAGTAATACCAGCTGATAACAGGTTATTACTTATTGCGGTAAAATTACGGTATATATGGAATTTTTTTAAATTTTGGAGCGGTAGTGGGCTGAAAATGTATAGAGAAGGTTCCTAGTAATCCTCCTTCCAAGTTTGGTAGCTGTAGCTCTTAAATTGCAGAAGATATAGGCTTTTGGGAGTTTTGGAGGCGGTAGTAGGCGAGTCCAATCAAAAATTTTGTACGATCTTAGTAATCTACCTGCCCAGTTTGGTAACTATAGTTCTTCAATTGCGGGAGATAAAGGCCTTTATCGTTTCTTACATACATTTTTTTCCGGCTTTTTGAATGATGTTACTAGCAATAAATTTTTTACATTTTATGACTCTAGCTTTCAAATTTTATGAAATTTAGGGTTTTATTGATTTACATAATATATATTATCGAAATCAAAAAATATAACGGTATCGATATCAGTATCAGAGTATGAGAAAAGAAAGAGTAACTGGCACACTGGCAAGTCCTCGTTTTGGACACATAAGCGTAATTTGAATAATAAAAAAATACGAAACTTATTAGTTTCTACAAATAAATGATTTTGAAGTCAAGCATATGAAATAGTAGAAGTGAACTATTAAATTGCATACTTTTAGGAACGTTTTTTATTAACTTAAAGTTGATCTGCGTTACATCGAATTGCACAACTTCTTATACACTTTTCTGGTAATTTCGAATAAGTGATGCACTGCAGCAAATTTATGTTAATGACGTAATAAATTCGAAATTATAATAGTACAGTTTAGATAAACTTCGAACAGATTTTATCTGCCATGACCATTTTGGTTGTCATTTAAGTATTTAAAGTACACTTATTGGACAGGAATAAATGCCTACAAAATGAACTTAGGTAATCGGCGCCTGCTTTTAGATAATGGATTTCAATATATCGAATAGATCCTCTGCTTGCGATATCCTATAAAAAAAAAACATGCGCAATGCATGGCGCATTTTGACTAATCTTTCATTTTAATTTCTAAATATTTCTCAGATTTCAGCAGCATTCGAAATGCAGCGTCTGTCAAAGATTGGCGATTCATTTATCAAGCACATTTATTGAAGCCAAATTAATACGACTGTCTAAACACAATGCCAGATGCTCTGCATAAAATTAACGACTTATTGGCAGTGTGTATAAATGTGCATAATAGAACAGTATTCCACTTCAATCGTAATATTACACTTCCATCGCCGACATATAACCAGCAGCATTCCCACTTTGACCATCCGAGATTCCAACTGTCCGACTGTCTACATCCCTCTGCCTGAACTCGTGCATTCCTTCCTTCCCAGCATTCTCAAATTCCAATGCGCATATGTGAAACAATTCGTGGATGGGACTGAATATATTATGGAGGACGGGATGGAGCTGCCCGGGGCGGGGTTGTAGGTTAATGCACCGACATCCGGCAAAGAATTTACGAAACTATAAAAAAAATACCCCTCATGTCACAAAACACAGACACACGCATATCGCAACGACTTTAAAAGCGAACAGAACGAATTGTTTTGGGTGAGAAGAAAATGCTTTTCGTATATATTTTATTATTGCATGCATATCGATTCGGCAGCTAGAAACCACTCAGTGTGTTAACATCGATGCCATTATTTATTGTCACTCAGTCCATAACACAATCTAAATTGAATTGAGTGCTGCAAGCCAAGCCCACCCAATGCCCCAATGCTCCTCCCTACACCCACTCAACCACCACCCCTGGGGCAATCCTACGTCCCGTTCATAGCTGGACTTGTGCCAGTTGGCAAATGCTTGCCAGCTCGCGGCAAGTTCTTTAAGTGTTCTACCTAATGGTAATGGTTTATTATGCATATTGTAGGAATTTAAATGTTGGAATTACGACTGTGTGTCGCCTCTGATTTTCAATTGGGCATACTCATAAGTATACACATATCTCTCTCTTTCTCTCTCTCTCTCTCTCTCTCTCTTGGCCTTTCAAAACTGTTGACACTCCGTTGCCAGAAAGTCGCCCTACAATTTGGAAAATCAACCTAATCCAAACAACCAAATCGCCCTGACAAACAGAAAGTGCTACATACATAATTTCCAAATTTACGAAATAACTTTTTAAAATTTTGAGAAGTTGTCCCTTAGTCGACAAAGCTTATCGAATTTTCTTTTTGTTTGTTTTGTGATATTTCTATATTTATAAAACATATAAAAAGAATTTAGTTGGTGATTGCTCTGAGACGACTCGCAAGCGAAGTATTTCTAGTTCATTTCAAATTCAATTTAGAAATTTTTATACTTTGATATCGAAGCTACAAAAGGTGTTCAAATTTTGGTGCTATATCTACTGGGAGGATAGAAAATTAATCACATCTACAATTGCAAGTCGAAAACCACATATGATTTTAAAGCTAGCCACCAAATTTGGTAAGTATTTTATTGGCAAACTCCTTCAAGGATCGGAGCTGGTCCATGCCCGACAAACCTAAAATTTTGCAGAGTTTTTGAGCTAGCGTCATAAAATTTGGAAAGTAAATTATCAGAAACCGCTTTCATGTATCAATAAAAATCAATGGAATTTAGGCAACCATAATCTCAAAAATCGATACACAATTTTACAGCTAGAATCACAAAATATGGAACAAAAATTCCTGAGGACTTCCTTCAAAGGAAGACATTTACAGCCACCATTTCAAAATGCAGAAAAAATCCTATTTAAGGCTAGAGTTTCTAAATATATCATAGATTTCTAGGAACCTCCTGCTAAAATTGGCAAGAACATTCATTGGCCACGCCTTTCCCGTTCCCAAAAAAGGCAAAGTCTACATATTCCGCAATTTTAGAACCAGAGTCACCAGATTTTAGAAGACACATTAATGATTATTCAACCGCTGCCACCAAATCCTCACCACCACAAGAAGGTTCTTTGCCACTTGTGATAAGCTGGTATAATACTGATATTCTGAAGTCGGCCACTCCTGACTACAACGTTCCTGCTTGTTTTTTCTACACTTTGAAAAAATCTAGTGTCTGCACTTTTTCTAAAGACAATGTAAATGTAAATTTTCTTAATTTCGGATTATTGTTCAGAGTGCAGTGGCCTGTTGCACGTTGCACATTGACTGCCAACTGCTGACTGCTGGCTATTTCACGAGCCCCTGAATGCTGTCGTAAGCAGTCAGTTGACAGTTGACAGCTGCCAGTTGTCAAGCTGTCAACTTGTCTAGTTGTCTAGTTGTCTGTTTGACAGTCCGGTAATTTTACTGTAAAACGTTGAGTGCTTTGGCAATATAATTTGAGCATCATTTTCAAGGGCTGCTTCAAATTTGGCAGCTACTTTTGACCATGGCCCTGAGATCGACTGCGTTTGCCTTGGCTCAATTAGTTCAGCCGCAGTGCAGCCAGTCTGCCATTGAGCCAGTATCAATTATTTTAATTCACACTGCTCACTGGGACTGTGGCGATTGCTCTTTGACTTGGGTTTGGTTTTGCATTTGGGTATTGGGTATTGGGTATTGGGTATTGGGACTTGCGGCTCTCGTAAATGTCACACGTAGATGTCACATGTGTCAGCGGTTTGAACACGTTCCGTCTTCTTTAAGCACGTACGTAAGTCCCAGAGAGTTGTTTTTTCACTTCTTCCACAATGTCCGTGCATTTGTTGTTGAACAAATCTTCGATATATCAAATGGCTATGCTATTCCCAGAGCTTTGGTATTCATAGATGATAAAAGCATTCCATTTGTATTACTATTCAAATAATTTTAATGCTCCTGTTGTTGCCCAATACAAATTAGGCCAAAAGAAAGGGCCATTATTTTTTCACAATCGAACCGTAAATGTTTAGTATTGTACTTATTCTATAATAACAAAAACGAACAGCCCACAGCGGTCTCAAAAATAGATAGCAAATGAAAATTGGATAAGCGGCCGCAGCAATCGCAGACCATAATAAATAAATATAAACTCTCTATATGTAGTTTATATACTCACCGCAAAACAATATACAAAAATATAGCGTACAAAAAATCAAATTGGTATTTGCGCCTTAATTTATTGCTTTAATGCATCCAAGTTATTGCTTACCAAATACACTCTGCCGACCACAGCAAAAACAATAAAAATACACTAAACAAAAAGAACCAATATCATCATCGATTATTTTATGCTCCTCAATTTTTTTTTTTGACACTTTTCCAAAATTTACATACAAAAGCGGCGCACGAGACAATTATCAAACGTGTAGTATACAAAAGTATATAGTATATATACTATATACCGTATACTATATATATAAATATATATATATATGTGTGAATATATATAGATATAGATATATATACCGTGGGGGAGCTGCGACTGCAACGCGCTGCGAGACTGCGGGCCAACTGAAAAATATCTAATCAAATGACTGGCCGTAAAAGTTTTTGGAATCACCACAAGAACGCTAACAAAAAATGGCAAGCAAATGGGCAATACACATGTATGTTTGCCTGTACATATGTATCCTGTCTCGTTTCACGTACGCTCGAGAGAATTATGGATAAAAATCCAATTATAATGTGTACAATATTCAGTTTGTAAATGGAGAAGGCGGTCGGACGTCAGAATTAAATTCACTTAGCAAATAAATAATTTGAACGCGAACGCGACCATGGACAAAGACGATGCAGCACTGAGCTGTTGGCAACCAAACCAGACAACGATTTAACACACAACAATCTGTATGAGGAGACGCAGACGCAGACGCAGACGCAGCATAACCATCAAAATCATCAACATCAACATCAACATCAACATTAACATCAACTCGTAGTACATCGCCAGGGTCCAACGAACAGCATCAGCGCCAGACTGAAGATAAACAAAAGTTATGATACGGAAATAAACTAAAATTTGATGTGTTGGCGAGTCGCGACGCTTGTTTGTTTTATTTTTAGGACCTGCCACATGCCGGCATAACTTTGGAATTTATATTTTTTTGGTATGTATGTATGTATGTGTATACATTTCGGCCCACTGTGGAGTAGGTGGTGCCACTTGCAGCTGCCAGCAGCTAACCAGCTAAGCAGCTAAGCAGCTACTCGCTACTCGCTGGGTGGCCAACCGATTGGAGCAACCAACCGGTTCAGATTCAACTATCTTGGCCTGCCGCAGAGTTCATTAAATTGTACAGCAGTCGCATGGTAAATTAATTCCCAATATTGATATTTAATTACATTAAAAACAGCAGCAAACAAAATATGACTATTAAATGGATTCTAATTTACATACATATAATTTTATTACACTTGTTTGCGTGCAATGGCAATCAATAATTTTGTTTGTTCTTCATATGGATAATTGATGCTGGCTAAGTGATTTTTAAGTGATATATTGTAGCCAACAATAATAATCGTATAGGCTTTTCAATACTTAACTCAAAATCATTTATGTAAGCATTTTTTTTTTATTTTATAAAAACCAGAATTCAAATTTATTTTAGATTTCAAGAAAAAAATGGTTTGCAATACTTTAATAGTCTTTTAAATGTGTACATGATAGATTTATACTCATTTACAGATTTATTCGTTTGTCAAACATTTTAACTTATTTGTTAATATAGCCAAAGAAAATCACTCAACGGTGAATACATATCTTATTCCAAACGAAAATCCGATTTCAAAGTAGATACAGTAAACTATTCGTAAAACGTTAGCCTGGTCAAAACCAACTGCGTAGATCGCATGGCAAGCCTTGCCAAACTCATTAAAATAGTATACATATCACAGATATGATTTGGCTATGGTATCTGTTTCAGACATTTATTGAAATATATAAAGCAAACATCTGCACAAGACTATTTTCATCGGCCACAGTCGAGCGTCAATCGTCGAGCGTCGAGCTATTAATTAGCCATAAAAGCCAGCATTTGGCTTGTCGGTGCTGATATACCCAATACCCTATAGACTACAGTCCATAGTCGTTGGGCACGGGCCTTTCAATTGGCTGTTAACGAGATCATCAAAATGACATTTCTGCCAGTCCATGCACACATACCAATGTCGTCTGACTGCCAAACTGCCTAACTGCCTGGCTGACTGACAGACTGACAGACTGAATGTTTGGCTAAGTGGCTGGGCGTATTTAAATTCGGAATTCACCCGTCGTCTCTTCATTAGCATGCGCGGCACGTCTCTGGCAGTGTTTGTACTTCGGCGACCGCTCCTTGATTTGGGCCATCCCCAACAACTTTCCTCCCGACCAACGTCGATGAGGTGTTCAATTGAGAGCACTCCGAATGCGGCGAGTGCAACTTAAAGCTGTCCTCAAAAGTTCAGCAGCTCGCAAATATTTCTCAGCATTTGCCCCGACTGCGTAAAGCTGTTTTAAATTGTGATCTTAAATAAATACATGACATCAATCTGATGTAAATTAAGAGTATACAGATTTGTTCCGTTTGTTTATTATTCATTGCTAAAACCTTAAACGTTATATTATATATTCGTTTTTAACAAACATCTTCCGTTGCCGCTTTTGGGTGCTCTAATTTACTCCAATTGGAGAAAGTAAAAAGTTCACCTTCTAAATGCTGTTTGATCAATTTACATGATTAATGTCAATTTACTTCTGTTTGTTTATGACTGATATGTAAATTTGGAAATTTGCATTTAATTAACATCCATAAGCAATTCAATGCAATTTTGTTTTCAATTAAACGCAACTTTAAACATGCAAATCAGCTTAAATGCATTTAAAGCCAACAGATACTAATATTACTTACTATTAAACATTGAAGCAGCAATCAACAATGCCAGCAACAACAACAACAACCACAACAACAAAAACAATGGCAACAATGATATGCAACAATGCGAGGCAGCATCAAAGCCAGCTTCGCTGTTGCAATTACTTATACACATGCAAATACATGTACACATGCAGGTCTCACTTGATGCAATCAAGAAGCTATAAGCTCCCGAATATTTAATTAAGTTCTTGTGTTCTGTATGTGTATGTGTGTGTGTATCTGTGTGTGTGTGTGTGTGTGTGTGTGCTTTGGTTGAAGTGCACATTTGAATTACTAAATGAGTGGTTGTCGTTGCCTCAGCGGCTGTTTAATTGTAATTTCGTGTGCAGACCCAAAATGCTAAACAAACAGAGTGTGCAGTGTGTGTCCACAGTGGATATTACTGGATTGGATTATCAGTAGATAACAAAGTTAGATAACAAAGTATTAGTTGCTGCTAATGTTGTTGCTAATGAGAAATTAGCAAACTCCGGTTAGTCAATAGTTATTTACCCACTTTCTTTGTGGTTTGTTTCAGCGGTTCACGCCAGCCGATCTCTACTGTACTTGCATTCGTAATGCAGCCTTGGATTGTGCAATACATTTGGGCGCTAGTAATTCGATATGTGAGCAGCCCCCAGGTAGGCTCTGAATGGGTATTGCCATTGCCGCTGGCGCATATCATTGTTAATATGGCTAAATTATAAAAGCGATTCATATGCAGTGTGTGTTGTGTGCGTGTCTGTTAACGCATAACTTGCACAATGATTTTGACCAAAAAGCATTTGCAAATAAATTTTGCAAACCGTCGCACAAAATTGCCATATTTCTTTATTACCCAATAACAACTGGCAAGTTTGGAGAATGTCTGCCGCAAAAATTTGGATAGCTAAATGAGTAATTTGCATAAATAGACATTATAAAAAGAACTCACAATATTTGTAGAGGGTACAACAGGAATAAGATTTCCAAAAAACAACTGAAGGCCGAATTATCTAAATTGCGTACAGACAGTAAAAAGTTTAAGGGTTCTTGGTGGCCTTATGCAATCGGTGCCTGACCAAGGCGTGCTCCGCGATGAATCCCAATAGACCAAGCAATGTGCCACCGATAACCACATAGAAGGCAAGCTGCAGGTCACCAATGGTGAGGACACGAACTTCACTGCTCACCGCCTCGGATCGCATGAGGGCTGTGCGCGTTTTGATCGTCACTTTGAACTTTTGATCATCAATCCATTTGGGTATGAGGCCAGCGCTAAGCAGGAGGAGCAGCTGTGCATTGATGGCCTCCTCCCAGGGTGAGTTTCTAGGCATTACATATGAGATGGTATAGTATTTGGGACACTCGGGAACCACCCAAATGCGCTGCATATACAAAAAGTTTACAGACTCCATCATTAGGGATGAATACCGCGAAACACCAGACTTGCCTCCAACGGTGGCTACCTCATAGGTTACATCCGCATTCAGATCTCTATTCCACACGAGTTTCTTATTCAAGCTGGCATACAGCGGTGACGTCTCACTGAAGAACAAATCGTCGGCCATCGAGCTGTACTTGTATACGACTTTAATGCCACTGTCGTCCAGATCCTGCATTGTTAAGATGTCCTTGTAGTGCAACGGATGTATATAGACGGTGGCCAAGCTCGACTCAAAAATGGCACCAAATATGACGCTGACGAGACACAGCGAACCAATGAACATGCGCTCCGCATAGCTATCCGGCAGATGCGATAGATTCACCCGCACCCAGACGACCCACGTGTCCACCACAATGGCCAGTGCCTGCTGCCACAGTAGCTCATCCCTCATCCGCACAATGCGCAGCTGGAGATTGATCGCACGCAGCACGATCCAGATGAAGGCGCACACAAACGCCATCAGAATGAAGCCCAGCCAGATTTCATAGCCCACCGCAAAGATGGGCAGAATCGATTGTGGAATGCGACGGGCCTTGGGCACATAGATACACAGCTTATCGTCATAGACCGTGACCGTAAAGTCCATGTACTCCTGCACCATATAATCCTTGACAAAGAAGCCCGTCAGACAGATGTCCAGACCATCGTTTATTATGGAACCAATCACACCATTGTAGGTGCCATTGGGACTCCGCTCCCTATTGAGAAAGATGACACTCAGTGAATAATTTGAATTGAATTGAATTAAAGCTCCATTTTACCTTGTAATTAAATTTAAACGAATTATTTAATTGATAACAGGGACCGTAAATAATGATTATTTTCATTTTATTAATAAATATAGTTGCTCTGCCACTTGGCTTCTATTTGGATAATTCTTGCATAAACACAATCATCATCGTGCATTGAGATTTATTTTTGAGCCAAAAAAAATCGTTATAACAAATTATTCATTATTTTTTGAGGTCCCTGATTAGTACACAGTGTACAACAAATGCTCACCCAAAGTAGTTCTTGTCCGGCTGCTGCAGCAGCATTGTAAAATTAAGCAGCTCGCTAATCACCTTGGCCACCTCCCAGTCGACGCCGGTGATATATCGCAGCAGACCCGTCTCGCGATCCACCTTTGGACGCGAGTAGACCGATTTGAAGATTTGCACACGCAGCGGATAACCGTTCATGTTGTGAAACAAGAGATTGGCCAACACCTCGCCTCCCATATAAGGCACCAGGCGGCCGAAACCATTCTCAAATCCATTGTCATTGCCTAACGCATCGAAGATGCCATCCCAATCGCCGTGCTCACTGCGTGCAAACGGATCATAGATCCAGATGGCCACATCTGTGAGTATATAGCGATTGTAGACTCTGTGCCGAATCCACAGCTGACGGCTGCTCTCCTCCAGCAGCAGATGCTGCTGCTGACTCAGATTGCCAACCACGTCAGCCACAATGTAGAAGTAGATGCCGGCACGCTCCGTGGACTCGGCAGCTCCTTTGTTCGAGAGCAGTTGCGACAGGCTGATAACCAAGGCAAAACTGTCACGCATATCCAGACCAGCCAAGCTGGTGGAGATCTCCAGCGGCTGCTGCTCATCGTAGCTGTGCATGCTGTGTGGCATGTTTGTGTGTTGCATAAGCCACTCGGCATTCCCGTTGCGAGCATCCGACTGCAGATGATCGTGTCGCAGTAGCACGTGGAGAAAAGGAATGCCTCTCATCGGCTCCACCAGCAGCGCACCCAACTCTCCAGCCATGGCCCAAGTGCATCCTAGGGTTAGCAGGAGCAGCAATTGTGCGAAGAGCTCGCTTTCTTGGCCAACGTTCGCCATCGCATTGCATTCGCAAATGAGAGCAGGACTAGTTTGTTGTTGGCCAACTAACAACTTGCTAGCTGAGGGCCCATTTCATGTTTTGACACCTGCAATTTGTTTGTTTGCCCAATTGTAATTAGAGACCAGTTATGTCAGCTGGCATTCTCCCAGCTGGTGCCGCCTTTCGCCTTGAGCAAACAATCGTTGTTCAGTTCATTGTGGCAAGCAAATCGAAATGGAAATTCATTTGACTCTTATTTGTGACACTGATTTATATAGCAGCAATTGGTTTGGGTGTTGTTGGCAGTTATGTTTGGGGTAAGAAATAGACACCGGAGTTTCTTTACAAATCGACCATAAGGAATGCTAAAAAAGAAACCAATTCATCGCCAAATCAACTCAACTCAACTCAGCTCAATTCAATTCAATTCAATTCAAAGTGTGGCCAAACAGCAGCGGAAATGGAAAGAAAAACACTCACACGCGATTTCAATGGAGATTCAGTTTGCTTGAGCTGGATTTGCGCACACTGACCTTTCCTTAATGTTCAGTGGCATACCATTTGATTGTCGAGCAAGACAGTTCAGTAAACAAGCTTATTTACCTGTGCACCAAGTAACCAAGCCTGCAAACTATCTTCTAAAATAGTATTTGAACATTGACTCTTATTCAAACATAAAATATTTTTACATTTTAAAATCAAATGCCAAGATTTCCTTGCAATTCTGAGAGAGTGGACTATGTGTGCTGAGATTTGTAGATGGGATCGTTGTAGAAGGTAGCCCCAACAGCCTCATGCGTGACCTCGTCGCCTGTAGCTGCCAAGTGCACCTACAATAATCAATCAATTAACTGATCCACACTTTTCTTTCGCAGCTTTTCTCTTCTCGGACTCTGTTGATTTGTCGCGCACACAAAATTACTTAAATTTGTCTCCTAATCATTCCAGAGTGAACAAACAGTTGTTAAGCACTGTAAATGGAGCAATTCGAGTAAGCCAATTGACCTGGAGCCAGTGGAAATCATATTTGAAAAGAAAGAAAAAGTGTATGATCATTTATAGCTGTTAGATTAATGGCACTGTGGTAAGTATGTGCAGGGTATCTTCGAATCGAGCATGGTTGGCTTGAGAAATATTTGCGAAACAAGTGCAAACGTTTTCAGCATCAACATTTTCGGCTCCACTGTGCAATGTGCGATGTTGTTGCCACAAAAATTGAGTGTTGCTGTTGCGTTCCTTCAATGATTGTGTATGTCTGTTTGTGTGAGCGAGTGGGTTATGTGTGCTGATATTTGGGCACGTCGTTGTAGATGGCAGCCCCAACATCCTCATGCGTGACGTCGTTGCCTGTAGCTGCCAAGTGCACCAACAAAAACCATCAATAAACTGAGCCACACTTTTCTTTCGCAGCTTTTCTCTTCTCGGACGCTGTTGTTTTGTCGCGCACACACTGGCAGTTTTCCGAATGAAAAATAAATTGGAAAATTGAAAAAGCAATTCATCGCATTAGAAACGTGCATTGAATGGAAGCTGCTGGCATTGCTTTTCAGCACTACACTGCTTTATCGCCCATACGCCAGGTGTGGCGACGACGTCATGAAAGTTGATGCAACTTCAATTTGCCTTGAAACGAATAACAAACTGGAAATGACCAAATTCATTTGAAACGCTTCCAGTGATTGGGTGGTTGGTTGGGTGCTGCGGACTGTAGATTCGAGCAGTATTATGACCGATAAAAATCAAATTTGCAAGATTAAAATTGGAAAAGGTTTGGCCATTTACTATTATGACGAGGCAGTTATAGTTATATGCTCTTGGCAAGCTTCTGACGAGATGCGCCTCCAGCAAAGAAGGAATCCAATAACGCCCTCTGACGTGCGTGCAACTGAAATGTTCCATGTCGATAACAGAGTGTTCGCTTAGATGCATGGATGCAGTGCAGCGGAGCGAAACGAAATCATTTGTAGAACGCAGCACGTGAAATTGAAATTTAACATTGCGTTGCTGCCACATTCCCCATTATGGCAGTTTCATTCTCATATATTTTTGCACTTAATTCCACATCATTTCGCCCGAACAACAGCAAAAATGAGAGGGTGTGAGGAAAAAGCAAAAGCACCCGTATTGAGCCCAGCAGAGTAGCGCTCGTGGCATTCATGGTCCTGCGAGCTATAACTTCCGTTGCATTTATATTATTTGGACAAGAAGAAGACAAAAATGAGAAAATGCAAGCATGGCAAATGTGGCACCTGGCAACAGCAGCACCAAAACTAGCACAGTATCCGCACATGCTGCCAACTTGCGTGTGTGTGGATGTGTGGCATCGATTAAATTGACTTTGAGTCGCGCAGTTGCCCCCGGCTTGCAATTGGATTACAATCTACGTATTCTCAATACAAACCAAATATGCTGTTGCCACGCCATTTGGCAAACAAGTCACTGAGACTCAGACTCAGACTCAGTCTCAGTCTCAGCCTCAGCGTCTGACTTCGACTCCATCCATTCATCCGCCCGCCAGATAAGCAAATACCGTTGCTTAAATAAACATATTGCTATCATTTTGATTTAAACATTGAATAGTATGGAATTGTGACCTTTTGAATGTCACTTAAACAAGCTAAACATATAATAAACTATTATCTGTTATGTATTTTGTATTTTGTATATAATAACTCACTATCTCACATAGAAACCGACAAATAGACTTTCGAAGTACATGTGTACTAACTTTCAGTTAGCGTCAAAATTGTTAATATTGTTTTCTCTTAATAATTTTCAACAAAATATGATTAGTCATTTGGCATTCGACAATAAATCTCTCTGGCAGATTTTCATACAAAAATCGCAGAAAATATGATTTTCATATAAGAATTCCACGTACATGGAAATTAGACAAATTTGCTTACTACATTATTGAAAAATGTACTCAGAAATTAAAAAAATAAAAATGTTTTATAGAAAGACACAGCCTTCCGTTTTAGAAGAATTCTTTCTGAATAATAAGTCAAACATATATCGATTTTTTATCTGATTATTATTAAGCTTGAAAAAGAAATTGATTTTAAAAATTTTTCATTTTTTTTTTAGATTAGTAATTGGTTGTAAAATAAGAGACAATTTTCATCTATCTAATAAAATCTTTTGTTTTGGCATTTTTTTAGCGTCTGTCAGTGCACAATAATCAAATTTTATTGATACAATTAACATGACAAGTAAATCAAGTCGAATAAAATTAAAAAATAAATTTGTCCAGTCTAGAATATGGAAGACTTAACACTTAAATATATATTGTTGTTGATTTTGTAATTTTCTGAACGCTGAAACCAATGTAAAACAAAATCGAGTTATTAATTTTTCGCTTAACGTATTTATTTGAAAATTAGAACCAACAAAAAAAAAAACTAATAATACGATAACTTCTCTTAAGTTTCTATCTCTCTCTTCCTCTTTCTTTATACAATTTAAAAATAGTTTAGTTTTTAACGCCAGCGGCTGTTTTTTCTTATATTTTTTGGGTGGCTTTTTTCAATGGTCCATTGTCATAATCGCTGCACCACATCGGTCCACGCCGAAGTTCTGACGCATACGCTCGAGGGCAGCTCGGCTGAAACCACGTGCGAGGAGCTGCGACTCCGCTTGGGCGATCACCTCGCGCATGTAGTCCAGTGCGCCGGCACTCTCCGTTAGCTGGCTGCAGACGAACTTGTGCCGGAAGCGCAGTTTCGCCTTCTTGATCTTGTTGTTGTAGCGCGACTTGCGGCACGATTCGGCACGCTGACGCTGTGCATCCCGGCTGCCCGTTACCGTCTGGGTATCGGTTTGGGTGTGTACTTGGACCTGGCTCTGGGTTGCCTCTGTTTTCGTTGGTGGTGCACGCCGTTCCACCACGATAGGATTCTCGATAAGCATTTGGTCCACATAGCGCTGCTCCTCGTCTGCATAGTGCGTCTTCAGATGCTGCAGCTCCATAGCAACCAGTTCGTCAATCTGTTCCGGCTTGTTGCTGTGCAGTGCCGGCACTTTTACTGGATGCACACTGCCACCGTGGACTGTATTGTAGCGATGGCCCAGCTGGCTATAGAATTTGTTGAGATAGATATTGGTCTGTTCCATCTTTTCTTCGTTGATCAGTTTATCGCTTCTGGCTCTTGGTCTGCTCGGCCCGAAACAAGAATTGCATTTGAGGCAGCACTTGTCGACGCAGCGCTTTTATAGGCTGCACAAATCACGCAGGTCAAACCATTACTGAATCAACTTGCAACCATTTTATGATCTTGTTTGTGCACCTCGACCAAAATGCAACGCCCTCACACATAGGCAAGTACCTGCTCAGCACCTTCCCCAAAGAACATGTAAACAAACGGATTAGCGCGAGAGGCACATGCCACCTCATTGACCTTAACTTCAATAACAATTGCTACCTGTGCAGTTTCCGATAGGGCCATTGAATGGTGCATGTTTCGATTATGTGCATTTGCATTAGTTCTTCCCATTTGTTAATAATACATACATGTATATAAAATCAGAAAGGAATCGGAGTGAATGTTAGAAAATTGACAAAACTTTACCTTATTATTCAGTAAGTATATTTATAAAGCGGAAAGTTGAATCTTCCTAAAAGCGAGGGTTTTCTTTTCCTAATTCCAGGTTAGGATGTTTTTTTTATAGGTGTACATGGATATTTTTACATTAGTTATACATACAGCTTAGATAGTTTATCAAATGAATACAAATTAATTGAATGGTCGAGAGAGCCACTTCTACTTTTTATAAATATCCATCATCATTAGAAATATATTTCAGATAAATAGAAAAAAAGACATTTTCAAATACCATTTTTTCATATATTTAGAAATTATATCTAATAACGAGAAAAACTTCCGAGTCTTCAGGGAGATTTTAAGTTTTTGTCGATTTTTTTCTAATTGTGTGTGATTGCCAGAATATGCAGACTTAATATTATCCTTATTATTGAGTTTATTATTATTATTTTTATTTTAGTAAATACGGTTTCAATCCAAGCATACTTTTACAAATATGAGATTCCAAAATTATATGCAAATGCTAAGTGAGCAAGAAGTCAAATAAAATGCATAAATGTTGTATTTTCATATGCCTATTTTTTGATAATGCCTAAGTATGTATTTTGATTGAAGGGCTCAGATTGTACTTAAAATTTAAAATGCGATTTCGATTCGAAAAGTAAGTGAGCAGAGTGCATTAGCTCACATACATATTTACACCATGATTAGGGAATTGTGTATGTAGATACACACGCACACATACACAGATACATTGCGATAAGAGCATAGTGGAATATGCAAACATGTGGCACAGTACTCAGATACATATTCAAACATACTTCAATACACGAACACATATTTGAGATTCGACTGAGCAAATGTAGAAATGTTGGTCAACAAGTCGCCAAGTTCAAGTGCAAACTATCTGGCAAGCAGACAATGTTGAATTGGCTACATACACAACTAAGTGCCACATTGATAACAGCAAACATTCGAGGCGTGGTTCAGGCTGCTAACTGACAAAATTCCTGGGGACCGGGAAATACGAGCACGATAAGCACAAAGCCATAAACCAATCAACAATCTTCTCTAGTTGCTCGCCAACTACCTGAGACGGGTTTAACCCGACTGTGGTCCCGTAGCCGATGAGTGGTCAAGTGCTGCAAGTGTGGTAACACTGGCAGGTAGCCATTTTGTATAGATGGATTGACCACCATGCCGATTTACCAGGCCACAGGCTGCTGGACACGATGCTGCCTGTTTGTTTTTTGTCCATTTCTGTAGGTAAAGGATGAGCAATGGACACAACAATTAAATTAAGTGCCTCTGACTTTGCAATAACAAAATCTCTGAAAAATCCCACAATAATACAACGTGTCAGCGGATTAAACTGTTTGCGTTCGTTACTCTATCCCGACTCGCAAAAGAAATTGGATTTCACAACATTGATGATGAAATCAATCGGGCAATTCTTCAACTTATTCTTGACAAACGATTAATACTACACTCAGAAAACAATACTACACTCAGAAACACTCAAAACAGTGCAATGCAAATTCAGAAAAAATATAAAAAAAAAAAAAAAAATTTGCTCTTTCGGCTACTAAACTTTTTCAAATTAAATCATATAATATTATTATATGTCTAAAAGCCTCTGTCTAAAAGCCTCTTAAAATAATAATATTTAATCTTCGTATAATTAACAAAAAAAAGCGCGAAATCGAACATTCGTTTTGTAAATGTTAAAAGAAAAAATGTACCCTAAAATGAAGTAATGAAAATATATTCTTTCTGACTAATAAAATGTTTTACCCTTTGCGCCTGTTCATCCAATTGGGGGCGCCTTTTAAATTTAGCCATTTGCCATAACTTCATAACTTTAATAGCAATACCTTTTTTTTTATCTAGATTCAAGTTTGGAAACGCAAAACACAGTCCTAATTTAATTTCTCAACAGCGGACCAGTATTATCATATACGCAAAGTTCAGTTGTAAAAAGATTACGATTTCTTTTTCTAGACTCCAGCTGTGTTATTTATTTATTTTTATTTATTTTTTTTTTGCTTTTGCAAATTAGTAATGCCAAATTCGTTTATGACTTCATTAACTTTGGGAGGCGCCACTGGGGCCATTAAATTCACAGCTTTAACGAGCTGCTCAGCCTTAATGTGCCAGCGATTTCTTGGTAAGCCAAATAATGTAACAATAAATATAACAGCTGTATTTAAAAAGATATGTACATATGTACTAACGTACTAACAATTATGTATATCTATCGATTTGAATGTATAGCGATGAGTTAATTGAAAAGGATGGAGAACATCCTACTGTGGAAACAGTTGATCTGAATATAAATTACTCACTCCCGCGGCGTAAGGAAAAGCCCAAGATGAGTCCTGTCAGCGACAGAATCCAAAAGCCCAAGCATGTATTATATTACAAATCGACGGGAAATGTTATGATAGGAAAAGCGATTCTATTTCCAGCCGGCTGCTAAATGGGGGACAAAACGTCGCTCATAAGTATAATTAAAAAAACATTTATATTAATTTTGTCGAATACTGGACGAAAGCAAACAGAAGTTGACCCGGGTGGAGCATTCATACAACCACCCCATGCCCCCAACCAGCGCCACTTGAAGTTGGCCGTCAGCGTTAGTCCAGTCAAGTCCCGTGCTGACAATTTCCGACTGTGGGTGCCTGAAAAAAAAAACCGGAGCCATAAATACGCGCATACAGCAACATGCCACATGCCTCACTCTCCTTACGCAACGCCAAAGCCATTGAGTTTGAATTATGTCAGCGCAGTAATAAATTGCTCAGAGCATTAAATTAAAATATACGATACATGTGTGTGGGTGCTAGTGAGTGTGTGTGTGTGTGTGGGTGTGTCTATACAAGGCGAGGACGAGAACGTTAACACAAATATATACATATATATATATATATATATGTATGTGTATATATATAGTATTAGGCAGTTGGCATTGGGTGCCCAATAGGATTTGTGGCGAGAATTTACTACAAAATGACAATCATGTATCGTATGGATTCTAAGGCATTCACTTGATCCTTGACAACTCTTTTCTCCTCTCTCTCTCTCTTTTTTGGCTTAAAATATTGCACTGCCTGGTGGAACATTGAAGGAGTAGTGTTGTTGGAAGGATGTATGGAAATGTACTGTGGGTGTACATTACTTTTGTACATTTCACACACATGCAAACTATTTTATTACGCTTTATAATAACGAATGTGTATATAACCAATGATATAAATAAGCATATGTCATTCTGTGTGTATAGCCAAAGTGCGGTTGGATGAAGACAAAGCATTTCGAAGTTTTTCGGATGCGGAGATGAACAAGATGAACAGCTCTGGGCGGTAAGGGTGGGCGTGGTCATATTGAGTCAAAATTGTAATTATGAAATTTATAGTTATTATAATTTTGTCGTTTGCAACGAACTCCATCAACTTGAAAGAAAGAATTATTCTTGTAGGATGTCGGATACCGAACAATCGGTCGAAGGCTGAATTTACGTTCATAAACAGTTTAATTGTTGACCAAGCTATTCGAAGCAAACTCACTAACATGCTGTTAAGATTTAGTCAAATAATCATTTAAATTTAGACAACAATAAAGTCGATTTTATATCATAGACTACATGGGAGCAAACGGGTATAATTTTTGAGGTTTCTTAGACTACAGTCAGCAATATTCTTCATAATTTACAAATTTTATATCGTCATTTCTTCTAGTGAAAGGTTAATATTTAACGCAATAATTCTGTATATATTGCTTAATGTTCATACGTCGGTTGTAATTCTTAAATTTAACCTTTGATTGTGAATTTAATATTGAATTTCCATTTGTATTTAACACAGTTAAAATTATGATTTTCACTATAAATTTGTAATTTTTTTAAATTTAAAAATACCCAGAAATATGTCGTTTCTTAATATTTCCCACACAAGTTACATATTTCTAAGTTGTTTTCGAGTTTTCCAGAACAATATATACATTCAGTTTTCATATATACTTTGCTGTAATAAATTAATATTTGTATACAAATTTTGTTGATATGTTATCAAAACAGACAAAAACTACAAATTTTGTGGTTTAAATAATTTTCTTTCTTTTCGAAATAATCGACATCTTATTTATACATATACAATGGACATACTTTGAGTGCATGTGCAATTATCATTTGGCTTGAGAGATTTTTAAGTTCACATTTTATATCTGATATCAATAATAAAAGGTCAAATGTGAAAATCATACTTAAAATACACGCTGGCAAATATATAAGTACAGTCAAGCTCATCAGTCAAAATCGTGAAGTTGTTGAGCATTGTTCTCACTCAATTTGGTTAGAAAAAATAAACAGATAATAAACAATTGCCAGTGTACCATATAATTCTGCCACATGGCGATATTTAAGACTAACATTGTAGTATATACATGGAAAAATAGTTCCACCTTATGCATTGTCAAATGGACCAGATCAGTGCTAAGCGAAAATGACACAAGCCTATAAGCTATGCTAGCTTTCCTAGTAGTCCTTGAGCAGATTAGCCGGAGCAACCGCGACAACCGCAATGAACGCATTCCACAATGCGACCCTCCTCTAGTTTAGATTTTGGCACACGACAAATGCAATTGGTGCCGAAATTCGTGTCACGCGTTTGAATGCAACGCAGACAGCAAAGATTCTCATAGCCGGACTTCTTCCACTTGGCTATCAAATTACTGTCGGCAATCTTCTCCTTCAGGCAGTAGTCGTACAACTCGCGACTTATGGCCTTGCGTCGATAGAACAAGTCATACACGTAGCGCGTTTTCTGGTGATGTATCTTGAAGATGGGCCACAAAGATTCCGTAATGCGCTTGCCCTCGTGCGGTTCCGTCTCGGCTGCAAATAAGAAAAGCGTTCAAAGTTGACTGCATACGGCAAACATACGGCAACATTTAGCATTTTTAATCACCCTCGCGCATTTTTTGTTCCAGCTCTTCCAGCGTTGGTTCAATAAGTTCCCAGCCATCTGGCGGCGGTTTACGACTGCGACGAATTTTTGGCATTTTGATTTATCTATTTAATGTGTGCGTCCCAAAACAAATTCGCTAAAATGCTACGAAAAGTGAAATACAGAGCAAACAGCTGACGAATACCAACATTGCTTAGTGTTGCAAAATACTCACATTACGAGCGAGCGCACAACACCACTTATTTGTCAGAGCTGCAGCAAGCAGTCACATCGATAGGTGCTGCTGCTATCGATAACAGTAGTAGTTTATTTTCCATTTCAGTGTATATGTAAACGTAGAAGTAATGAGTTGATTGTTTTTGTTTTTTTTTTGTGGCTTGATATAAGCGTGTTATAGCTATTTATTTAAATTTGAATCTGTGGTCAATTAGTGCTGTTTAGCAATATTCAATTGTTAACACAATAAGTGGATCACCAATCAAGCGCCGCGAACACTGCGCAGCCAAAAGTAAGCAAAGCCCAAAAAAGAGACAGACTCCGTGTGTGTTTTAAATGTGCATGTGAATGTGCAGCAGCAGCAGCACACAGCCCACAGTGCTCCATAATGCAAACTAACCCACATACACAAGTTAAGCGCAGCTTCACGTGAGAAGCAGTGCTGTATTATTGCCATCGACTGCAGCACTTCGTTTTGCTTAGTGACAATAATTACTGAATAATTACTCGCTCAACTAACAGCGACATCAACTTTAAAAGCAAAAAAAAAAACACACACTCACTTGTGTGTGTGTGTGTGTTTTGCCAAGTATAATTATATATATATTTATGGTTGTTAGTGTACTATTATTATTGTTGTGACTTCGCTGCCTCACTATTGTCGTATTTGTTGTAAAGCTCAGCTTTCATTCATTCATAAGTCCGGTAGCTTTCTTTGCGGCCAGACACAAGATGTCATATCAACAACCACAAACGATAAAAAAAAATTTGGCCTTCGCCTAATGTGCGTTCACTCGCTTGCTCTCTCTCTCTTTCTCTCGCCTTGTCTCTCTTTCGCACTCGCCCGCATCTTTGCTACTGCATTTCCCATTCATTTGGCGATTAGCGCGTATGCTTTGATTGTCATTCGCGTTCTTTGTATTTAGTGCATGGTACGTGAAATAACAAAATTAAGCATGCACACAAACACACGCACACAGCTGCAGAAAGAGAGATCAGCCTCCCCCTCCCCACCCGCATTTTGTTGGCTCATTTAAACGCCCCCTTCGACGGCGTGTCTGTGCCTCTGTTTGCATGTATGTGTGTACAAATGTACTATCTATGTATGTAAGTGGGTAATGAGCGCTGTAAATCAGAATTCTGTTGTTTTGTTTTGCTTTGTTTTCTGTATGTGCACATTCCTCATTTCTGTCATTTTCCTCAATGTGCACACATACATACACATACGTACACCCTCAATTGTAAAATTGGCAGCCAAATCAGCAGCTCCACTTGAAGCGTATTCCATGGGGCCGAGTCACCCACCACTCACAAACTACCTGCAAATTGGTCACAGCGTTTATCTAATTTTAAGTACCTCTATGTGTATGTACGTAATCCATGTGTGTGGGTGTGTGTGTGTGTGTGTGTGAACAAAAATGTTAAGACTTAAAGTCGCCTGTGCTTACTGACAGATATTAATATTGATATTGATAAGATTGCAAAAAATAAAATAATTTATTAGTTAAACAATTGTAGCTATTATATTTTTAAGGGCTTGTGAAAGTTACTTCGAATTGATTTCCCGTTTCTATTTTTATCTTTTAAATATAGGATATCTGCTAGTCAAACACTCGTCACTAGCGCGGTCTATGTGTTTTCAACTGAGTATTTCAAATACTCCCCCAAAATGAAGGCTCGTGATTTATTGCATTGCTTGGCAAAAATACTTTTCACTCTGTACTTTTGGAAATGAAATTAATTTGATTTGTTTTCCCAAGTGAAACTGTAGAATCAGATCAGGTGGATAAGCAAGCTGTACCTCAATTCAATGACGCTTTCCACGAGCTGATGCTGTTCAGACGCATTAGTTTAATGCACATTTACATTATCTGCACCTACATAGTAATAATACACAAACAAAACAAGTTCAAATTGAATTACAAAATTATACTGAAGATGATGAAAAAACATTGAAAGTTGGAGATTGATATAAGATTAGTAACAGAAAAGTGAAAGTTTTGAAATTCACCTAAATAAATTGATAGCGATGAGTGAGGAGACTGAAATGATCCAAGGAATCGAAGGAAATTAAATCGTTTAGCGTTTTTTCTATTTATTTAAGCACATCTGTACAAATGCATGTATGTATATGCATTGTATATATGTATATATCTCTCAGTCCAAGTGACTGACGTCTAGCCCTGTCACATGGCAAGTGGGCGTTAATTGCCGAGCAAATATTTCGCTGCTCGAGTGAATGGAAATGGAGATCAGTAGATCCCATAAATTACAAGCTGGAATGTTCTAGTCGAGATAGCTCGACTAGGATATACCCTGAAGCTAGCAGGCTTGCTGACACTGACAGTAGTTTCTTCAATATGAAAATACGTTTTGGTCAATAAAATATGCGTTTCTTATCGATTCTAGTGCGATCAGTTGCTCAATAATATGTTGGGGTATATCAAATATCAGTTTATCAATGAACTTAAATAACCTAAATATGCCTATAGTATATGAGAACTTCTAACTAACTTGCAGTCTCTGAGATCTGCTCAGTCTCGGGCGTTGATGCTGAGCAAGAACATATATAAGCTATATGTATATATAAATATCTGTATTTGTTCAACTGTAAATGTACTCAAATCTCTTTCATTTGTTTATCTTAGAAAATAAAGTAGATCATTATTTAAGAATGCGTTGCAAGTATATCAATATTTGCAGTCACACAATAACAAATTGAATCTTCACAATATTGTTGATCTAGTCAGTTAAAAGGATCCTCACCATGGAGTCCACAGCAGCCGGCAATCTGCTGGAGATCATGGATCTAGCTCGCACTTTGCGCCAGGAGCAGCTGTTCATAAAGCAAGAACAGGCGGCCTTCGCACGGCTCACCAATGCCCTGGAGACAAATGCGGCGACAATAACAAAGGTAACAATAACAGCACCCATATTTGTTAAACATATTTAAAGCGATGTCACGTCCCATTGCCTTATACTGACTGAGTCACTGTTTGCATCCCTCGTCCATTTAGCTCGCATACATATGCGCACAACAAAGACAGAATCTGCATGATCTGCTGCTGGACAGAACGGATCACGATCCCCTTGTTTGTTGTCGACGTGCGAGCGCCTTCGAAAATGCCCCATTCTTGGATGCCAAACAGGTGTTGCCCTACCAGGTAAGCACAACTCACTTTTATATATATCACTTACATATTTACAATTCTTCACTTGTTTTGGTTGGATTGGGTTGGGTTTAGCTGTTGGTTGGTTGTTGTTTTTGCTGTTGTTGTTGTTACTGTTGGTTGGCTGCTTGCAAATCCAGACAACAAAGAGCAATTTCCGACGTAAATAGAGGAAGCATTGATATAATAATTGCGTTCTCCTTTTGTGAGCGTAGTTGTTCCAGTCTCCAGTTTCAATTCCAGGAAACTATTTAGTTCAAAGATATTATGTGGCGGTATCTTAAAGTCACAAATTGTTTCGTGGCTAGTCGTGTAGCTATAAAATGCATATTATTGCAACTATTTGTAATTTTAAAAATTAGTTTGCTTTGATAGCGACGTAAAAGAAGATTACGTACAATTGCCTGCACATTTATTTTTCCTGTATTAGTTTTGTTGTAAACAGAAACGGATAAGTTTTTCGCAAACTGGAGCATGCCTGATAATTCCAGGTTGGCCAACAACGCTAAAAAGTTGTTATTTTTTTAACGAGCATTCTTTTGGCAACTCTGGAGACTCCATACAGATTATGGTTATACTGGTTATACTTCTAACAAACATAGTTGCATCGTATTGAGTGCGCTTACTGCACCGTTTGAACTTTGAACTTGTAGCAACACCTAATCGGATTTTGTATTCCATGTCTATAACTTATAGTATGCCCTGGCCTATGAGGATCTGTTCAACTATCTGTACAACACACCATATTTGCTGGCCCTGTCGCTGGCCACAGCGGATCGGCTGTCGCTGCTCGCGCCGTCGCATCTGGGACAGATTGTGAACACAATTGTGACGGGACTCTATGGTAATGCGATCAATACAAAGGATGTGGAGCTGCTGCTCAAGCTGCTGCGAGAACTTATCGAGCTGCAGCTGCTGAACAGCGATCAGCCTCGTCGTTTGCTCCGAACAAATGGCAGCGCCTTTGCCCGCCTCTATCAACGGCTGGTCGAGTCCCTCTTCTCGGCGCGCATCTTTTTAACGGCCGTGCTGTACGAGCCGCTGATGGCGGTTCTCAGCGAGCACGAGGCATTCCTCGATGTGGATCCGCACAAGTTGCTGCAGAGCTTCACTGCTCGGGAGCGCCAGCGTCGCTTCGGTGAGGATGAGACCAGTGCCGCCTATCAGCGCAATGTGGCCCGCTTCCATGCGGAGACTCTCGGCAACTTGCATACCCATGCGCAGGCATTTGTGCGGAGCCTGCAACAGAGCTGGGCATTGTTTCCCAGCTCGCTGCGCTGGCTGCTGCAGACGCTCGGGCAGCAGTTGCGGCAGACGCAGCGGCACAGCGATCACGATATACGCCAGCTGCTCTCCGATCTCGTCTTCACCCACTTCATTTGCCCGGCGATCGTCAGTGCCGATCTGCTGGGCATCGTCGATGCGAACGTCAACGAACAGATGCGTCACAATCTCAATCAGATTGTTCAGCAGCTGCAGCGCCAGGCACTCAGCGATAGCGACAGTGAACTGACACAGCTAATGGATCTGCTGCTGTTGGGCCAAACGGGCGAGGACATCGTTGCCATTCTGCCGCAGCAGAGCGACTTTGAGCGCGCCCAGCTGGCGATCAATGAGCGTGAATTGCAACAATTTGCAGACTTCTTTCGCCTGCTTGCCGCTCGCGCCGAATACGATGTGTCCGCCGAGCAACGACAGCGACTCCGACGCATTCTCGCTCGCATACCCAAACAGGAAGCGATCCCGCCAGTGGCGGCATCGTCGTTGCCAGCTGCTAGCGATGCAGCCGCCAGTCCCGAGAAGAATGGTAAACGCTCCAACAAGGGCCTCATGCGGCTGGGCAAGGCCACCAAAAAGAAGCTCGCCAAGGGCATCAACTTCACAACCAACACGGCCACCACTACCACTACCAGCAGCAGCAGCAACAACAACAGCAACAATAGTAATAACAATAACAATAGCTCCATCAACAGCAATCACACTAGCAGCAACAGCAGCAGTAATCTTGCTCCAGATGTGATCAACGGAAGCATTGCAAATGGTGGACAGACTGCTGTGGCCAATGGCGATGTGGAGCCGTGCTGCTCCTCGCACAGCGGCAGCAACACCAGCCTCAGCTCCTGCGGTGGTGTCGCCACCATCAGCAATGGAGCAGCTGTGGCAACTACTTTACTCGAGCCAGATGCACCCGATGGGGATGGGCCGGTTCTGATGTTCAGCATTTATAATGCGGCTGGCAAAAGCAAGTTGAAGCCGCTGACCGAGGAGGATCTGTTGAAGATGAACTGTATTGGCCAGGAGATTGTGCCAGCGGCTGTTGCCGCTGCAGCCGCATCCTCGAATGCGGACGATGTGAGCAGCTTGGATGCGATGCGTCGACCGCTGAACGATGATGCTTCAATTGGCAACTCGGACAATTTGGAGGCAATCAGCGAGGCGGCTCACTCGGCAAATCATTCGGTTGCTAGTTCCCTGGATCTGGAGGAGCAGCAGGAGCGTGATGTGCACGATGCTGAAAATGATGACAATCTCTCGGACATGGTATCCGCCAATGTCTCGGGCCGTGGCACACCCAATATTAGTGGGCGAGACACGCCCTCATCCCAGGTAACGGATGGCGATGGCGCCGGAGGTGAGTTGGCCCATCATGTGGCCCGGCCCACACCTCAAATGCAGAAGATGCTTCTATCCAAGGCGCGCTCGGACATCGAGGACAAGTTCTGCAAGTTCGAGCTGAAGAAATTTGAGGGCGATGAGAATGTGAGCATCATTTCGGACACCTGGTCGACGGATGTGCTGGCCAGCGATTCGGAGAACACGCTGGATGCAAGCAGCGAGCAGCAGCGCGAGCGGGACAGAGACAGGGAGCGGGAGCGCAATTTCTCCACACCACTAATACCATCCGCTGTGGTGCTGCCAGGCGATAATAATAATTTTGTGGTGGAGGCACTTGCACGTGCCGCTGGCGCTCCTGTGCTGGATGCCTCCGATCAGCGTTCCGAGTCCAATTGGAGCACCGATGTGCTCGCCAGCGATTCAGAGAAACTCGCGGAGATCGATACCGATGACAATGCGAGCATCACAGCCAAATCCGATATTGCAGTGCCCTTGGCACTTGCCGCCGTTCTCGACGATGGAGAACAAACGCCAGGCAGCAGCGGCGATGCGGACGGGGATGGGGATGGGGATGCCGGTGGCAATGGGGGGAATGCCAGTGCCAGTGAACGCAGCCAGGAGGATTCCGCCTTCTTCGATGCGGTCAACTCGTACGAGGATGCTCACCATTATCAGGCGGCATCCTCGCTAGCTCGCAGCTCGGTGCGCACCAGCTACCATGGCCTCGGCGGCGATAGCGGCGACAGCAGCTTCCAGCAGCAGTACAAATGCAGCGCAGCTGAGGGCAGAAAGAGCACACCCCTCATGGGCACCGCCTGCATGCGTCGGCAGACGTCCGCCGAGAGCAGCATCTCCAATCAGAGCCTCAATCTGGAGGAGCCGATGGCGATGACCAGCAGCAGCAGCAGCAAACAGCAGTCACTGCAACAGCACCAGCAGCAACAACAGCAGCTGCATCATCACCATCATCACCACCACCATCATCATCATCACCACAAGAAGAAGAAGCAGCAGCAGCTGCTTCTGCACCCGGCAACGGCGTCGAGTGGCCATCAAGATCTGATTGATTTCAGTGACAATAGCGAGGACAAGGAGGATCCACCGGGTCTGGTGCAGCAACTACTGGACAAGTGTGGTAGCGAGCAACATTTGCGCGGCGGCGTCCAGCATCGCCGCATCTCCATGGAGCAACGCACGGCCAGCGTGGATGGGCGACGCAATGGCATACTCGCTGGCACCGGCAACAGCACCGGCAGCACCAGCGAGCGGCGACACCAGAGTCTCAACTATGAGAACCACGAGATCATGCTGCAGGCCATTCGGCCCAATGCCACCGAGCCCAAAACGGACGACGATAAGCAGCAGGAGCTGCAACTGCTCTGCGCCCGGGCTCAACAGCTACAGCTGCATGATGATCCGCCTGCCGGCGATGCAGATGCAGATGGAGCTGGAGCTGGAGCTGCCGCCGGCGCCTCGACCCCCGCTAGTAGTAGTACTGCAGCGGCCAAACCGAGCAAGGCAACTGGAGCGATACCAAAGAGCATCAGCTTCGATGCCAGCGCTGATAAGGAGAAGCATCGCAGCCAGCGGGAGCAGCGAGATCAGAGCGCCGGCATTCTAAACAAACTGAAGCAGGGCATCTTCAAGAATCGGCGCGGCAACAACAGCAGCAAGTCCACCTCGTCAGCGCAAAGCCAGCGTTTGCCGCCCAGTGCCAACAGCAGCAACAGCAACAACAGCAACAGCAGCAACAACAACGACAATAACAATATCGGCGCCGTCAACGATCCGAATCGTTGCGTCAGCTTCGATGCCAGCGCCGCGTGCGTCAGCTTTGGCGCCCACTACTGTGATAGCAGCGAGGACATTCTTGCCAAATACAGGCGTAAGGTTAGCAGCTCCAGCGAGGCAACCAATTCGGATTCCACCGGCAACGGCCATGGCGGACGCGGTCGACCCTCGGCTCATGGCCAAGCTATCAATGGCGGGTAAGAGTCCTCTCTCTATATATACTCATCTCTCTCACACTCACTCTGTCTGCTTTTGTTGCTGTTTGTTGATTCATGAATTAGACGAAATAGAAATACTCGCTTGATAACGAGCCCAAATGAAACAGCAACATATTTGCCTTTCTCTCTCCTGCTCTTGCAAGTGTCTGCTGGATCATTCTAACATTATCTCTCCCTCTCTCTCTCTTTCTTTTAGAGAATTGCCTGGCGTGGTGTTCAGCAGCGTTAAGCAGAAGCTACGCATGGTTTTATCCAAGACTGATCTGCACAGCGGCGACTTTCGGCAGACAACGCTGCGACCGTTGGACGCGACCCCGCTGCAGACGTACCTGCAGATTCAGCTGGCGCAGTGCACCAGCCTGCAGCGATTGCCGCAGATATCGCATGTGTCGGAGGCGTTGCGCTGCCTGGCGCAACTGGAGCGGCCGCAGCATGCGCAGCTGCTGCTCGAACTCCAAAATGATCGGCAGCGTCGCCAGAGTTACCTGCAGTACCTGCTCGTCCATCGACAGCAGCTGCTGCTGCGGTCCGAGCAGCTGGAGCAGCTTGAGGAGCGACTGCGTGGCGAGGCGCGCAGCTGCCAGCGTTGCCTGCTGCAGTCGCTGGTTCGTCAGTATTTGGGACGGCAGCAGTCGAAGCTGCAATCCTTCCGCGCCGAGTTCGCAATGCTCAGCGGTAGCGATGAGCGACTGGAGGTGATCGAAGAGTTTATCGAGAGTCTGCTGCAAGAGTTGCGTGTGGGCGGCATGCAGGACGGCTGGCAGCGGGAGTCGGCGCGTGTGGCCATTGAACGACTGCTGTTCGAGCTGATGTACGAGCAAGTGATGTTCCCCAACGAGGATGCTGATTTATCCAGGGATTCTGTGCTCGCCGCGCATATTGTCAAACTGCAGCGTTTTGTGCATCCGGCGCATCCAGCGCTCTGCATCTCCCAGGAGTATCTGGGCGAGGCGCCATGGACGTTCGCCCAGCAGCAACTCAACTACATGGCGGTCTACAAGACACCGCGCGAGAAGCTGCACTGCATCATCAAGTGAGTCGATTTGCTTCAATTCAATCAAATCAAATTCATTATTTTACCTAATTGCTTTTCACTCGAATTCTTTTTTTGCAGCTGCATCTCCAGCATCCTCAGTCTGCTGCGCATGTCCAGCTGCCATTCGCCTTCCGCCGACGATATCCTGCCAGTGCTCATCTATGTGGTCATTATGGTAAGTCATGCATCTTCACACACATATCTGTGATATTTTTTAAAACGATTTTCTTTTATGGCAAAAATTTATTTAAAACAAATTAAATCTTATTTGTTCAAGAATTTATTAGAATTTAAATCAATCAAGTGCAAATAATATCTTTATATTTGTGTTACAGGCGAATCCGCCTTTTCTGCTCTCCACCGTGGAGTACATCAGCTGTTTTCTGAGCAAGGCACTGGATGGTGAGGATGAGTTCTACTGGACGCTATTCGGATCCGTTGTCAAGTTCATCAAGACCATGGACTACATAGACTAGTGCACAGTGGAGGCTCTAGAGGCCTTCAATCGGAAATATTGGCTCGCATTCGAGTCGTAGCTTATGTATATGTTTATATGTTTTCGACTTGGTGTCCAGTCGACGTTTGATATTTCTATATTCGTTAAATGTGAACGTTATTCTACTTCTATGCATAAATACTTACATTTAGATCATACATACATATATATATATATATTAATATACGATATTTACACATGTATAAAATCGAAATCGAAGACGGCGACACGAAGCTAAGTTTGCTAGCAGCCAAATGCAGCTGCCCAACGATCTGAACTATTTTTCGATGAGCCCATTTTTTTTTTGTATACTCGTACATACTTAGTAGGTACATGCTATAAACATAGTACATACATAAATACATACACACTTACATACATACATATATTTAGCTATATACATATACATTTATAGAAGCATGCACGACACATGAAAATCAACTTAATATTCCTTATTGTGTAACACAAAATTAAAAAAACAAATTCCAAAAAAAATATATTCACATTGTTTTTTTTCATTCTTTTATTGTTCTTAATATAAGGATGTGTATTTTGAAAACTTGCTAGAATGCTTTTAAGAACTATCCAGATCGGAATATACCTCCAAGAAAAAAAAAAAATGACTTGCGACTAAAATCATCCAAGTATTTAGGCTCCTAGATGACCGCCATAATCCTTGACTGCAGTTCGATAGAGCCTCAAAATGTGCAAGGATTTGTTTTGTACATTTTTATTTACTGCTTTTCTGCTATCCATTTGGATCAGCCTCGAGGTAGGCTTTAAATCTTTATTTCATAATATATACGCTAATGTTTTGTTTAATATTTACATGTGTGGGCTATTTTGTTTGTTTATTTAATTGTTTAGTTTGTAACTAATATCAGCAGAAGCTGAATGCTACCATACAGAATTATTTGGAGACTGGCGATACGAATCCAAATAAATATTAGAGTTGTGATTACTCTAAATAAATCTCAAATCAGACTTTTAGACGGTTCTGGACATCAGATCCGTAATGATCAACACAAAATGAATTTAACAAGAAAAAAAAAGAATAATAACAATACGAGAATGAGACGATTACAGATGCTTCTGTGGTGGATAATGGTGAGTCGGATTTACTGACGCAGCGCGTACTTTTCCAGATTGGTGTCACGTCCACCCATCAGGTAGCTATTGATGCACATCTGGGACATGATGCGTACGCCACACTGCTGCAAATAGGCAAAGTCCTGTGGGGCCAGCGGTGCCTTCTTCGCATCGACGAAGCAGTGTGTGGCCCTCGCCGCCGACGCATCCGAGCTGAAGGGTGTGCTGGGCTCCAAAATGTGGGCACCGCCGGCACGCAGAACATTCTTGATGGCCGCCAGATTGCGCTCCTGTAGACTGAGTATGACGCGATGATCACTGAAAGCACCGCTGCCCATGGCCAGTTCGATGCGCCAACGATGCGCAGCAGCAGCGATCTGCTGCTCCTCCGGTGGCAGCGTCGGCAAATTGAGAGCCTTGGGATTACCCCACTCGTACTGACACTCATCCAAAAAGACGCCGCGGGCATGACACTGTTCAATGTAGCTAATATGCAGCACCCATTTGCCGGCCGCCATGCAGCCGAGCAGCTTCTCGCCGCGATTGGGATGCTCGCAGAGTAGGTGCGTGCAGGCCGGATCATAGTTGGACAGATTCTGGCAGATCTGGCCGCCCAGCACACGAATGCGTTCCATGAGCAGTGTGCGTTTCTCATCATCATCGCCACAGGAGATGCTGAAGCATGGCGTGCCCTGGTGACGCATTAGCGACAAGTCAGCGACGTCGGTGCTGCGCCTGGCGCCATTAAATTCGGCCGGATCCCGCCAACCGACCATATCCTCGCTGCCGGCTAGAGCAAATCCCTCCGACTCGAAGGGCTGCACAACTTGCGCTTCACTTCTTGCCAGGCCGTCATGATCACGCTTCAGGCTGCTGCGACGTGTCTCGCGACTCTTTAAATAGTCGGTGATCTGCTTGAGTTCCAGCGAATTGTCCGTCGTCTCCTCAAAACTGATCTTGTCAAAGTTAATGGTGCTGCCACTGGGCAGCTCCTCCTGGGCAGCTGCACCTGTTCCTCGGGGACTTTGTGTACTGGGTACAGATGGTGAGCCGCCAGCTGCTGCTGCTGCTGCTGCTGCTGTTGCCACAGCTGATTCCGGATGGAATAGCAGGCGTCCGACTGGTTGCTTCTGCTGATGCTTCTGCTTTTGGGGCTGCTGCTCCTCTTCTTCCTCTGGTTCGCTGTAGTCAATGCCCAGCGTCTCGCAGGTGATGCGCATCACACGCTTCCGAATCACCGCGATGGGCGTGTCCGGCTTAATTGGCTGCTTGGGCAGACGCCAACGTCGCTCGAAATCATCGGCCATGCGCTGCTGGAACTCTGGCGTCAAACAGAAGTTGGGTATGCCAGGAGCTGGCCGCTTTGACTGTCGGTGATTCACCGGCGTGCACGCCTGCCGCCTAATCCTCTCCAGCTCGGGCGTCGGATTCTCGCGCATTTCGCGTATGATCTGACGGACACAGTTGCGCGCCTGACTCGTCTCCAGGCGTTGCACCACCTGCTCGAGAAACTCAAAGTTGCATGCACCAGCGGCGCTGCTGCCTTTCTGGCTGAGTGGTGTCCGCGGAGAATCTGGTTGGGTTTGTAGGGCCGGAGAGACGCCACTGGAGCTGCGTCTTCGCGCACTCGGCATGCCCGTGACCAGCGCCGAGATGCGCGGATTGCGCAATGGCGTCAAATCCGGCCGCTGCTCCTTATCCTGCTCCTGTTCCTCCACATCTAACTCCTCTTGCAGCTGCTGCTGCTGCTGCGTTTGATTTTTGGGCGTCAGTGTTTTGCTCTTGTTGAGGCCCGGCGAGATGGGAAACTCGCTGGCACTTTTGCCCACCAGAAAGCGAGCGTAGGGCAGCTTCTCGCCACGCTGGGCGCACTGCAGCAGCCAATCGGCATGCACCACTGGATAGCCCCATTTGAGGGCACCCTCGTATTTGGAGCCCTCTGCGCTGGAGCAGACTAGCAGCGGTCGCTCCCTCTTAACGAATGCCTTGTTCAGCTGTGCGCCAAGCAGCTCGGCCAGCGCATTGATGAAATCTCGCTCCAGACCCGCATAGATGGACACCACAATGGTCATGCCGCGCAGCGGTTCCTCTTGTGCCCGATGCGGCACGGGTCGGTGATAGTACTCCAGCGGCAGAAGCTTGTTCTGCTTCATGCAGCTCTCCAGGTAGAGTTCGGTGACCACATGACGTGCTCTGATCGGCAGCACAGATTCGTCCAGTGCCTGCTCGAAGCTGACAATGGCATAGTCGACCAGATCCGTATAGCTAGGTGGCACAAGGCAGCCCTGTGCAGCTCGGCACTCGTTCAGCATCTGGTCGTAGAGTTCGCTGCTGAAGCACGACTCGTGCACATATACCGAGGCGCCCATAAAGTAATCCAGCTTATCAAAGTCAATGGAGAGGGTGCTGGCACTCAAATCCGGCAGGGCAACTGCCAAAGATGTCGGAGGAGGTGGATGTGGATGTGGAGGAGCAGCAGCCGTTGCCAGTGAGAGCTGTGTGGAGCTGGCAGCGGGCAATGGCATTGCTGGCTCCTGTTCCTGTGAGTAGTGTGTGAGCAGTTCCGGTTCAGGTTCGGATTCAGCATCTGGCGGTGCCTCGTCCGCCTGCCCGAACAGTTTCTTCTTGATGGGCACCGCCGGCTGCTTGAAACTGTGATTCATGGAGCGCAACGTTCGTTTGCTGGCCGGCGAGGCGGCATCCGGTGGTTGCCCATGCGGCAGCGAGATGCGATGATTAACTTCACTGACAATGTGACCAGCACGTATGCTCTCCAGCAGCCAATCGAGTTGCACCACCTGCACGGACGAGAGCAGGTTCTGCGCTTGCCATTGTCGATAGTCGGCATCTAGCAGCTGGCCGACGATGATGTGCGTCAGTCCTTCGTGCAGGTCATCGTATCGTGTGGCGCCACCCGTATTCAGAACTCGATGCAGCTTCTCGCGTTCAACGCTGCGAAAGCCACTCAAATAGATACAGCAGCCGTCGAGGAAGCTGCCAGCTTGCTTCGCCTTGCGCGGACTAATCTCGGCCAGCGTCTGCTGATATTGGCCGCCACTGGACGTGGCCTGTTTGAGCAGCTTGGCAGCACTGCTCGCGCTTCCGCTCCCGCTTCCGATCCCGCTGCAGTTGCTCGAGACGGTCTCGTTTAGTGTGGTATTGTCGCTGCACATGCGACGACCTGGCGCGGACACGAAACTGATGCGCGAGAGATCCGAGAGCTGGGTGTGATCCGCAGCGGTCTGGTTGTCATGCCGCTTCGTCGGCGTGGACATCTGCTTGCGGGGATGCACCTCGTACTGCTTGGTGGGCAGCGCATAGCCACGCTGGTGACTATCGAATATCCACTCGGGCAGCAGGATGTCCTTCTTGAAGCGCAGCGCCGCCTTGTATTTATCGGAATCGGTCTTCGACTGCTCGGTGATGACAATGTCGACCAGCTGGGAACGGAAGGCGCGATGATAGATGCCGCCATTCTCATTGACCAGACGCATCACAGCATCCTTGCGAGTCGTCTCCAAGCCGCTGCACGTGATGTTCGCGCCATAGAATGTGGGCAAACGATACTTGTCGAATTGTGGATCTGTGGCGCTGATGCCGCCGCTGCTGGTATTCTGTGTGCACGCCCAGACGCACTGCACCCAGTCGACGTGCATGACGGGCACATCGTTGAGCGTGGCATGCTCGTACTTGTTCGACTTGATTGTGTTCGAGATCAGGTGTGTTATGTTGCGTCCGAAATTCTGGAAATAATGTCCGCCCATCCAGTGGACGAGCTGCTTCAGTTCTTCCTTCTCCTTGCTGCTAATGCCGCTGGCCGAGATCTGCAGATCGCGCATTGCAGTCGCATAGATAGGACTGCTGCCCAGCGGCACTGGCTCACACCGGCCCAAGCACTCCACAATGCAGGGCGGTCCCAGCACCAAAGCCTTTGTCCGCTGCAGCTGCACGAACAGATCGCCCTCAAAGTGCGCCAGTACGAAGACATCCTTCTTGCCCAGTCCGCCGCTGGCGATCAGTGGGAAGCCCTCGCTGGGACGAATCTCGCGGATCTGCGTGTCCGCAAGCTGGGCTCGCATCAGCCTCAGTGCGTTGGCATATTGCTCGGCGATTGCCCGGTCGGCATCCGTTTCGCTCTTTGTGTTGTTGACAAAATATGCGCATATCGTTTCGTCCAGGCTTGTGCTCATCTTTGCTATGCTTTCGCCTTATCCAATTGACGCTATTTTGCGAATGTTGACGCTGCAATTCCCTGCACTTTCCTCGCGTACTCTTTTTGGCGCGTTTGGCGATGTTTATGGCGCGACTGCTGATAACTGTTTATCTAAACTTTTTGTCGCTTGGCATTTGTTATCGATACTTAGGGCTATACTCAAGTGAGTATATTTATTTTTGAAAGCTCATTTCAATTATATCAAATGAACATTTATATTTATAGAAACCAAAAATGCCATGGCCATGCCAGCTGGCATCTACTTAAGAGATTTCATAAGCAACATGAAACAATTCGTGCGAATTTGTACCATATATTTATATACGATGGCTATCGTTGCTATCGTATTGCATGGCAATGCTTCAACAGGGTGGCAGCCCTTGCTGCCACACAGTTCGAATTTCGCCCAATTGGCGCGTAATTCAAATTTCAATTGGCCTGGCTATATCAAAATTGTAAGCAGAAAATAACAAGAAAATAATGAATGGGTTGCACTGTACAATATCTATTTATTTGTATGTTTTATGCGTTGTGTTTTAACATTATTCAAGGTATGATTTACTTTTAGTTATGTATATTTTGTTTGGAGTTGATTGCAGTTTACATTGCTTAAAGTACATATTTATTAATGCTTATTTTGCTAATTTGCTGTTTGATTGAGTCTATTGTAGTTATTGTTCACGGTTGTGGGATAAGTGTTCATGTTGATGTTAAGCATTAATTTGACTCTTATCGTAAAAAAATAATACAAATCATATAGATTATACATATAAATTTATATATAGTTAATTATACAAATACACATGTTGTTTATGTATGCACGCAGATACTTTCGTTCACTGATAGTCAAATAACAATTAAAGTTAATTAAATAAATAAAATACAGCTATGTAGGCCTTAAAATGCTAAATAAATCAAATTAAATGCGGCTGTTAGTTAAATTAAAGTACCGACACTTTTACTTGGCGAAAACAATCAAAAGGACGACAAAAAAAGAATACATTCATATATATGTATTTATATGCAATATGTGTTTATATATGTGTTTATATGTGTATATATATATATAGTATATAGGATTTTGAAACAAAGCAAAGAAACCACGTGGCTACGATTCTAAGCAAAAATTCATTGGGGTTGTGACGCTTTCATTTGATTTTCGTACTTATTTTAAGTTCTACAACCTATGCATATGGTTAGCAAAAAAAAAAGATGAAAAAAAAGAAATAGAAGGTAGATGGTTTATTAAATTGACAGCAAAAGGTGTGACAAAGATGGACACTATGTCTGTGGGAGCAGGTTGGCACATCTACGCACAACTGCGCGCTCGACGTTGAAAGCGCTTCATGCGTCGATACCAATCGTCCTTCCACTCGATAACTATCGATCGCGGTCCAATGCCCAGATAACCGGGCGGCGCCTCCGAGTCCCGCCCCAAGATCAAATAGGATCTGCAACGAATTCAATAAAAATAAAGTGAGTTTTTGATATCATTCTGTCGTAGTATGGTAATTCTACAGAATATAATGATCTGACATTCCTGATTATTTCATTCGTCCATATTAATACCTAAAAATTTAAAAGCTTTTAAATAGTTTGTGGTCATGAAATAAACACAAAACTCAGTAAATATCGCGAAACATGCCCTGAAAAAAAGAATTTCTAAAACATTTCTTTGGCCCTTCCCGTAACCGATCTGTCTCAGTTATAAAATATAGGATCAACAAATGTTATGATTTACTAACGCATCCGGTTGGACGTTCTTTGGTTTTGTCGTTTCATTCAGTGATGATAGGAAAACGGGACAATTTACTGGATAACAACCGTCTAACCTAACCGTATATGGCCGATAACCAGTTGGGTTATAGTTTTTTAAATTTCAACTGACATGCACAGGCCGAACTTCTGTATCCTCTGGGTAAAATAGATCTTGATGATGACTATGATCTTAAATGTTTAGGCTTTACCGTATGAAATTCGTTATGTAATTTCAATAGCAATAACAATCTCCTTTGCCTGCAGGTATAACTACTAAATGTAATCTTTTGTAATTGCTTGGATTGTTGTGTAGATCGTTTTTAGTTAGCTTTTCAAAATACATTTAGCTATAGTAATCGATTGCTACCTGTTGACTTTGATCCTTGGACAGCGGCACTCCAAATTCTTAATCGGTATGATCCAGGTCATAGGACCTCGTTTCAGCGTTGTATTCGGCATTCCATAGGCGCTGGTTTTGCTGTGCTTGAATACCGCCTGGATTTGCAGATCGTAGCGCGTGGTTTCGCTGTCGTTGGGATAATCCGGAACGCTGGCGCTGTTGATCCCAGCTGCTGACCGGTACTCGTACTCCTGCCCCCCAACCTGTTGCTGGTCCATTTCGTAGTCCGCGTCCATTGGATCCATTGCGCGACGTCGCTCGCTGCTGGCCGCCTCGCTGCTCGTATCGCGGCCAATTACTTTGGCCATTATTGCTGATTAGAGAGAGAGAGAGAGAGCGAGAGAGAGAGCGAGAGAGAGTGAGAGAGAAAGATGGATAAATCAATTGCCATCGAGGTGGTTCCTTATTTATTTATTTTTTATTTTTCTGTGCTGTGGCAACATACCGTAATCTCTTTTGCAGTATTTGTTGAGATTTAATCTTTTGGTGCTGATTTTGCACTTTTCGCACACTGAAATAAAGAGAAACAGGGAGTTATTAAAAAAATAAGTAAGCGTCGTTGCTTAGTAATGATTTCTGCACAGATGCATTTATAAATTAACGCCAGACCTTCGATGTAATCCTCCCTCCCGCACAATGCTGCCACGCCTACGACGTTTCTTTTTTTGTTCGTATTTGTGTTTACAATTTAATTGCAAAATTTATGTCTTTATGGCCAATGCCAATTAGCATATCCGACAGACACAGAAACAGAAACAGACGCTGCAGCAGCAGCAGCAGCTGCAGCAGCAGCAATAACAACATTAAGGCGCGATTGGCATTGCATTAAAGCTGCCACGCCCCAACCCGCCCCGTACACATGGGGCAGTCTAAGTTCGCCATTGCCCTCTTTGTGTTGCACTAAAATTAGCCCAGCGATCATTTTGCTCTCTGGTGTTGTGATAGCTGGCAATGCAAATTGCATCGTTTGTTGATTGTTGTTTGTTTCGTTGCAAGCGCAGTTGTTCTCCATGTTGTTGTTGTTGTTCCTTGTATTTTTCGTGGTACACTTATATATACCCATTACAAATTGGTTGAAATGAGCTTTAAACAGGCAGTGTTTTCAACAAATTTAGACATGCTCTTTCATAATGATATTTCAAAACTATTTCTATTTCGCATCTTTCATCTTAATTATGTTGCAAACTTTATATAATAATGGCAGCTCTATTTCATATAATGATCTGACAAGCCTGTTCTTAAGCATTATATAAAATATGGACCTTTGCATATATAATATTTCTTGCGAAACAAAAAACATATGCGAATAGCAAATAGTATTGCCCTTTGTGAAACTCTTTTCCTAACATGCCGAGTTGATTTTACCATTTTTAAAGTTCTAAATAATTTAAAAGATTAACTAAATATTTTTCTGGTCTTGGGAATGCTATCTCCAACACGACCGACCCGACACGTCCTGACAAAACCATGTCACAAAACCGAGCTTATTTTGTATTTGCGTTAGCACTGAATTGAAGACTGCATAACTTGCCAATTGTAACCAGTAACTTGGGGAGTTCATCTACGCAATTTACGCGAAGCTTTTTCGTTTTAATTTTTGGCAAAAATCTTCAGTTTTTCCGGTTTTTGGGTGCTCTAATTTACACGTATACTTTGTAATAACTTTTCCGTTTTCTTAAATTGGAACACGTCTGATTGTTTCTTGTTTACCATACAAATATTAAGATGGTTCATCTGATCGATTGACGTATAGTAATGCCCTCAATTGAATTCCGTCTCTGTGATCTGTTTTATGGCTGATCGTTGCCTATTTAATGAACAGAGTACGATGATGATGTGAAAAAGAAGCAGACCAGCTTGCAGAGAGTGTGTGTGGCTTGCTTGCTGGGTATCTCCTAGTCGAGCACGTGTACATTGTTTCGGAATCGTCATTCAGACTGCAGCTGTCAATGTCATCAGCAAGTCGTGACACAATTGAGGCAAGGCGAGTTGCAAATACGAGAACTTTGTGCTACATACATACATATATGAGCAGGCGAGCGATAGATCGATTGATCGATCAAAGTGGGTGGGGAGGTAAGCTTCTAAATTTGGACGAGTGCGCCAACATTTCGTGGATGTCGCCACCAATTTGGTATTTATTGCACGCACTTTCATTTCACTCGAGTTCTTCCTGTTAAGTGGCCCGGCCATATTTAACGCAGCTATTTGCGGCTCTGGCGCTAAAGAGCACTGGATACGCCCACAAGCCCCAAACATATATATATATATATATATATATATATAAAAAGAAACTAAATATTGTTGAGCGTCAGTCGTGCGGCGCTTGCAACTCATGCAAAGTGACTAGTTAATCATTTACATAATTGTGCATTAGATTAACATGTCATTAAATTTCGCATGCAAAATCAGATACGAGATGTGAGGTTGATAAGTGGGTGGCGCCCCAGGCAATTGGGGTTTTGCGATTGGTGGTGTGAGTGGTGAGTGTTGGGTATGTGGACTGTTGCTGGCAAGCGGCACTAACTTTAAATTGACTCAAACTCGACAGAATTTCAAATTAATTTAATAAGATTATCAAATTATAAATTCATAATTAATATTCATGTCGAGCTGTCTCGCCCACGCCTCGATTTTGCACAGCTCATACTCTGCCGTCTCTCACTCCTTCCTGCCCCGCAGCGAACACTATGCAAGGACTAACTTTTTAGCCATGTGTTTGTGTATGTGTGTGTGTGTAAGAGAGAGAGAGACAGTGAGAGAGAGAGAGAGAGAGTGGGTGTGTTAGAGTTTGTCCATCTTGCTTGTGCGCTTCTTGGTTACAAGCGTGCAAACTTCAACTTCATCTTCAACTTGGGTTTCTCAGCATCAACTTTGTGCTTTTCTTTGCCATTGACAAATAAATTTAACTGACTGACTGCCTCTTTAAGCAGCAACAGAACAGCGCCAGAGGTGGCCGGGTGTGGCAGGAGGTGCAGCCGAGCCACTTTAACTGCAAGTCCTATTTGCATTTGATGATGGATGCTCTTCTGAATGGGCGCCCAATGTGTGTTCGTATTTAGTTCTGTGCATACAGCTACTATTTTTTACACTTTACATTTCTTATTCTTCATTTTGTTTTTCTATTTTTTTTTTTGCTTTCAAATTGTATTTCAACTGTGACTTGACTTTGATTGAGGCTTATGCTGACAACCGTACAGCTTCATGCTTTGGCACAAGCTCCTTCAAAAGACAAAAGCACATTCATGTTCAAATCTAAGCATATATATAAATATACATATACATATATATACAGATTGTGCTCGAGCACTATTTCACTCAACCAAATCGATTCTTCAGAATAGACTAGCAGGAAAATTCAATTGCATCTATCTTTGTATCTGTGTACTAAGGAGTATGTTTATTAATCAATTTGCTTAATTTACTCAGCATTGCTATATGCTTATGATTACGACTATATAATATGTACATACATATGTACATCGCTCTACCCCCAATATTCCAGACGAATCTATATTCATATCCTTGAATGATGGTATTATAATTTTATTTTCAAGCTTGCAACGCATTGAGGCAGACGTCTATGACCCCATAGGGTGTATCTATTCTTGATCCATCCATTCATTTATTTGAATTTGTGCTATGCCTTCTATGCGTAGAAGCTATTTTGATAAAGTCCACCCAATGGAACAATTACATTTGTTATCGTAGATTTGTGTATTATGAAGCTGCTAGTATTTGGCAAAAATGAAGAATCGGTTTTAAGTTGGGGGATCGACATAGACGATGTGCACCATGGGATTATCCGTTGCTAAATGCAGTCTGCAAATAGTCGGCGGCAATTAGTGGGCATGGCAACAGGCTACTGTGCCGGAGTGGCACTTAAAATTGGACGCCGTTGCTCATTCATGAACAAATTAAATAAAGAAACTTTTTAATACATTTGCGTAGCAAGTTGTGAGTTGGTCGCCGCCTGTTTTTCTATCTTTTTGTTTGCTGCTCGCCATTCGCTTTGTGCAAAGTTTACTTTTGCTTTTGCTTTTGCTTTTTCTTTAGCACGCGCCACCTTAAAGCGCCAATAGGATGGGGCGGGGAGGCGGCGAGGCGGCGAGGCGGCAAGGCGGGTGTAAGGCGGCTTTAGCATGATTTATGCCGTTGTGGCGCATTCTGTTTGCTGCTTGTTGCTGCACTCTTCCCATTTACCACCATTTACCTTCCACAACCCCACTGGCATGGACAAAAATGTAACTAAAAGTTGCGTTTAAACATTTGCACTATCTGTTAAGTGCTGAACGCCCACGCGGCCATCTTCTGCCCTGCCACGCCCACAAACGATCTGAGCTAACAGCTAACAGCATGCAGCTATGCCCCCCCAATGCCTTTGTCTTCTTTGGAGGCACTGGGCCGCCGCTTAACCGACAACCGACTGCACTTTAGCGGATTTGTGTTTTCTCACCCATTTGAAAGGATTACAAAGCGAGAGTAGCGAAGCGGCAAAAGTTTTGCCGTCTGACATTGTTAGTAGAAGCGACCACAGCAACAAAAACAACAGCAACAACAACAACAACAACATCAACAATAGTGGTTACACACACACGCACCCAATGCTCATACTAACTATGAGAGGGAGACGTTGAGAGAGAGAGAGAGAGAGAGAGAGCACTTACTTACCCCTGCCGCCCTCGGTGCGATAATATGGGGATTGGGCGGCCGCCGATGAGGCGCCTCTGTCAACGCCAACGCCTCCAGTTGACTCATTTGGCTCTGGCGCCGTATTCTGCGTATCCAGCATGTTGAGCGAGCGTGGTGATTGCTCTGCAAAAGACAGATTACACATATATTAGATACGGCTTAGCCCTGACTTGACATTTACTGTTTGTGGCTGACAACATTTGGCGATAAATTTCAAACCCACTCAATTTGAAAATAAATATGTATATCTATGACTGGTATCGTATCTCATTGCTTTCATTTTTTGTAAAATCAGCTATCAGACAGACCTCCCCACAGGCAAAGTCCGTGACTGCTTCAAATACATATAACAGGAAATAAAGCTAACTCTAATAAGATATATGTTATCTTTTAAAATCATTCCTCCTCTAATAATATAATTTTAAATATTTTTCAATATTTTTCTTTCTTCTTTCTGAACACACAATTCAAGTTTTCTGATTTTTTGTTTCAATTTATTTTTTGAGCTACGTTTTTTTTCAATTAATGTTCAACAATGTAAAGTAAGTTTACTATTTACTCTATATATAAAATATGAAAATATATTCGATTCAAAGGGTTATTTTAACATTGCAATGTATTGGAAACATGTGAAGAATCAAGATTCGTATTGAAACCGAACCGTGAGCCGAGTCCCAAACAATTTGGTTTTATGTTTGTGGTCTGGTTCAGATATTTTAGAATTCTTGATTATCTCATAATATAGAATAAGTATAATAAAAAAAGCAAGAATTAATATTTAACTTAGGCACGCCAAATATTACATACCCTTTTAGACCGGAGTTCATCTGCGGACAATCACATTTTTGTGCAAAGTTCGAATTGATGAATTTGAATATATTTTGTCTCAAGTCTGGCTGTTATGTGAGCATTAAAGGGATAGGAAGATATCTATATAGTCTACAACTCTCGACTCCACAACCTAAAACTCATATTCAGACGATTGCTCCTATGAATTTGAGGAACTTTATGACATGCATATTTTGTGAGTTTGGTAAAAATATAATTTACGCAATGGGAGAAGTAATCTTTCGATCGAAGAAGAAGTTATATTATTTAGTGGTTCGATTCGGGATTCTTCGTCATCGTAATTGACCAATGTGAAAAAGAATATAGACCACGTTTCATCAATATAACTTTAAAATTGAGGAAGTTCAGCAAGACTCAGAAGCGGTCGCGACTATATCGACTCAGCTAACTGATGCTGATCAATAATATATGGGGTCGTAGACCCTTCTTCTTTAAGGTTATACGAAAAGTACAACATAATATTGCATAAACATGCACTAACTGCTTTGTGGAAACAATACTGATAATGTGGTAGGGGATGCAAACTAAATAAATATATACAAAGGTAATCATAGCAAGTGAAATCTCTGCTACTACTCGGGTCTACTTACTGATGCATGGTGCGATGTGGGAGCGACTTTGTTGATAGCCGCGGGCGCAGCGATTGCAGGTCAGCCCAGTGACGCCGTCCTTGCAGGGACATTGACCGCTCGTGATGTTGCAGATCTTATTAGAAGAGCCGATCGGGTGGCACTCGCAGGCTGCAAGAAAGGAGAGAAGGCATTGAGATACGCGTTAACCAGATACAGATACACATACAGATACAGATGCAGATACTGATACAGATACAGATATGATTATATTTACAGATATAGATACAGATGTCGATAGAGATTGTTGTTTCACTTGCAGCTGCGTCGCGCTGAGAGCTTAATTGCACTGGCCGCACTTCAAAGCCTTTATGTTTTTTGTGTTGCCAATCGCAAATGCAATCTGCACGCACACACACACACACACACACACATACACACACAACAAATGGCCATGGAGGCTACTTATTGTTGCTTTCAAGTTTTCTCTTTCTTGGAGTTTCTGGGTAGCCAGCGGGTGACGATTGCCAGTCCACCATCCCTCTCGTTTCCCGTAGCCAGCTCTTGCTGCTCGCTTATGAGCCGTCGAAATGTGCATTAACAGATAACAGAGAATGCATGCATCCACCCAGCACCCAGCACCCAGCATTCACTACCCAACGATCACCATTCACCACCCACTGTCGGTTAGCCAAATTGAGTGCATGCTGTCAGTTCATTGCTGGCCAATGTTGCAACACGGCTAATTGCAAATGAGAGTGCGAATGTGCTCGGACCAGCGGCAGTCTTTTATCCCGAGTCCTCATTACTTGAGTGTATTGCATGCATGCAAACTGACTCGAATTATTTAATTTAAACACGCACAAAAATGCAATTGACCCCAAATCAATATTGAGATTGCCAGCGGTCGAGCATCGCCCAGCGATTTTGTGATCAATTGAAGATGATCGTTGTTGTTTGATCAAAAGATTTCGCTTCTGGCGTGCGGCTTGCGGCTTGCGGCATGAGGGGAGAGTACATCAAATGTTCTCAACGTGAAGCAATGAAAATGTGATTGAAATCGAATCAACTATTCATCTCTCTTAGTTGTACCCTTGTAGGGTTATTAGGGTTTTGTTTTGGACATGTGTAACGCCTGTGCGATTTAATATAAATATATATATATATATATATATATATATATATTCTTGACTAACATCACTAGCTAAGTCGATATAGCCAAGTTAGAATTTTCCTATTTAAAGCTATCTTAATATAAATTCGCATGTATCCAAATTTTTGTTGCAGGCAGAATAAGTTCAAGTAAGAAAGTCTTTTTTGTTCACAGAAATATCTAACCCAATTTTACAACAATCGGTCAGTTTTTGAAGTTCATAATAAAATACAGTATTATAGTGAAATTTCGATATCGGTTACTGGACTCCGGCCTACAAGGTTTATAATATTTGGCGGTTCTTTTTTTGTTTTCTAAGCATATTTTGAGGATATATCTGATTTCCTATTATCATCCACTTATTTTCTATTTTTCGCATTTATGTTCTTTAATTGAGATGAGCTTCAATATGTTTTTTTTTCTTCAATTTTTTGCGTTTTTTGTTGTTGTCTGGGCTAGCTTTTAATTTATACATGACGCCCCGCAGCGTTCTACGACGTTTCACTTGGCCTTCCCCACAGAAGTGGACAAATGAGCCTTCGTGGGGTTCGTAGTTGCACACTCACATCTGGCTGTGATATATATTATCAGCTGACTGGTCTTTTGCTTTTGAAACTTAGCTTTTTCTTGGGATTGGGCTAAGTGTGTTGGTTAATAAGCCGCTTTCGGCCACACTTGAATTGCAGCAGAAGGAGACCCTCAAGCCATTTGCCTGTTTAAAGCATTAAGTGGGACTGTACTGAGGCTTGGAGTAAGCTGAGACTCTGGCATACAACATATTGCCTAGGACAGAACTCGCGAATGGGAATAAATGAGTGGGGCATGGAGGCATGAAGCAGAGTGTGCAGCGTGCGTGCAACATTTGGTAATTTAATCCGATTTACAATAAATTAAATGCGATTTATATGCACAGAGCGACACATCCGGAAGATAACAACAACAACAACAACAACAATAACTACAATAACAACAATAGCAGCAACAACAACAATGACATTGACAATGACAACAACGACAGCAGACAACAATAATAACTTGCTACAACAACAGCGCTTTAACCATTTTGGCGCTTGTGTCCATTGTTGCTGGCCGCAGGGCGCACTCAGCTATGAGGGGTCCAACAATGTGGCTGTACATATGTATATATATATATATCTATATGTATATGTATATGTGTGAGTGCCAGTATATGCGATATCTGAGCACACACAGTTCGCACAGCTCGCTGGAATCCTGCTGAAATAGCCAAGGCAGAACAAAAAAAAGGAGCAGCAACAACGAGTTCATTACGCATCCTGTCCCATATCACAGCTATGGATATGAACTCCGTTTCAGTTCCCACTCTCAACTCAAATATGCATATGTCCCGACATATGTAGGTGTGGATGTGTACACGGAGAAAATAGCATTTTCAAAACGTGCAATTTCCTTTCAGTTTCCAAAATGAGGAGTTTCATTTTTAAAATAAATTTTACATCTTTTTTTTTTTTTGTTGAGAAGTTAAAAAAAAAGCATTCTCAATTTGAACTTACAAAGCCATGGTTCAAAATTTCAAATTTATTGAAATTGCTTATTGTTTTGGTTTTAAGTCAGTAAAAGCTATTTATTTTCCATTTGCTTGTGCAAATAGACGTTTTCAAATGTGTTTCTTACTTGTTTTTTGTGGTCTCTCAGTGTAATGTGCCAATGTTATACATATGTTTTTCCGTATTTCTGTCGGATTCCGTATGGCATGTGGAGCGCTTTTTTTGCAGACTGACCAAGAGAGCAAGAGATTATGAATTTTCATTATAGCAAGCCACAAAGGTACACAGACACACATAATCACAGTCATTGCAGGCATTCAGAACACCCACATTCTGAGAGCCATATCATATGCAGCATTTACAGCAAATGTAATCGAGTAGCTGCATTTTTGTTAAGCTTCAGTCGGTTTCTATTTAATATTTTGCCGCATGCTGCATGCTGTTTGGTCTGCTGATTCACTCGACTGGCATATCAGTTGGCAGGGAGCACCTTTCACTGCTTTGAGTCACTGCGCGAAAGGACGACCCAATTAACTAAAATTGAATCACATTTGACTTGTCTGCTGTGCTTTCGCATACAAGTATACAAATGTCCAACAAAGCACGACACAAAGGGAATCTGTTGCAGCTGCTGCGGGCTCCGCATCTCAGTCAGTCTCCCAGTCTCTGGCTGGGCACAACTCCTGCTCCACATTCAGTGCGATTCCAGCTGCGATGCAGCAACAACACATGTTGACTGACTGACACGCTGCTCCCTGAAAAGGGCTATTTGAAATATTGGCTCTTAATTAGGACAGCGCACGTGAATCATTGCCAATGTTAATGAAAGCCAGCCAAATGAATCAAAGTTACACATTCATCATTTCGAAGCTAATTCACTTTGATCATCATAAACAAAGACCACAAAGAACGGGGAACTAACTCACAAATTTGTTGTTGTGTGACTCAGTCAACTGCTAGACTTGATTCAATTGTTCACATAGTTTCAAAGGTCCAGAAGACAGTCTGGCATCATAATTTGTAATAGATATTTTCGATATTTTCAAAGTAAATCCTGACCATGACCATTTTTCATAAATAACTTTTCCATTTAAACAAAAGCTTAAATTAAATTTTAGGAGACAGAAAGAAGAAGATTCGAAAGATATTCAATGCCTATATTTTTGAGTACTCTTTTTTATAACTAACTTATAATTATTTTTATGAAAATATATATGCATTTCAACTTTAGTTCAGTAGTTTGAGCTGTAAAAATAGCATTTAAATGAAAAAAAATGTGTTCAAAAGAATGAATTATTGATGTATTTTTATTATTCATTTACAGTTTGTTGCTAGACGCTTCATTAAAAACTATAAGCTTGGCTAGTAAACAAACTATTGATCTCTGTTTTTACACCTGCTAAAACACATTTATGTAGACACCTGTACAAATTACGATGTCCATCAGTCACAGTGCAGTAATTTCGGGGCAGGCATTCAATTTATTTACAGCTATTGCCTACTGCTAGCGGCCTATTTTATTTTCACAATTTTCTGGCCTTTAAGGTATGCAACACATATATATATATATATATATATATATATATATATATATATATATATATATATATGTGTATATATATTTGGGCTGTGCGCTGATTCACTTTTATTTACAGCGCTCAAAATCTGTTTGGCTGTTATTTATTTTGTTTGGCTTCCTAAAATTAATTAACCAAAGTTTCACTCGCACTCACGGAGTATACTCAGACTCGCACTCGCACTCGCACTCACACTCGCTATAGCATTCACATTCGCACTCACACAGCGCTGCTCTGGACGAAGTGTAAACATCATAAAGCAAATCAAGCGCAATTTGTTATTGTTTATTTCAACTTTACGCAAGCGAACAATCCACAGAAATCTCCACGCCCACGCCAACGCCTACAGCCCCCACCCCCACCCCAACCCCACCTACAGACAGACTTCAACCTCAACATCCCGGCACTTAGCTGACCGCAAGCAGAAAGTGCTTCGTCGTCGACGCAGCGCCCACTTCCCATCAATTGGCATACGGATTTTGGCCCCAAAATTTCGTAGTCCAGCTGAAAAAATGGTGAGTAATATAAAAGCACAGCTGCCACAAGTCAGCCAGGGGAAGGGGTTGGCCGCAGGGTGGGCGGGGTGTTGCGCCTGCTGTTTGTTATTACTAGCAAAAAAAAAAGAAAAAAAACATGCAATTTTCAAAAGAAACCAAACACAATATAAGAATTATGAAAAGATTGCCTTGTCGAGTCGAGTCGCAACCGCATGATTTGCCGGGTTGCGAGGGATTACACCTGGCCAATTCAGGTGAACACGAAACAGATTACGCTTTACAGCCAGATGTATGCATCTGATGGATACCCGATTAGATCATTCTAGTTGCAATATATATAGCAAATTGAATACCATTCGCTTAAAGTGCGAGTGTATTCATTCAACCTCAACACCAACACATGGCTGGTCATAAACTTTTCAAACTCACACAGATATGAACTCTTTAAAGAAATTCGTTTGGAAAAAGAAAATTACACTGGCTTATTAAACATAGGTCAGAGTTAAAACTGTATTTCAAACTCGAAACCAGTTTTTTTCCAACAAAGTTCAACACAAACTCAATTTCAGAATCAAGTAAATGGCAGTCAACCCATTAAAACCTTAATGGACATCATTGCTCTGCCTGCTGAATATAAAATCGAAGCTGAAACTGAAAATCACGTTAAACATATACAAAAGAATCTCAATGTGGATTTACGACATCCAGCATCCTGGGGAAGATTGTTGTTTAACTTGTCGAAAAACAGCACTGTCACTGAGACCACATAAACTTTCCAATGCTCCACATATACAAACTATGTATAACTATATATAAGAGTTGTTGTTTTACATGAAGATTGAATAACCTTCAAAACTACCTCAACTCAACTCACTTGCACTTAGAAGAAAACTTTGTCTCAACCTCGATTTCGCACTGCTCTTTCAATGTCACTAATTTATATTATAATGTTATGAGAAAAGAAAAAAAATAATAATAATAAATTCCTAAATATTTCTCCTGCTATTATATACCCTGTCAATATAGGCGAACGCAAAACCCATGGGAAAAAGCAAACTTAGAAAACTTACCGGTCTCTGTACAGGATATTGTAGACTAATAAGTCACCTTACTAATCCAAGTTTAGTCAAAGACTTAACGTAAGACAAAGATTCTCGCATTGTGCAGGAATTACGATTGATGGAAGATCTCCAAGCACAACAGATTAAACAACATCTTTTGATTTGAAGATACTCTCAAAAGCACAGCAAAAAACCATTTAAAATTAACATTTGAATTTTAATTTCATTTCATATCAGGATAAGTATGCTTGAGCAACAAGTACAAGTATTATATATTTGAATAGTCAAAGAGCACTTGCACTAAGTTCTCGATTTTTTAGTGCATTTAAATAGGGTCTCAAAATATCTGTTCTTTAGTTTATAAGGTTTAAGGGAAATTAAATAATCATTGCATATGTAACCGTACGCTCTGCTCTGCTCTGCCACATTGTTTGTGGATGGGTGTATGTGCGGGTGTGTAGGGGTGGCTGGTAGGGGGGGTGGGTTGCGTGGTCTCTTTTTAAGCATATTAATAAATCAACGGCTTCGCACGACGCGACAAAAGTTATGGCCATGATGGCATTGCTTCATTGCTACTGCAAGTGCTGCTGCACCTGCCCCTCGCCAGGCGATCCGTTAAAGTTTATTGCGGTAGCAACTGCCGCAAAAGTTGAGCCAACTTTTGCGACGACGCCAAATGAGCAAAGATGTCGCCAACGAATCCCTCACTCAGCCAGAAATGCTGTTCAAGTGCTGGAGGTGGCGCTCCTACAATTTTGTTGCATGTACTAAACAAGACGGCATAGCAAAGTTTTTCGGCGGCAGGTTGCGGAGGCATTTCAAGCGAAAGAAATAAGAGGTCAATTGTATTCAAAAGTTTGCCACACTTTTCAAATTGTGCGTTCAAATTGAGGTGCAGATATAAAAGTCTATTGAAAATTAAACGATGCGCATGAAAGTAGGCAATGCCACAATCTCAAAAACTTGGCGAGCAGAAGGTTGGGGTTGTGGCTGATGGCAGTGCCAATTTGACGCTCGAACAATTTGCACAGCTTTAAATGTCGACTCGCATGCAAAATGTCATAATTCAAATCCCGTGACCCCATCCACACCCACACCAACAATAGCCGCCACAGCCAAAAAGCGTGGCCAGCACCGAGCATCGCACTGGGTGGGTGGGTTTGGTTGGCTTGCTGTGGTGCGGCTTGCCTTATATGCAATGAATACGATACTAAGTAAAATTTGCTAGGGTTGATCAGCCCGTTAACTTTTCATTGCAATGGGGTGACTTGTACACTTAGAAAAAACCATTCGTCCCAAAATAAAAGTCTCGCTGAAAACTACAAAAGTTTTCTCTTATACAAAAAGTTGTTAAGTTTAGGAAGAAAATTTCTTAAAACTATAAAGTTTGTTTTTCTATTTTCCAGAAAAACAAAAGTATCTTTATAATAGAAAACTTTTTCTAAAAAGTATAAATTCATAAAATGTTAATGAAATTTTCTCTCTCGACTGCTATGCCTGGAGCTTAGTAATAAAAAAGCTAATTTTGTATATTCTGTGTACACATTTAAAGAAACACCCTAAAAACTAGACATATTTTTACACGTTTTTAGGATAATATATCCCGGAATTAGGAAAAGAAGACACAACCTTCCGTTTACGAATAATAAGCTGTCCTTATTGGCAGATTTCTAAAATTCAGGGTGATTATTTACTTTGAGTGTAGGAATGCTGTCTGCTTTTAGTTAATATAGGTATTATCAATTGATTTATGAACTGCAGATATTTTACAGGAATATCCCAATCTTTTTTACAATTGCCAATCAATGAATCTGATTGCATACTGAAATGGAAAACTCAAAGCTCGTTTTTACTGCGAACGCAATAAATCAAATCACAAATTGAGGTATTCCTATATTTATAATAATAAGTCTCACACTTTAAATACATTTAATTTTGAATTTAATATGAGGTATTCTATTATTATTTGCTGAGTCGTCCAATTTCACGCTTGTAAAATAGCAACATAATGTCAAGCTGCGCTGTGGCTACACGGTATCCCATAGTCGAGCATTCTCGTCGAGTTGCTGGCACCAACTTTTATTGCTTCGCCAGCGTAAAATTTGCCTCGCCGCTTAGTTCAAGCTGCCCCACATACATCCCTCACATAGTTGTAATAGATTTCTGTAGCTTAGTTTTTAAAACCGTGCAGACTTAGTGGCTGGCAGCATTCCCCTTTTTGTTAGCTTGATGATAAATGCATTTTGGCCTGGCATTCAATTAAGTCAGTTGGCCTTTAACCGATTTGCTACAGTTGCAAGGCGTATTTTATGAAATTCTAATGATGTTTGAGTCATAGTCCAACATGCCCAACCCCTATGATACACCCTCACACACACACACACCCACACACACCCACACACACTCAAACACACACACATACTCAAACCCCCATGCAGCTGCTGCTGGCTGTCTAATGATTATGTTGGCAGCGGCTGCGTTTCATGAACTTGGCACAAAATGGGCAGTAAAAAAAGTTGCTCCTCTCTACGTGCGGCGGTTGTGTGTAATGTGTGTGTGTGTGTGTGTGTGTGTGTGTGTGTGTGTGTGTGTCTGTCGCTGTGTGTGTCGCATAGGTAATTCATGACATTATTTTAATTGCTGTTGTTGCTGTGAATGTTGCTGCTGCCGTCGCTGTTATATTTCGCACGTGACTTTGTGATTTTATGGCTTTTAATTTCACGTATTTAGTTACGGATATTGTTAATTGTATTCATGGATGCCACTCCATTCCATTCCCATTCTCGCCCCACCCGAAACGCTCTTTGTATATACTCATATATGTATGTGTGTCTAGTTCGTGTAATGTTGCATTGTCACAACACAAGTACAGGCACTGGCAATTTTCGGCATCTTTTGCATTTATAGGCCAAGCAAGAGCATAATTACTAAAGATGGACTTGTAATGAAAAAAACTTTCTCTAATTGTCGCCATCACAAGTTCATTTTGAAAGTACATATATAGAGTAGTATATCTGCTAGGGTTCGTAGCATCTGGTGTCAAGTATTTTCTTGGTGTTGCACGGCGCATAAAATTAATGATGTCGCTGCGGTGACATAAAAAGCAATGCATACTTTTTGGGGTGGGCATTGGTTTTAATTATCCAAGGATCTGCAACAGCAGCAACCACACAACATACAATCACAAAACTATTATGAATAATGGTCAGACATCTACAGCTGTGTGTGTGTGTGTGTGTGTGTGTCTTTCAATCCCTCATTGGACAAATAGTATGTAATTTTCCGGTCATTGAAATATTTGCGCAAATAAGGAAATTGGCTGAGCCGAAACCCAAAATGACTTTGACAACATGTCGGGGCATGTATATGTGTGTGTGTGTGTGTGTGTGTGTGTGTGGGTGTGCATGTTTGTGTACTGGTTTGCTTGTGCATCCGTTTGGACAGCCCGCAACGTCGGCACCCACCGTCCCTGGACCACCCTGGTCTGATGAGTTATGGCTGGCAACGTCTGCTTTATTTTGCTCATGTCTGCTCGGCTCAAGTAAATCATTTGAATATTTAAATTAAATCGAAATCATGGCAAACAGCAACAACAATAACTGTGCATCAGCAACGAAAGCAATGTCGACTTCACTCCTGGCCCGGAAGTCTCTCTTCACTCGGCATTTGCCCTAAGGCGTTAATTATAATGCGAGACATGCGAGAGACGCGTGATTGGCAATCTACGAGGAAACTTATGATTTCTCATAAGAAATAAGTCGCAAATTCAGAGAGCAAATTGATATACATATGTACATATATACAAGTAAGATAATAATTAAACATTTGTTTTATAATGAGTTTCATTAAAAAGCCGAGTTTTCAATATGTTTTGAATAATAGACAAATTTAAAAATCTCATTAAACCTTTAATCTGTATAATAATTAAATTAGGAGTCGCCCTAGTATAATTGGGAAATCTTAAAAAGCACATATGTATTCAATTATTTGTGTAAGTCATACTTAAAATCAGTTATCAAATTTGTAAATAAGTTAGGTAATTATTATCAATTAACAGAGAAATCAATTGTTAAAGTGCTAGTTACCTCTGTAATCTATTTTCCCTATCACTATGACTAAGTCTAAGCTAGGGGCCTAATTTGCCAGTGCATACAGCAAAATTATTTATATTTGCATTAAAGAATATTAATAATAATAAAACAGTCTTGAAGAAGTTGCTTGCATTTTTATTTGATTTGATTCGTGGAATGCACTTTCCTTAAATTTGTATTCTGCTTCTTGCCAGCATTTTATTAGGAAACTCAACATTGCGAATTGATTCGTCTTAAAAGTGGGTTCTAAGTAAAATGTTTTCAACAAGTCTTCTGTGCAAATCATTTGTCAGTAGTTGTACATTCTTATGAAATTCAGCAATCTCACATTTTTCGTAGTAAAAATCATTTAGTTGCAGCTCTTTTTGTTGTTATTGGATTCTCAAGAAAAAGCTTTGCAAAATGTTTAAAATTTGGATTTTTCAAGGTACTTTTCTCTATACATATGTATATAAAAAGTATTTATCTCTGCAAATGGCTTTCGAAAATGTTTGCTTCATTATCAATTCACATGCATCAAAGAAACATTTCATCGCCATGTGAGCTGAGCCACTTGTTATGGGGCCCATTGCGTCAACCGGATGCTATTTTCTTGGTGTGCTGATCCCAATGCTGCTTGTCTGCTTGATCTGAAGTATTCGCAATGGGAATGCGGCGCAAATTTTGCATTAAGCATGCCGGCTGGCCAAGTCCAGACAGGCTAAGACAGTTGACTAATTGAAAGCCAACCTCTCTAAATGGGCGCCACGGCACAAAGCAAGAAACGAAACAAAAAACATGACGTAAAACATTTTGCCAACAAGCAGAACAAGAACAACAACAATCAGAGCAGCCTGAACAACAATGCGAGTAAATGTGAAACCGCAATGCAAAAATGTTTTAAGCAAATTGCAAGCGTGTCAAAATTAAAATGAATAAATTTCTTTCAACGATGTGCACATAAAACAAAAAAAACTCCAAACCGACAAAAATGTCGGAAAAAAAGTCAAATTAAATTCTGTAAAAAGATGCCGACACCAAGTTTTCAACTCAGCAAAGCTTTGAGTGTGTGTGTGTATGTTGTGTGTGCTGCTTGCTTAACTTATTTACGATTTGCACATTTAGCTGGCCTTGTAAATTCGGTTGTTGTTGCGTCGTATAATTAATTAAAAATCGATAAGATTTTGATTTGGTTTAACGGCTTTCAGAATTATGATGCTTAGTCAGCAGCGATGTCATTTGAAAAATGATGACAAATGGGACAAGGCGTCGTATGCGCAATTCACAGCTGGGCACTGAGCTCGAGCACAACAGGAACTTCAACAAACAACAACAACAACGACAACAACAACAACTGATACCCATTACTTGCATACAATTTATTTTGTGGGCAATACATAGTTTGTTTATTTGTGTGTGTTTTTTTTTCTTCGTTGGTGTACAACTTAAGTAAATCTTTTGTTTATTTACAGAATGCTGTTTGCCAATTGGACACACGAAATTTGAATATTTTGTGCAGACGTCAGTTCTGATGCGATACGCCCATTTAGATAGATGGGAACGATTTAGCGTGTGTGTTTTTGTGGGAGCCAAAAATAGTAATTGCCCAGTCAGCTATCTGCTGTTGTTGTTGTTGTTGTTCCTGCTGTTGTTTGACTCGAGCTGGCCAACTTACTTGGACGAGCTGATTGGGCGTCGAGTGAAAATTATTGCCAGTTCATAAATTACAATGCCACAATGCCCAGTTCCTGCTGCTCTCTCTAATTACACCCTGTACTCATACATATTTCGGGCTATACACATTCAGTAATATAATTATGAGATGGGCACGGCGTATCTTGCAGTCGGGCAGCATTCTTATTTCTTTTTCTTTTCGGTTTTTTCCTTAATTGCCCATCGATTGGCAAATGCGCCAAATTTATCGCCCACATAAATTATCTATGAAATATTTACAGAGGTCGCTGTGTTAAGGTTGGAAAATTTAGATTCCGTTAGAGCGCTACGATATATGGACATTAATTTGTGCTAATTAATGTAAATTTATATATATCGTATTGATATTTCTTTATGTGTTTCTTTTGTTTCTTGTTTATGTTTATTTATTGTTTTTTTTTTTTTTTTTTGTATGAATGTGTCAACAGTTAATTGATTTACGAGTAGTGGATTTGGCTTAATAGTCACTCTAAGCTGAATTGATTTTTAATGTTAATTGTTTTCCGAATTTTTAATCAAGTATTCAATTTTAATCTGTAGCCTTTGAATTTGTTGTTGATAATAATAATAAATGCAATATTCGCTACACAAAGTCACTATAAACTGAATTGAATTTTAATTTAAATTATTTTCTACATTTTTAATTAATTATTTTATTTTGTATCTTTGGCTTATTCAATTTGTATGTAAAATACAATGTTTTGAATTCATTTTTAATATTTTTCATAATTGATAATTAATTACTGTTGACTCACCTTTGCACACCTTGCGATGACCAAGTGGCTTGCTGGGATCCCTGTAGAAGCCCTCCCTGCACAGATGGCAATTACGTCCAGTTGTCGAATGACGACAATTCTGGCAAACGCCGCCCGAGACGCCCTCCGACAGTCGAAAGAGATCCATATTGAAGCGGCATTGACGCGCATGATTATTGCAATTACACACTGTAAGAGAGGGGGAAAGGGAAAGGGAAATAAAAAAGACAATTAGAAATAGATCATGCCACATACACACATAGAAATATAATTTGCCTGTTAAGACTACTAACTATGTCTTAACAACTAGCGACCCACAAAAGAAAAAACTGGAAATGCAATAAATGGAAATAAATGAAAAGCAAAGAGTAAATCGATGGGGCAAAAGATGGGCTGGCGTGGACTGGGCTGGTTGCTGAGTGATGGCATCGATGGGGCCGAGGCATGTCATTTTTCTAGCGGGACATTGGCATCAATTGCATAATTTATACGACGGATTGATTTGTTTGATCGGCTTTAAGAGCAATCATCGAAATCAGAGAGAACGACCGTCGCCACTGGTCGTGGCTTTATGCTGGAATCTACTCTATCCATCATTGGCTAAGATCATATTGTGATCAGCTACAATGCGGTTTAAACTGAACACGTTGAAGTCGATGCAAACATCTTCTAATCGATAAAGTACTAAGCAATTTCATAAAACAAAAACGACTTTAATTAATATTTTTTTTACATAAATTTAATTTTTATTTTAATTTCTACTACAATTTTGGACGTAGCTGCCTTTCGATCTTACATCTGGAGTCAATTTTGATGTTGGATTTTCATTTTCAATAATTGTAATTCCTGCAATTGTTTGCCAAGTACATTTGGAGTCAATAGAACCGGTATGTTCTTCGAAAATCTATATAGAAAGTCTCTTTTGGCTATTGATATATATATATATACCCAAAATGAACATTAAGCGAGCTTAAAGCTAGAGGCATAATTTGCAAACGAACCAACGCATAACAATTATAATTATTATAATTATATAATTTATATTATAATTATTAATTTATAAACATATTCAAAGCTTCATAGCTTGGAAAGCGTATTCGAAATTCGTTGTGTGTGTTAATTTCATGCTTTGCCTTTTGCAAACAGTTTTGCTATTGACATTAGATGGCGACTGCTGTGTTGGCATCTTTAGCTCGGTTCGAGCTGCACGCCAAGTTGAAGCTGTCAATGCCACAGGCCAACGCTTTCAGACACAAAAAAAAATGTAAAAAAAAACTTGAAGCTTGTCCCAGCATTACAACTGTCCACCTAACCATACTCTGTGTGTGTGTGTGTGTGTGTGTCTGTGTGTGTGACTGCACACATGTTATAATTATCTTTCACAGATTGTGAGGAGCAGACAAAGCGACTGCCTGTCGTCTGCTGCTGCTGCTCTCCCTCTCTCTTTCTTTCTCTCAACATCTCTCTCTCTCTCTCTCTCTCTCCATCTCCCACTCAGCGCTTCACATTGCTGAAATGGGCGCGCGCCAGCCGCAGACAAAGTTATGTCAGCGCAAATATTTGAGAGCAGTCGAGTTGTCGAGCTGTCGAGGCCATCTAGTACAATATCAACATACATATACATATACACATGTGTGTGTGTGTGTGTGTGTGTGTGTGTGTGTGTAGCTCTAGTATGTGTTTGTTTGGCAGAATCATCAACAAAAGCTTTGTGTAAATATTTAGCTACAAAAAGGAAAACAAAATACAAAAAATGCAAAGCTCAGCACGGTGTGTGGCTAATTGGCAAGCCTCCAAGCCAAGTCCATCCGTCTGAGGATCGAGCGCCTTTATGACAATAGGTTCGGCTTCCATTTCCATTTACATTTCCCAAGCACGGTGTTAAAATAAAATGCTAGATAATTAATTTTAATGACACACTTACGGGCTGCTGACTCTGCTGCCGAATGCAACGTGATTTATGGACCAGCATTTCGATTTCGTGTTCACCTCTATCTTTATCTCTCTCGGAGATTACAAAATGCGCTCTAAAACCTATGCATTTAACTGTTCATTAAGCCACGGCGCTATCTGAGCCACGCAATGCGATGCCGATGCCGATGCCGCTGCCGATTGGTAATTAACTTCAAATTTGATAAGTGAACCCGAAAACTTAGCCACGAACACAGTCAAATTGTCAGTTGTTAGCTGCATCGTTGTATCTGCATCTGCATCTGTATATGTGTTTGTGTATCTGCATCTGCAACATCAGCTGGGCCTTCTAATTAACTGAGGCGCTTAAGTTTCAGCTCAAACACGTTAACCATGTCTACAATCAGAAAAAATTAATCGCCACAAAATTTAGAAAATCGCCCAGAAAGTTTTTCTGCTCTCTGAAAATAAATTCTTCACTTACGAAATCTTGAAAATTAAATACCCTCTCTTGAGAAACAACAAATTTATCCTTCTTTACAGCTATGTCCTATTTTAAAGAAAATTCGAAGAAATATATTTTTTAAAGCACACACAATTTTTTGATATGCCAAAGATAATGATTTTTTCTTCTTCTACCTTTCAGAGTTATGTCATATTTGCAAGAAAAACAAAATATTTACTGAGACAAACCAAAAACTATACCGTTTTTTAAACCGTTTTGACATATTTAAGTTTAAAGTTCAAAAATTGATTTCCTAAAATTAAAATAACTTTTTTGATCATCAACAAAAAATGTTCTTTCTATCTTCTTCTGCATTTTAGGGCTATTTTTTACTTTGAAGAAAATTCTAAAATCCCTTATTTTGCTGCAGGAAGAAAACCTCGACGAACACGAAGAAGAAGAAGAAGAAGAAGAGCCAGCATAAATCGCCTTAGCGTTGACTTTTGTGTTTTGATTGCTGTTTGTATTGCTTGTTCAATGTTGTTCTATGTTCACTGTCCATTTTCGAATCCCGATGTTCGTTGTACGTTGTCCGTTGTCCGTTGTCTGGCGTACGATGTTTGATGTCCATTGGCCGTGACCTGGCAGCGTGTTCAATTTTGCTTTCCTTTTGCGCTCGTCGACATTTCATCGTTCTATGATTGATTGCCCTCGCATCGTTGTGATTTTCAGTTACCAAAAATTGCGAATTGAATTGGATGTCCGTGTGGCAGCGATAACTGAGAGCAACGTGATTTCGAGGGGGGAAATAGGATGGGGCATTGCGGTTTAGTGTGTGATTGTGATTGTGTGCTTCCATCCTGCTCCCTGCTTCCCCATCCCCCAGCTTGTTGGTGTGCGTTGCGGTTGTGGTTGCTGCTCTTACGTTTTGCGCTGCAATTTGACAATTTCATCGCAAAATTGTTTTGGTGTTTGTGGCCATGTTCAGTTGCGGTATGTTAACGTATTTGTGTGTGTTCGAGTGTTCGTGATTTATCACGATTCACAAATTTCTGTTTACGTGTGGTATGCGCTGGTAATTAAAAGTAATCATTTCTTGTAGTAACACAATGCTTACCGATTGTTAGCCGGCTCTTGCGATAAAAGATCGAAGTGTGCAAAGTAATAAAAAAGTGAGAGAAATGCATATTGATTGAATAATATCGTAAACATGTATATTTTACGATATAACCCATATAGCAATACAGTTCTTTTCCGTTACGTACAAATAATTTACAGCCGGACATATATTTAATTATTTTGTTTTTGTTTTTAGTCTCTGCACTTATCAAACATTTTCGTATGCATTGACCTATTCCAAGTGACCCAGTTCACTGGTTGGCTACTTTGCAATTGGTACTTGGTACTTGGTACTTGGTACTTGCATGTAGCATCTAATTATAAACATTTTCTGTTTAAATGCTCGAAGCGATCATTAAATTTTCCCGTTCGGTATAAACTTTTGTTTTATGCCTTCATAAATTGCTCACACTCCCTTCTCTGGAAGCGCCCATAATACGTGGAAATCCATTGCTGATTGTTAAATATGCCATCGCTTAGGATTAGCACAATATATATGAATGTGCATATATAATTCTACTGTTTTGCTATATCGAAGCAATCGAATAGTTGGCTGAAAACTAAGTTGTTGAATTCACAATTTCTGAAAGTTAAAGCGCAATTTTTAACTTTCCACACTCAGAAAAAAACGCAGTTTCATATTTTTAGAAATAATTTGTATTATGTAAATGAAAAAAGCATTTATAATTTAAAGATGATTTTTTCGTATTTTTATGAATGACTTCTAAAAACAAAAACAAATTTCTAGTTTTCAGATAGATTTTTATTTTAAGACGATTTTCTAAAGAGCAGGGCGATTGTTTTCCTGAGTGCACTCAGAGAATGAAACCTTTCAAATCCCTGAAAAACGAAGTTAGTTAATTTTGCAAGACATGCAGTTGGAATTTTAATGCCAGAGACATGAATGCGTCAATTGGAATCAGTGTGATTGAAATGCAACATATCGTAAGCAATTTGCATTGCTATCGCCCCACGATCGACGTCAGTGGTATTTGCCACTTGTTTTGCTCGTTGGCTTCAACAAAAGCTGTGCACATAAGCATATTTTGTGCCGCTTCCTTGCAAGTGCAATTAAGGCGGCAGGCGGGACAAAGCAGACAGACCGATGGGGGTAGGTGGAGGATGCTGGGTGACTTGCTTGCAGCTTTCGCGTGCCACAGCTGCAACATTTTCCTTGTCAACGGCAGGCAGGCAGGCAGGCAGGCAGCAGAACAACGATTACAAATTGTTTGCTGCCAGCGGCAAAATAAATAAATAAATACACAAAAATGTCTGCTTAAAAATAAATTTTAGCTCAGTGTGGAATTCTGTTTCAACTTGATGCTGCTGTTCTTGAAGTTGTTGTTGTTGTTGTTTTTGTTGTTGCCTGTTGACTGTTGCAGTAGTTGCTGTTGCTTTGGGGTTTGTTTTCCAATTAACGCAAACGAATTAACATATAAATATATGTATGTATATGTTTAGAGAGCCAATGCCGATATCCTGCCGCTAATAAAAAACAAAGTTCATGACTGCAGTTTAGCCCACACACACACACACACACACACACACACACATGAACAAATACTCCCTGTGAGTGAAGCTAGATTGGTATTGTGTGAATTTATGTTTAGTTTTTCGTCGAATTGCTTTTCGTGTCTGGGCATGTTGGGGCCGTTTTGTTATTTTATTTAAATCAAGGTACAACATTATTTTCAATTTGCCCCAAATGAGACGAGCCACCACTTGGACTCGATTCGACTCGACCCGATTTGACTCGACTCGAGTCGACTACTCTGCATTTTTTCCTTTTAATTTCAAATTCCGATTTCAATTTCTGCTCTCAACAAATTAGTGAAATGCAGCAACAACCGAGGATCCCAAAGAAAACAATAAACAAATTTTCAAAATGTTTGTGTGCTCAGCTTCAATTTGATGTTAGTTTTTACTCAAGAGCGAACGGGCAAGCAGGCAGGGAGAGAGAGTGAGTGAGAGAGAGAGAGAGAGAGAGAGAGAGAGAGATGGAGGTACAGTGTGTACCAGAATGGGAAGGCAAGTGAGGGTGAGTTAAATAAACGACTCGTTAAGACACATAAATAAAACGCACCAAGTTTCCTAATTAAGTCGCCCCACTTACACTAACACGCACATAACGCAGGCAACACACACACACACACAAAGTGGCCCAAAAATAAAAGAAAATACGTTAAGACGAAAAGGCAGCATATTATAAATATATAAGAGTAACGACATGGTCAATACACTTTCCATTTGTTAATCGGCAAAATTTATTATTATAACTTTATTTAAGAATGGGAATGAGACCTTATACCTACATCTATCTATGTATTTTCAAGAATAAGAATGGGAATGAATTAGTTTGACTACCAAATAAGAATGAAACCAAATTCATAAATAACACTTATGTATTTTCATTTATTTGATTAATTAGAAACTTAATTGGATATTTAATAAAATATTTGCTGCTAATTTGTTTAACACAAAAGTACCGCTCAAATTAATTCAACTTGATCTATGGCATTCGCGAGCCAATATAACAAACTTAAAGTTTCTAGCTCATACAGCATTTAAAATTGGCTTATTCATACAGAAGGAGAGACTCCCGCGAAAAGAAGCTATGATATGAAACGAACAACTGACTGTCTGATTATGACTAAGAACTTGCTTTGGATAATAAAATTAAAAATAATTATAATAAAAATTATAATAATATTAATAATAACAGGCTTTCTGACGGGACATTGTCAGTTCACATTCTGGAAGATTGTCCGCCAATAAGCAATCTAAGACTTTCACAGCTAAGGTCCTGCATTCTAAATACTGGTGAAATGATAGACTCTAAGATCAAGTAGAATGATCTCATTTTTGCTCATGATTGCGCTTGAATCAAGACTTATAACTTCAATACAAGGGAAAGGCGCAACAGACCCATAATAATTATCATACTTTAATGGGTCGCATTATTGAACAAGTCTGCTGGGCAAATTAAATACATAATTTTGTGAATTAATTTAAGTCAAAGAGAATTTAATTAAATTATATTATAGACATAGAGAGACTGGTTGTGAATATTCAAAATCAAATAGAATTAAATATAATTATATTATTATATTATAGCGGTAGAGAGACTGATTTTAAATATTCACAATTAAATAGAATTAAATATAATATAATTTTGAATATGCACGATTAGTCTTCCTGTATTTCGCTCTCTCTCTATCTCTCTCTCTCTCTCTCTCGCTCCGTCTCCCTCCATTAAAGTTTGTAATATTTCCATTTGCTAGGCTTAACAATTATTTAATTGTTTTTGGCAACGAAGCTGCTGCTGAAGTAAACTATGTAAAAAATTCATTGAGTGTGGTGTTCAAAAAAAAAAACAAAAAAAACGAGAAGTGTGTGTGTGTGTGTGTGTGTGTGTGTGTGTGTGTGTGTATGTGTGTGTGTGTGTAGGTTAGATAAACACAACAGCAGCAAGATCAAGCAAGCAGCAGCGCGCAGGTGATGCCAAGACACAAAGACACAGAGCTGGAAAAAGAGACAGCAACTGAAACAGAAACTGGGACTGAGATGTAGGTATATATGTATGTATGTATGTATGTATGTATGTATGTGTGTATGGATGGATGTATTCATGTAAAGTGTGGCTGCTGCCTTGCTTTGCTTTGCTTTGCCGGTCGCGTTGCCCGCCCGCCCGCTGCTTGCAGCCAACGTCAGCGTCGCAGTTGACGTCGACCTCAAGTGTCTGCTGGCTGAGCTGCCGCTTGTTGTTGTTGCTTTTTTGATCTTTGTTTTGATTGGGATTCGGATTGGGATTGGGAGTTGGATGTGGATGTGGATTTGGATTTGGTTGCCAGTTGCCAGTTGCCAGTTCAAAAGATCATTCGGCTGCGCTTTGCATTTGCATTGTGTGCTGTGCGCTTTGTCATTAGACGACGGCTAAAAAGGAGCTGCAACAGAAGCTGCGGTGGTGTTGAAATGTCAGCGGCGCGCACTTCGAGCACATGGCCTCCAAGTGTGGCAATATGTTTTGTTTAACTTTTGGGGCTCGTTGTTGTTGCTGATGCATTTGAATTTGTTTGTTTATCTTACAATATCTCTCTGTATATATGAGAGTCATAGTCTCTCTCTCTCTCGCTCTCTACTTCTCTGTCTCTCGGTGGCAGCAACTGCGAGCAATCGTGGACTCTGTGCAACGGCTGACGTGCTCGGGCAACGCCTTAATTACAACGGCACGGCTAATTCATATTAATGATTTTTAAATGCGCAAAATATGCGCTACTGATTTGAAGTTGACAGCAACACTCCCAGAGCAGAGCAGACAAGCACTTTGAATAGAGTTGTCGATTGTATTTAATTAAGCAAAACCATGCTCTACACCTCTCATGCCCTTCATTCCCTTTCTCCCCAGCTCTCTCCCTTTTCTTGTCTTTATTGTGATTAGACTTTGTCCTGTAGATGGCCTATCATTTTATAGGTGCTTTGGTTGTAACAAATTCTCTAGAATCGAAGCGGCAACTGAAATGCGATGCGCCCAAAAGGTCAAAACAGCCAACACATAAATCAGCACCACTCTCTTTGTCTCTCTCTCTCTGTCTCTCTCTGTCTCTGTCTCTCATTATCTTCATCGAGTCTTCAAGGCGGCAAATTTCAATGTCACAGTTTGCAGTTGCAGTTGATGTTGCAGCAACTTGTTGCCCTTTCCCATAGCGGCTCATATAACTGGCGAGGCGGACAAAGTAGTTGCTCTCCCACGTATATGCGTATCATGGCTATTTCAAGTGGTTTGTCACACACTGGCCACTAATCAGCATGACGCTTCACGGTGTGCGTCTGCCTCTGAGCTCGTTATTTGCATGATGTGGCAAACGATACAAAAAAAAAAAAAAACTCAGTAACTTGTCAAAGAAATATTGTTACCAGTTTCCATAATTTATATTGATCGCGGAATTCACTTCAAGACTTTTGGCACAATATAAAATAAAATGTTAATTCAATGAGTAAATATTTAAATTGCTAATTTTTCAGTATTAATTAAGAATGCTTAATTTACTTGCTTCAAGTGCAGCAATGCGTTGTTTAAGAGTATGTCGGCATCGGCTTGTATATTTACAATTATTATTGTTTACTTGGTTTTTTTACTTTTTGCTAATTCGTCTTGGTCACATTGGGCGTACGTGTTAAATCTCCAGCTGGGCGGCAAAACGAAGGTAGGAAATTCAAATCCTTTTGTACTGCAGAGTTTTGCCATTTATGGCACTTAAGCAAATTAATAAAAGATGCCTTATGGGCGGGCAAAACGGGACAACGGCACAATGGGACTGGGCATTTGGATGAGATTGTAGATGAGGATGCGGATGAGGGCTTGGTTTCTACTCTATCTCTTCTCGCTGCTTGGCTCGACTCACTTTTGTGTTATTATGCATTTTAATCTTTTTGTTACGCTTTGAGCAGGGGCAGGGGCAGGGGGAGGGGCAGGGGCAGGGGCAGAGGAGGGCAGTGTCTCATTGATTGTGTGCTAGTCGAGGCTTCGATTTGGTCAATTGTTCAATGAGTTTTCCAAAGCGGCAGCTGTCGTCCTTTTGTTGTCGCTGCTGCTCCTGCTGCTGCTGCTGCTTCAGTCTTGTTGCACATTTTGGCCCGAATCCATTCAGCAAAACTATGCAGCCCGATATGCATGCAAACTATGTCTCAGTCCCCGGTCCCCTGTGCCCTGTCCCCTGTCCCCTGTCCCTTCTGCCCCGTCCCTCGTTTCTGTCTCTGTTCCTGTTGCATGATGCGGCAGCTCTGCGAATTGCCTAGTTGCCTCTGCATTTATTTACATTTGCCAGGCCGACAAGCGCATAGACGGACGGCTGGACATGCGGACGGACGGACAAACAGATGGAGCTGAAAACAGAGTCGGCCTGTCTGGGCTGCATTCCCATTGCCATTCATGCAGCCAGCGCATTTGTCAAGCCATTTTTTGTATCTTTTTTTTTCATGATTCGCTTTGCAGTTGTTCCCAGAGCGGTGAAATGCAACCGAGACCCAACAGGTGAGTGTGTGTGCCTTGTGGTGTGTGTGTGTGCGTGCTTCTGTGTGCACACACAAACATGTGCCACATAGTTGCCAAAATGAAAATGTTATTTTATGAAGTGCTCGGCAGAGCTGCAGCAAACAGGAACGATCAAAAATGATACAATTTGAATCCATTAAGGCACGCAGAATTGATTCTTATTTAAAGAGTGCTCAAGATACGAATACAATTTGTAAAAGTTCAAATTCCCCTTCCCATATCTGGGCAAACAAAAATAAGCGACTCTGGAGCAAAGTAAGCAAAGTAACAGGAGGGAAAACATTTAGGAAAACTCCGAATTTGTCAAACGTAAATTGATCTTCGTTTTAGCAACAGTTACTTTCAAATAATTCGAACTCTTTTCATGCGATTCACAACCTCAGTCGATTGTTGAAGTTCAAAGAAATTAGATTAACTTAGATAACAGACGAAAATTTGCTTAATGCACAAAAAGATAAAAAGAAACTATCTTTCTATAAAGATAAAAAGAAACTATCTTTGTCAGAAGTTAAGTTGATCGTTTATCTTTGATATTCTTGGGAATTCTCATATTCAACTTTAGGCCAGAGAGATGCTTATCGGGCTAGTTGACTTATTTGCAGCTGCATTTGGGATACCTGATAGTTGAGAACTCAATTCCCAGTTAGCCCGAGCGGAAAGCGGCAATTGTCAATGCCATTCACTTTATGGCCGAGGTAAGTTGGTAAGTAAAAAAGTATTGTCAATTCAGAGTCAACAGCAACAGCAACAGCAGCAACAATAACTTTTAGCATGGCAAACAAATCGTGAAAGTAACAGAAAAAGAACAGCAAACCACAATGACAATAACAACGACAACAACAACAACAGAAATAAATGCGACTCAATAATAATAATAAGTAAAATGCACAACATTTACCTTCGAACAGATCGATGCAGATCTGCGATACTCGATACTCGACTCGATACAGCGATTTGGTCATGATTCGACAGCAGCAACGAATCTTTATTAATATTTTTGTGGCAAGTTGGGGGCCAAAAGAAATGTGCGCGAGGTCAAAATGAAATCAACTGCGATCTGGTCTACTACTTTGCGGCCTGATGGGCAATTGAACCTTAAACCTGTCTCTGCTAGAGACTCGAGAGAGCTGCAAGAACTGAAATACTTTGGGGAACAATGCAATTTGCATATTAAGACAATGGCAGCGACAAATATTTTTGCATTTAGTTTACTTTAGATATTTGGCTATCTGACTTTTGGTCTAGGCCTTGGCAAGCGCTCACGACAGGCAACAGGCAACAGGCAACAGGCATTGAAATCAGCAGATAGAACTGAAAACCATACAAAAACAATAAGGAAAAAAGCAAAAAAACAAAACAATAAAAACACAAGTAAAAAAAGGAAATCACACACACAATAGAAAGAGCAGAGGCAAAAGTTAATTGTGCAGCACGGATCGGGGACTTTTCGAAGAAATTAACACTTGACCAGGAACTAAAATTGCCACACACCCAGTTTGAGAGCCAGGCTCATGTCGAAAGCCACAAAAGGAGCATCAGGCTGTATACAGATAATATTTATGGGCAAATGACAAGACAAGAAAACGACAACCAAAAACCAAAAACAAAAAACAAAAAACAAATACCTACTCACACAAAACAAAAGCCAAATGCCACAAAATATGCGAGTGCGAATGCGAATGCGAGTATCTTGTGGTTTTTGCAGTTGCCTGTATCTTTGTATCTTTTGCCGTTTACTTTATGTATTGTAGGCAGACATTTTGCAATTTCATATTGCGGGGCCTAGGACACCGCCTGGTCCGGGACCAGGGTCCTGGTTACCCGGTCCCGTGTCCCATGTCCGGGACTGTGGACTCGTAGCTGGTGTTTATTAAATGCTCGCTGGCCAAAAACTCTTGACAAAGGCGAGAAACCCTCATGGGGGGCAGGCATAAAAAACATCGTCGAGGCCTTAACGACTTTGCCAGTTTCTCTCAATTTTTTTTTTCTTTTTTTTGCCTTTTAGGCTATCTTTCACTGGCTGAATGTTGTTGTGCCTCCTGCTCCTTACTCCTAGTGTGTTTTTGTTTTTTGTTGGTTGGTTGGTTGTCACATTTATCGCACTTTTATAATTAAAAGGAAGGCAGGGCGAGAAAAACTAAAGGCTGACAGATAAGCGACTGAGCCACAAAATATGAAGGAAGCCAAGTGGACGCCAGTTCTGTTGGCCAAGTTGTCCTGCCAACGACAAAACCAACACCAACAATAACTGCTGCCCGGCTATCAGTTGGCTAAATAATGATAACAATAAACAAAAGCCAGAGCGCATTGTTGTAAACATTTATTTAATTTTTATGTACCCCTATTTTTGTTATTGTTGTTGTTGTTGTTGTGCGCTTTAAATAAATTACATATTTATGTATCTCTGCCAAGTGGAGAAGGTAACGACTGCCACTGCGATTTACTTGGCTAGTTGGCATAATTGTCAACCCCAGAGAGATCGGCAGAGGTAGAGAGAGAGAGAGAGAGAGAGAGAGAGAGAGAAAGAAAGTGCCAAGATTAACAACTTCCGAAATGGCTTTTTTAATGACACCAATTATGATTTTCTTATCGGTGCAGCAGCTGCCCGAATAACTTGGACTCAGGTTCTTTTGATTCTACTGCTGCTTCTTTTTCATTTCCAACTTTTAATGAAGTAATTTTTCTCTTGTTCTCAGCAATGGTGGGGAGGAGTTTAGTGGAGTATGGAAAGCTCTGGTAGCGTTTGCATTGTTTGGCCAATACAAATATTGTTACATGGCAGGTGACTTTTAGGCCGGGAAACTTGCGACTTTCGCCTCTTTGTTTGTCATTTATAATCTCTCGCGCTCTCGAGTTCTCAACATTTTTTTTTTTTTTTTTTTTTTTGGGTATTTGTATTGTTCGTTGAGTCGGTTTTCTTGCTCAGCCTACAGAGTTGGGGTCGATAAGCAAACGTTTGTTATGTACAAGCAGCAAAGACAATCAGCAGCTACCAAACAGATGGGACAGCTAAGATAATTATTTGCTGAAAATCGTGGGGGTTAGCTAGATAACAAAAATAAACTTCAGATTTGCTTCCTAACTGAGCAGCAAGCGCACTAAAGTGTGCATAGAATTTGGAACCAGATGAGTTCTTGTATTTTTAGTACCTATTAAAGCAAAAATGTACCAACAAATCGATTTTTGCTAATGGGTAATGAAACCAACGACCCAAAAAAATATAAATAATTTTTTTAAAAAATAGTTTCTTTACATAAATAAAAAAATATAGATTCTCAAAGATGATTTCGAACTAAGCAACAAGCATATCAAAGCATAGCATTATAATTAATATGTATAAGATATATATTAAAAAAGGAAGAATTTATTTTTCAAAGAAGAAAAAACTGAAATGAAACTGCACTTTTTTAAATAAATATATTTTTTGAAAGATTTATTTATTTATTTATTTAATATCCCACACTAAGTTCAGCTTTCTGCATGGTTGTATGTATAAATATTGCAGCTAAAGATTTTCAATATTTTCAATATACATATATCAATTTCTTGATATATATAATTTACTGGCACTGACTAAAGGGTATTTACGAGTCGTGCAGTGTCTGGAAAACTATTTTATTTATGTTTTTCTTATGCGTTCGCCTTGAGACAATTGCCCACTTTCAGCATTCGTCAATAGCTCATTAAATTTGAGATGCTTCACACCTTTCACCTGCCACTTGAGTTGCAACTAATGAGTTGTCGCATTCAAATATTTGTCGCCTGCACTTAAAAGCCCAAATTGTTTGAATCAATGAGACGTCCAATATGCTGTTTGCTTACATAGCAATTTCAATTTGTTTTAACTGATAATTCGAAGCTCTTGACTTCGTTGTCGCTAATGAAGCCAATGTCAGCTGCAGTCCAGTGTGGCACACCAGCCACTGGCGCCTTCAATTGTGCAACGTCATCAGGGGCGAGGTGGGAGCTGTGGGTTTGCCGCTCACACTGTGCTTGATTAGTTAAATGTAATTGAGTTTTAATAGGCGCACTGAGCACCCAGCTTAAATACTGCCCGACTAAGGGGCAAGGCACAAGTTGGCAATCTGAGATGCTGATGCTGCTGCTGATGCTGAAGCTGATATTGATGCTGATGCGGGTGCTGTTGCTGTTGCTGTTGTCGTCACTGTGAAGGTCGCGTGGGTGCTTGGACATGACGGGAAGATGCTATGACAACAACAACAACAACAGCAACACCAACACCAACAACACTATCAACAACAACAACGACAGCAACTCATTAATGACTTGTCTGAACTGGCGATTGGGAAAGCTCTCAGCGAGCCTCGCCATCAACTTTCTGGCTATGGACCATCAAATCTCATATCTTGGCTCAAGTCCAGTCGACTCGACTCGACTCGACTCGCGCTTAACAATCACTTAGCGCATTATTAAAAACGCTTTTTGATTGCGCTTTGGCGTGTTTGGTCTTTGCATGTCGGCCGATTGAAATCGATAGGCGTTTCAATGCTTTGCTTTTCCCCTTCATAATCAAATGGGCTACTTGGAGTCTAGCAAGCGATATGCAACACAAGCTTTACTTGGATGTACTGATAACTAAGCGGAAATAGGTGTAATCTGAAGAGATGTGAAGTGGTTGAAGTGTTGCTCTTTGTTTTGCATTTCATATTTTTTCCTTTAGATGTGAAAATCTCTCGCATTAAATTTCAAATCAAAATTCCCCGCTTCACTGTATGCACTTAATCAATAAATAGTTTCAAACTGTCGGTATCAAAATATTGAACAATAAATAAATAGAAAAACACTTAACCTAGAGCAAGCGAAAAATATATTTAAATTAAACAAATTTTGATTTTCCTGGAATTCAAGCCTTATTACTCATTGTGACTATTTCGCAATGGAATCCAATAAGATTTTAAAAGGTTTTTCTTTGTTAGTAGCTTGTAAAACCTTTCGGAAAATGTAAATAATCAATCAAATAATAATTAATTAAATATTAATTAATCAAAGATGCTAAGCAAAGATGTTACCAGTTGTATAAAAAAAGAAGCAAGTTGTATTTGTGTGAGGGTATTTTATATATGTGTTTTTCCCTCTTGATTTTAATTGACCATGGCCAAGAAGTCGCACTTGGGAATGTCTCAATCAAAAGATACGACAACCCACGGCAAATCAACATAAATATTTGTTGTTGTTGTCGGTTTTGCTGCTGAGCCGGAAAAAATCGAAGAGACCGAAACTTTTTCTTTTGTTTCTTTTTTCGAGACACGCCCCGCGCATCGATTCAAATGTGTGTGGTTGTTGTTCTTGTTGTTGTTGTTGCTGTGATAGTTGTTGATAATTTGCATTTGATTATGGGTGTTAGTGTTGGTATTTGTGTTTGTGTTTGTGTTGTTGTTGTTGTTGTCGCTGCGAAAATTGTTCCGGCAAAAGGCTTTGATTTCTAATCTGAACTGTTAGATCTTAAAGCAGCAAGATTATTGTTCAGAGCACAGCTGTTTTTTTTTTTTTTGGTTTCGACAAGGGTTTTATATGATATTTGATCTGGGCAAGGCATTTCCAGCTATGTCAATGAAGTTGTCAACGTTCTACAGTCGAAGAATAGTGACAGCAGAGACGAGCGAGACAGGGAGAGAGAGACAGGAAGAGAGAGAGAGAGAGAAGCGAGGCTGGGAAATACATAACATGCCGCTAATAAGCTCGTTTGCAGCCCAAAATTAATAACACCAACAATGGGACCTGGTTCACAACAAGGGCACAATTTATGTAGCACCCACAAAAAACAAGAAAAAAAAACGAGAAAAAACGGTAACAGTAACAGCGACTACGACAACGAAAACGAGAACGGGAACGGGAACGGGAATGAGAACGACAAAGGCAACTCAATAACAATAAAAATAACAAGATGTCATAAAATGAATAGCCAAAGAAATAACAAGTACAATGAGCCTTGGCCCCAAACATTTCGGCAAGCCAAGGAAGGAAGCCAAATAAATAAATAAGTGAGTGCATATAGCCAAAGCAGCAAGCTGCGCGCTGCAGCGATTGAGCTGGAAAGGAATCGTGCCGACCAAAAAAAAAAAAAAACAACAAGAAAGGATAATTACGTGCTCAAGATTTTTTTATGCGACGCATTCAATAATAAAAAAGCCAAATTAAAGTGAGCCTTGAGCATTGAGCGGGAGGAGCGAAAGCGACTTGTATAGCGCCCTTTGGCAAATAAACAGCAACATAAACAACCACCCAAATGTGTTGGCCACGTTTCAAAGTAAAAGCAAAAAAAAAAAAAATACAAAATACAAAATATAACAGACAAAGCATAAGAAGAAAATTTGTCAAATGAAAATATTTTGAATGCTCGCAGCGTCAACGCTGAGAAGGAGAGAGGAAGATGAGTATCTGTATATCTGTATACAATCCCAGAGCTACATACTACGACTACAACTATATATAATAAAATTCACATTATGTATTGCTATTATTGTTGTTGTTGTTGTTGTTGTAGTGCTTTCCCTTTTTATACGCTTCGATGACTTAATCTCGTCGCCTTTTAGCGCCTGTCACCCCCAGCCACCCCAGCCACCCAAGCCACCCAAGCCGCCCCCACCTTGACAGAGATAAACAAAAGCCAATGTTGAAATCGAAAGAACGCTCAACTTGTCTCGAGTCTGAGCTGGGTATAGGCCTGTTGCTGTCCAGCTTTTTTTTTGTGATTGGTGGGGGTCGGGGTGGAGATAAAACCCCTTTTGGCCTTACCTTTTCAGACAGGTGTGCGTTTGGCCGGGGTTGAAAAAACCACTATGATGCTGAGCAACAGTGGTGGTTGTTTGTCCCGACAACAGCAGCAAACTTCAATTTTCAAATACTTTTCCGAATATTTGTGTAAAATTTAATTAAAGCAAAAATGCTCAACATAACATTCGCTGCTTGATGCTTGCTTGACTTTTGGGCCACTAGCAAAATGCGAAACAAAAATCATGCAGAGAGACAAAGACAGAGAAAGAAAAACAGCAATTTTAATTTGATTTAAGGCATGCGAGAAGAAAAACTGTAAAGCTGAAGTTACTTATTTTATTATGTTTGTAAAATGAAAATAAATTCAATTAGCAGTACATTTTCAATAATACAATATTTGTATTTTTTTTTTACTTTTCAATAAAATCCATATATCTTTCTCTACTTATGATAATGCTGCATATGTACCAAATTTACGGTGAAATCTACGCATAGTTTTACACAAATATATGTACATATACAGTAAGCTCTCGCTAGACGCACCAAAATTCTCCACTTTGAATATTCCATTGAAATTGGGTGAAAAAATGAAGCTGTGCAATAGTATGTAATAGGCAGGAGGAAGCATTTCCGACCCCATAGAGTATCTGCCTGAAGGAAGGTGCGGATCTCAGAGACTATAAAATCCAAACGGATTTCGATTTTATCTTTATTACTTTTATACTTCCCAAAATTCGATCAAAAATACCATAAAACCATTTTTCGATAAATTGCTTCGTTCTTTCAACATTCATAAAAATTCCATAGGAATATCGATTTTGTCAATAACTTTCTTGTACCGATCAAAGAAAGACTGAACACAGCAATTACGGGCACAATTTTTAGATATATATTCTTTTCATCTACTTCAATATGACATGTACAACTCATGATAGGTAAATACTTGGGTTTAGAGTATCTACAAGGCAAGCGCGTTCCACTAGATCATTTTTAATTTTTTTTGTTTTGTTTTTAAGAAACTATTGTTCTTAATATATATAGATTTACTCAGTTTAAACAGATTCTTTTTAATATGTAGACAAATGCATCTAATTTTCAAAAGCAAATTGGCCAATGGCAAATTTAATCTTTATTCTCGCTGTTGGCCCGATTTGAATGGGTTGCCCTTAGCAAGGGCGTACTGTAGCAACCATCTCAACTCCCGCAACTCTGAGTGAATTCTTGCCCAGCTTCCAGTTCATTATTTGGCTGACCCCCAAGGCGAGGCAAGCAAACACCTGCTGCAAAGAGCCGCAACTCGTTCAGCCAATGGTAACAAATGAGCGAGCAGCAGCATCAGGGCCATCTTCATTATGAGTTGGCCATTGTGATGATGATGGAGTTTCATCGTTTTCTGCTCGTTCGACAGTTTCAGTTTTAATTGCATTTGACTTTTGTGTTGCCTTTTGCATTCAGCTCGATTGGGTTTTTTGTTGTTTTATAACATTTTTTGTGATATTTGTTTTTAGCTGTTGCTCATTTGGCCTCGAGGGAGATGGGGGTGTGGCCCCCGACGTGTTGCAAGTTGGTCAGCGTGTCGCCAATGATCGACTAATGAGCATTTTATTTGACAGCGTTACTACTATACATATGTGTCTACATACATAGATACATATATGTATGTCTCAAAGGCCCCAATTCGAGGCCCCGTGTCCCCCTTACCGACCCTCACTTGCTCCCCAGCGATTATCCATTCCTCAACTCGACACAAATTGTGTGTTTAAGTCTTGTGATTAAACAACTTTGGCACCAGCTTGCCTCGCTGCACTTTGATTGCACTTCACACATCACACCTACGCCGACGTTGCTGTCGCTGTCGCTGTCACTGTCGACGTCGACGTCAAAGTCGCTACCGACGTCAGCGGCCACTGTTTCTTTACATTTGGCACTGCACCTTGTGGGGCACTTGCGCAACTTGTTCGCTCGCTTGTCTCGATTTTAGTTTGTTTTATTTATTTATTTTTTTTGTTGCTTTGGTGTGGGAGGGGTGACTGGGGGTGTGACTGCCGCAAGCGTAGCCCAAAGACGTGCATGATTTAGTGCAGTCTAGGCAAATGATGTTCAGCTCTTCTCTTTGCTAATCGGGTGAGAGAAAGTAGAGGTGTAAACCAGAGAAATGCATTCGATCGCATCTGTCTTATCTGTTCTTGGCACATGTATTTTCTGCCTACTTTAAATGTTATTTAATTATTATTTAGAATAAAATTAACCGGCAAGAAGGGCTTACCTAGGCATGCCAAAGATTATAACCCTAGCAGACCGGTGATAATCTGCTGACATACAAATTTTAGTCCGGACTTCGAAATATTAATATTAATTTGGACAGGTGGACATGGGTATAAATCAATTCGGCTCATGATGCTGATCAAGAATATCTCTTTCTACCTTTTCAGAGAGTATTATCATTTTGCATTAAATTGTTACGTCCGACTTCATGTCAAAATTATAACACCCTCTATAAAATATATATATATATTTATATTGTAATATTACTTTTTGAAGCTTAACAAAATTGATTGTTTTATTTTTTGGTTGCTATTTTTGTGCTTAAGCAAGAATAATTATTTCGATTATATTTATAGACCCTAAGTCAATCGGGTTCAAATCGAATTTCTGAAAATATTAATTCTTTTTGGATCGAATTAAATATTATTTAAATAGTATTTGAGGTCGTACGATACAAATAATTAGAATAAATTTTAGCGGGGTGACTTCAAAAAACAACTACAAATAATATGGACAACAATGGTACTGATTGAGTCAATTATCAATTATTTCTTCGATTTTAAGTTAAGCTCGGATTAATCAATGACTGAGTATGCATTATTATTGACTGTGTATATTGTATTTATATGCATTAAGTTGATATGCTCAATTATTGTTTGTCTTTGGGCAAAACTTTTCCTGTCAATCGCCGAACTTGAGCATAGTATTTAACGCCAACAACAGCAACGACAACAACAATTTCATCAGCTGCACCTCGCCAACAGCAGCGGCAACAATGAAAGGGGGTCCAAAACAGAGTTTAGTGGGGTGGGGGGTCTCGGCCGTGGGTAGGAAGGGGCGCATATTGCATGTTCAAGTAGTGTGCGGTTGCAAGATGCTAGCTGGTAGCTGTTGGGCAGCCGACGCCTTGAAAGTTGCCAACATAAGTCAACACTATGTGCTTGTTGTTGTGGATTGCTGTTGCTACTACTGCTGTTGTTGCATGCATAAATCTGTTGCATGTTGGAAATGTTAAATGCGACGACGACGACGACGACGACGATGGTTTTCATCTGAGCTGCATCTTTGGCGCATTTGCGCTTCAATGCGATTTATTTGCCCGTTGTTTGTAATGCCATTTATTGGCGTTGTTGTTCTTGTTGTAGTGGTTGCTGTTGCTATTGCTGCTGTTAAATGCTTATTTACATTACGTTTAGCGGCACTTGACGGGCGGCTCCTGCAGCTTCAGCTACAACTATGCAACTGTAACTGCAACTCCATATCCAAGTGCCAGCTTCGCATGTTGCCCCCTCGTTTGGGGCGGCAACTTCCCAGTAAAGGTAAAAAAAGAGAGAGACGTTGCCGTTGCAAAAATTTTGATTTATGTCGGCGCTGTTGCTAGTTTATTTTATTTTTTCTCTTTTGTTTTTGGCTTTTTATGCCATACATATCATTAGCCAGGCAATGCATGAGGGCCGCTCGAGAATTTATTTACCAGCCAATGTTGCTTATATGAAATTTATCAAAGTTCAGTGCTCTTGGGCTTCTAACTGAAATCCCTCAGATTTTAATTAGACAACAGGCAACAACAGCGCATAAAGTAACATACAAATTGAAATTGGATAAGTTTTCATGAAATTTATTCTGTTTAATATTTATTTTAGAGTTTTAATTATCAACTCAGACCATGAGTCAGTAAAAAGATTAAACCCATAAATAATGCTTATCTGCTGATTTGAATTTAAAAAAAAATACAAATATTTAAATATGCATACAGTGATAGGCCACATTTTGTTTCCGGTTGCTTGGCTCTGATGCGAATGCATTTAGTGGCATCAATTCCCAACTTTATTGGACTGACCCCCTAATATATTGATGTCAATATAATTGTGAATGTATGGGGAATGCTGACACTAGTTATCAAAACATCCTGTTGCGAAATATACTTGAGGTATGTAAAGTCTCTCAATAATTCCCTTTTAATGGCATTTGGTGTTGTATCGAACATGGGTGAATACAAAAATTATTTAATTATATTAAGTAAGCTTGTAATTAATGAAAATACAATTGAAACCAAAGTTGATGAAGTGCTTCGCTAGCTAAGCCAATTTATCGCTGTTGTTTCTCTTCTAAAAATAATAATTACTAATTTTTCTTAGAATCCGAGCAAGAATTAAATAATACATTTTTTCTTTGAACTAGTATTTATAAAAATAGCAATAGTAAGAATAAAATGATCTATTGAATTCCAATGTTTTTTTTTTTTGTAAGTTGCTTAACAGGCACACATCCAAACCAGCGTACCGGCCTAGTTCATATAGGATGGTCACACTGCCATTCACTTTAATTGCAAGTTATACTGCAAAGCTTAAGCGGTTTAGAGAATGTTAAAGGCGACATGCTAACGAGGATTTAGCCGTTGTGTAATCACCAAGGAGAGAACGTCGAAGAGTGCGGAAAATAAAAATCAAGAAAATAGTCATCCAATAGTCGCCAACTTTAGTTTCGAGCGCAACTTCTGTGGCAGCCCGTGCTAATCTCTTGCCACAGATCCACAGAGCTGCCTGCTGTGTACAGGCATGATGACTTACCATTTTCAGGCAGACGGTAGCCCAAGTAGCTGCTGTTGTTTCATGTTGTTGTTGTTGTGCATGAGCAGCTCCACAATAAAAAAAAAAAAACATAACAAAACAACAACAACAACAACAACAAGAAAACATCGCGCATTCCCAGTTTCGATTTAACATTTCGCTTATTGACAGAACAGCATCAGGAGGAGAAGAAACGAGGAGCTCAGAGTTTTGAGTTCAGAACAACTGTTTGCCACGACGCAAGTGCAGCAGCTGTGAAACAACAACAAACACAACAGATGTGGCTATTGTGGTTGTGTCTTATTTATATATTTATTACATATATACAAATTTATTAGTAAGAAGAATAATAATTTAATAGATTCCATGAAAGAGCCGAGACTTGAGACATCAACTGGCAAAGGCAACCCACAACAGCTTTAGACAACTTCAGCTGGTTCCTGAGGCTAATGTTGACATTTGTACAGATGCGGAGCTGACAGCCTATGAAATATGTATTTGGCTACATTGCAGCGCCACGAGGTATGCAACAAACGTGTAAGCCGTTTCTCAAGATGCACACATCAAAGCGGGCGAGGGGGTCGGCGACGTAAGACTGACCCAAGCCCCCTGATCCAATTAACTGCTTACACAAAATACAAATGGCCAGACGAATGGACAGCAAGGGTAGAGCGGGGCAGAGCGTGCAAAGAGTCCAGGAAAAGCGGGGAAGGACCGGGTATAGGCCAGGGAGAGAGCGGGGCAAGAGCTGGTCAGACATGGACAACATAGACATATGCCAGGGACCAAATAATAACAGTGAAAATCAACGCAACGTTCTAATGTCCTTACAGAGCTGCCCTCTGGCTACGGCTACACTTTAGCTTGCTCACCCACACACACACGCACACATATCCTCATAGACCCACACACATACACACACACACACACATACACATACCCGTGGTAGCCCACTCTATGCTTTGCCTTTGATGCTCTCACCGAGGGACCATTACATTTCCGACTTGAGGCAAACAACTACTTAAACTTAGTTCCCCTGACATATATGTAAATATATATATTTATATAAAACATTGTGTTGCATTAAGCTATAACTAAGTATAGCAAAAATAGTAAAGAAAATAGCAAAATCAGTCAAAAAATGTCCCTGAGGGCGGTCCACCTTTTTAATCAGAAAGTATATTTGTAACCCGCAAGATTGTGATTTTCTAAAGCTATTTTATTATTAAGTAAAGCTTAGATATTTCTAAAATTTAAATGCGAAAAAAGCAAACTTCTGAAACATGGTATTTAGAAGAACTCTGACTAAATATGAAATGATTTATGGAAATCAAGACATTCGACAACTTGGTGTATTCCATTAAAGGTATCTCAATCTCTGGTGCCTGATTCACGAAACTTGTTTTAGAGATGTCCCAAAAAGCAATTAACAACTGACTGGCTGCTTTTCTGCTTTTCTGTTTTTCATTTTTCACATTTTTTTATTGAGAAGACAACATTTATTGTATGATTTGACTACAGTACTCCCTCCATCAAATGATAAGACATGATCTTTTTGTCATACAATAATTATCATTTTTGAGCTGATGATTATTTTTTTGGATGAACAACTAAGACTCAAAAATAATAAGGACAATGACAATTAAGTTTTAGTAATTAAATATTTGAAAGATCATCTGAGCTTCGTTCTGACAGCCTGCATTTTGCTATTCATGCAAATGCTGGCCGCTGGCTGACTTTTTGCTTTTGTGTGCGTGTGTGTGTGTGTAGAAGTGTGTGTGTTTGTCTGTTTTCGGAGACCGGCCAATGTGTGTGGCTGGCTTTTGCTTTTGACATGGCCTGATGAGCCTGACGGTTTAGCATTGGCTTTGGCTTTAGCATTGGGGTTGCTTAGCCCGCAGATGTAACGTTATGTGCATAAAAAATAATCATAATCATTTGAGAGTCGGGCGTGGGGCGTGGGGCATGGGGCGTGGGCGTGGGGCGTTAAGGCAAATAAAGGGTTCGCCTTGCATGGGGCTCGCGACTTGTTGGCTTGAAGCGCTTTGAGCACTTTGCCTTAACAATAAATAAAATATAAATGCCAAAACAGCAAAAACAATAAACAAGTGATTTTCACTTTTCACTTGCGAATGCTGTTTGCCTGTTTGTCCACGTACCCGGACTTTGTTTACCGTGTGCGCTTGCTTATTAAAAAATATGGCTAAGTGAATTTTGCAGTCAAAAACAACAACAAAAAGAAATTTAATAAAACAAGAACATCATCATCAGGCAACTGTTTCAAATTCATAAACATATAACAACAAAAACCAACGCTGACATTCAACAAGAGATGGCTCAGGTAGTTAAAGATATGGAAATGGAAATGGTGTGTATACGTGTGCGTATGTGTGTATGTGTGTATGTGTGTATGTGCGTGTGTGTGTGAGTGTGTGATAACCAGTAAATCAGAGCGTATGGCAATGACAACCTCGTCACAGACAGCGGCTGCCATGACGAATGGCAGCCCAGAGCTCCAAAGCTGTCCAATCTCCTCATCCTCATCCTCATCCATCCCCCAGCTGCCCTGATGGTTGCCCTGGAGGCACTGGGGGTTTTTGTTTTTTGCACTGAAGTGCGCATTTGACAAGCCCAGTAAACAACAATTAAAATGACAACGGGCCGAGTGATAGAACGAAATGGGCAAAAGGATTTTTGCACGTTTCGCCTTCTTTGCAGCCGTTCCCTTAAAAAAAAAACCCGGAAAAAAACCTAACTGATGAAAACTAACAATGGACGAGATTGAAAGACGGCGAGTTCTGCACAAAATTATAGCCACAGGACATAGGCACACACACACAGACACAAAACAAGCGAAATCAGCAACTAAGCTGCAGTTGCACAAATGATGTGATAAACAAGGCCAAAATATGCCCAATATGTGGCTACGAGATGGTCACCAAAAAGAGAAATAAAACGTGATACAAACGGAAAAAACAAAAGCGAACTATTGCAAGGGAATATCTTGGGGACATGACAATGCAATTTCGAGCCAATGTTCGAAGCATCGCACAATGAAAAATCTATCAACGAATCGTTGGGTACGATGGGCCACCCAGCAGCCCCCAGCAGCCCCCAGCATATTGTCGAATACGTTTGTCATGCTAGTCTAGTCGCAGTAGTTAAGAGCACGGAGTTTTGATTGATCTCTGAGGAATCGCAGCAATGCGTGAATCACTCTGCAATGTGGCAAAGCATAGGCAAAAACAAAATAGAACTAAAAGCTCGTCGAAGCTTACATATCTTTGCAAGCCGGAGTCAAACTGCCGATATCGTGTAAAAAACCGACCAAGGAGAGAGCTGGCTACTATGTACATATATGAATATAGTAGTCCGATGTTGACGATTTCTTGGCAAAATGTTAGAAGTATAAGAAGAGTATTTTGCTAAACGAAAAATTCTTTATACCAGTTCTCATCTTTCGCAATGTGTACAGCAAGGTTTAAATCTGAGGGAATTGTTCGCACTGTGAAACAGACAGAAAGACGGGAAATATCGACTCTGATAGTGATGCTGATCATTTATATATTTAGCTCATGAACACAAACCAACAAAATAGCCTCAATTTTGGAAGATAGCCATACTCTTGGCGGCAATTGTAACTCAGATTACTTTTCAGAAAATATATTTCCAACGTGCAAGTTTGTGTCTTTCTAAAAACCAAACATTTACATTTATAAATTCAAGGGTAGATTTTTCTAAAATTTAGAAAGATGGGTAAATTTGATATGTGCAAAAATTGGCGTTTTCATATTGAGCATTTTATATATTTCATACATGCGAATATTCTTGATAGTTTATGAATTCATATAATTTATTAGAACCTCTAAGGTAGACAGCAGCTAAACTCAAACATAACAGTAGAAAAACAAACTTCTTAACTTCTTTTGAATTTCATCTATAGTTTTTAGAAATACATTTCTAAAAAACAGGAACAAATATTTTGGTATATACAACATTTTTGTTCGTATATTTAAAAGTTATTTCTAAAAACAAGAAAAAAATCCTAATGATTTCTGAGATGACTTAGACACACAGAGGACAACTGAGCTCGTAATATATCTCAACCAATCTCAAAACTGGGCAAGGAGAAATAAGTTAAGCTAGGTTTATGCTGATCAAGAATGGTATAATAATATATGGTGTATATTAAATACGATTCGCTATGCATTTTAATGAATTTGGGGTAAGTTTTCAGGTAAGGTTTCGGTTTAAAACAAAATAAATCAGTTTTTTTTAATGGCCAATAATTCTTGTAGCGACTTTTAAGCAGGTGGTTTAGAATTAGTCGTTGTTGATCTTTACCAAACATAAATCAAATGCGTTCTATATTTAATATAAATAGCTTCCTCGAGTAACTCTCGAGAGCTGTTGAGAAATTTATGCGATGAGAAGAAAACAAAATAAAACAAATCTGATTCAAGTATATATCTTCTATAGCCTTGAAGCTGTTGCTTTATGATGGCTGACGCATCGCCTCCTTATGCACATGTATATCTATGTATGTATCTATATATATATATATATATGTGTTTTTATATATGTATGTATTTATATATATATAGTGTTTGTCAAATAGCTGAGCGGTCGCTTTGGCTCATTTGATTGGACAAATTGTTTGGCTAATTTGCACGGCATTTGGCTGAAAGCGTCGCCACATTTATCATGACGCGTTTAGCATTAAAGCGTCGCATCAGAGATACGTCAGCACAAGGGGCATGTCAGGGGGAGGTGTGCGGGGTCGGGGAGGTCTGTCAGTGTAGATAAAAACTATTTTTGGCCAGCGCCAACCACACGGTGTATGAGTAATGTTTTGATTTGCCAACGGCTTAAGTTTTAAATTAATTTATTGCTGCCGCTGCAACCCAAACTGAACTGAATTCAACTCAAACCAAACACAAGTCGTTTATTTTAGACTGTTGCTGTTTCTTCTTGTAGTTGTCGTTGTTGTTGTTGTTGTTGATTTTATTATTGTTTCATTGCTTTTTAGTTGCCATCAACTACATATTTGTAAAGCATTGCGAGCTCTTCTCCACTGTTGCAAATATTTTTAGCGCCCACAATGGGGGCTGCTGTGTGTGGTTCTGTTGTACATGGGAGGCAGATAGGGGAGGGTAAGGCCATGGCTTGCATTTTAATTATGATAAAGTGCTGTTAATGTGCCTTTGATTGGGTCTGCAGCTTCACACCGCTTTTGGGCTATCAGTTGATCAGTGGACAGCGGCAACAAAGGTCAAAGTTGCCAAAGGTGGGCTTTGCAATAACTTAAGACAGCAGAGAATGAGAAATGCAGAGAAAGAGAGAGAGAGAGAGCTGGAGCACTAATAAGTTCTTTCCAGCTGTTGGCCATCCAATCAGCCATTGGCAGGTCAGCTTGTATCGGTGTATATTATATATTATTATATTGATACTAATACAATGAGCTCGACTACGATATACTCTAAGCCCAGCTGTTAAATATATTATTGTAGTCTTACTGCCCGATTTCCATTTGAAAACGTTGCACACTCAAATTTAAGCAGATTTGGAAGTGGCAATTTCTAATGCGTCCAGGTTAAAACAAGTAACACTTTGAATTATAAACAGGAAGTCAAGCCAAAGTAAATTTCAGCTATGCAAAGTCTAAATATTCCGTTAAAAATGATGCATACTTCCCAAATTATTGTTGGTATTCAGTTTTGTTTAATAATTATATCAGTTGCAGCTTCTGTTTCTTTAATTACTTGATTACTTACTTCGGCTTACAGTTTCAGTTCAGATTTGGCTATGATTGTAGTAGTTCTATGACAGCCTTATGATATGCGATCAAAGACAGTTGTATAAAGATTCTTAAAGTGTATTGCCAAAAACCACTAAATTAAATCACAAAAATTGCGAGACACTTTGAGTGCAATCAATAAATTAATTAATTTTTGTTTTTAGATTTTTGGAATATGTTGTCTAAATTAATACAAATTCATTTATCTTAGTAGTGATTAGAGCGGGTAGTGATACTGCTCAAGAATATATACATTTACTTCTCCTTCCTCTCTCTCCCTCTCTCTCTCTCTCTCTCTCTTCCTTAAGTGCGTTGCGAATTTCACAACTCAATTATAATACTCCCCGAAAGGGTATCTAGGGAAGAAACAAAAAACCCAAACATCAATACAAGTTTCTAGGTAAATTTTCACTTACATAATCCCAACATGATCATCGGATAATGTTTGCTTAATTGAAATCGATGCGGGATCTTTGCCTTTGTTACTACAGACATGCAAATGCAATCGCATCGTTGGGCATAAGTTGTTATTAGTTATTCCTAATAGCAATTACACACACACACACACACACACACACACACACACACACATACACACTCGCACACACACTCGTACAAAGACTCATTATGTGCAAGAATCAGACCCGTTTTCATATGCCGGTCACATGGCGAAAATTTTCCAATTTTCTTTGGTTTTTTTGTTGTTATATTTTTGCCAGTTGCCATTGTTGTTGTTGGTTGTAATTGCCAGCAGTTGTTGCTGTTGTTGAGGTCACATTGAACGTCAAAAGCAAAAGTTGGCAGCGTTAATTTCGTTTGCCCATAAACATGCAACATATGCGATGTGTGCAAAGGGGCAGGCGTGTGTTCCCTCTGTGTGTGTATGTGTGTGGTGCATGTGGAAGGGTCGCACTGCATTTGCAACCCTAATAAAGCACAGCGCGGTTACTGCCACACGTGGCCTGCCTCTGATAACAAACGCCCGCTTGTCAGCCTGCCTGCCTTCCCGCCTTCCCGCCTTCCCGTTGGCCTGCCTGCCTGCCGGCCTGCCTTTGGTTTGTTCTGTTTGCCTGGACAACACCGTGCCACACTGTGATTTATGCACTAAGCAACGGCTCGGCTCGACTCTAGCCGCCTTGCCTCCCGGTCGCGCCCCTTTTGCCCGTGCAGCAAAAACAAAACAAAAAAATGCAATTCTTATCTCATTGTTGCTGTTGCTGCTGTGGCATGTTTGGCATGTGGCATCCACGCGAGACGCGCATCGTACATGCCACTTGCAGCAAGTGCTACAAAAACATTGACACGTCGTTTACAAGGCCAGCATACTAAGAACCATTCAGTGTGAGGGACAGAGACAAAGAGAGAGAGAGAGAGAGAGAGCCTGGGGAGCCCTGCAATGGATCGTGCCAAAATAACAGAAAAATAAATAAATAAAAAAAATAATTTAAAATTTGCGAGGAAGAAAAACAAATATGAAATTGAAACCCTCCCTTTAAATTAACCACACGGAGAAAAAAGTGTTGCTAGTGACAACTAAGCTTCATAAATAACTATCAACATTAATTTAAAAAATAAATAAACAATTTAAAAAAATAAGTAAATACAAACATTTTTAAAACTGCTGAAATTAATGCACAAATTTTGATGCGAGTTGAAAAAAATGATTATACATTTGTAATGTGAATTTTTATTGCCAATATCATGTGCCCTTTAAATTGGGTGACTCTAGTTTTCAAATTGTGTGAGTTTATATCGGTTTTGGGGCTAAAAATGGGCGTGACCATAAAAATTCTTAGCAGTCTACTAATAAAATTTGGGAAATCTAGCTTTAAAATTTAAACTTCGTCTGACGTGGACACAAACGAATACCTTCAGTTAGAGTGTATGCAAAATCTATTCAATTTATTTCTAGAGACCAAAACAACCCATTTTTGGTCTTTTGGTAGATTTTCATCGTTAATTTTATTTTATTTGTATTTTTCTTCAAAGTGCAGGCAGGCACATTCTCTCTCAGTGTAGTCATGTATATTCGCCCCCGTTTGTGTCACAGTTCGATACTCGACTCGGATTCGGATTCGGATTCGGATACGGATTTGGATTCTTTTCAAAATGCTTATCAAATTAATTTCGCTTAAATTCGTGTTTATTGTTCGAGTTCAGCTTGCTCCGTTTAGAGGGTTAATTGCGAGGGTTTATCCGCAAGCCACATATGAGTATTGCTCGCCTAACCCCAACTTCAATACAACCCACCCGATCCCTCCCTCTCTCTCTCTCTCTCTCTCACTGTCTCTCTCTCTGTCAGACTCCTCACACCATTTCGCATTGCAAGTCTCTCATTTTAAGTTTCTTCAGCTATTTGACATTGATTGCATGTTTGCTTGTTTATTTGCTGTTTGTTTTTTGGACTCGAGTGCTGAGTGGCGAGGGTTGCTGCAAGAGTTGCAAATTGATTGAAAACGCTAACTCTCTCTCCCTCTCTCTCTCTCTCTCTCTCTCTCGCTCTTATTCGTTCTCCCGCTACACGTGTCCCGAGTTGTTCAATTATGGCTAAGCCAAATCCGCAGCACAAATATACGCCCCCACCCCCTCCCCTTCCACACTGCTAGCATGTTGCGTCCAAGACAAACAGCAAAGCAAAAAAATAGCATAAATGAGCAACCTGCCCCTGCCTGCGCGGTGAGTGATGCAACCCCATGCAGCAAGCATTTGAAATGCCATCACCAATTTTTAAGACGAAAACTAAACACACGCGACTGGCGAGCGTCGTCGTTCGGATTGAAATTGAGTCGTTTAAGCCGTACCCCTGCTTAGAAATGTCCCCCCCCCCCTCCCTGTTCCCCTCCCCACACACACCCTCCTCGCACATAGACACATACATCAGACGGCTCAGCATCCCCTCGCCTTGTATGCTTTGCAAATGGCAGGACTTATTCCTGCTGCTGGTCGTGACTTTTATTTGGTTTTGTGTTTTCTTTCTTTTTAAGGAGTCTTTAAACTGAAACTTAAACTGAGCTAAGACATACATACATTAATTCGTTTTCACAAGACTTGATAGATCAAACGAGTAACAAATTATATAAGCTAAATTTATAAAACATTTCAAAAGAAAATCATTGTCTGTCATATTTGCATAGACTTAAGAGAAAATTGCCTTTCAAGCATAATTTAAATGTATCAATATAAATGTATATATACAAATGTAAAAATGAAAAGCGCTGTGACTAAATAAAGTTTAATTACACAATATATATTACATATTATATATATATATATATGTAAGTATATATAAACGTATTAGTACGTTTTGCATCTGAATAAAAATTAAATTCAATAAAATATATTTTGCTTGCTTAAATATATTTTACACTCCCCAGTGCCGCACGGAAAATAAACTGAAAATGTTACTTAAAGAGAGTTAAGTTAACTAAATTTGAGCCAAAAATATACAGAAAAGAAATAGCAGCATTAAAAAAATCTGTCGTTTAGTTTTATCTTTTTTTGTTGTAAATAAATCAATTAGCACAGATTTAAAGCAAAATTGACAGAAGTAATTTCTTCAATTGGTGAATTAAAAATAGTGCTAAATTATTATTATATATTTTTAGTATTCTTTTTCTTCTACAAACCTAATCAGTAACTCGATTTAGAAGTAATTTCATTATTATTATTATTATTATTATAACTATATTTATTATTTTAATACTCTGTCACTGGATTTGGGCAACTCGATTTGCGCACGAAACACACAGATTTTTATTATCGGAAAATATTTCTCAGTGTATGGATACGTATTTAGGATATGTATGTGTGTATGGGGATTACTCACCTTTGCACTCGTTGGCATCCCGAGCTGTTGCTCTGCCCCAGGGCCGATCAAAGTAGAAGGGTTTGCATCGCTCGCAATCCCGTCCAGCTGTATTGTGGCGACACTCGCAGCTCAGCTGCCCCCTCAAGTCCAGGGAACACTTGGAGGCATGTCCGTTGCACTTGCAGCGCCCACCCACCGAGAAGTCAGAGACGGCATAATGCAATCCAGCCCCAGCAGCAACAGCCGAGATAGATGTGGACTCCAGATTGTTGCCACCCAATTGAACGCTATATTTGCCGGTGCGCAGATCCGCGGGCGCATCGATGGCGAGCAGAGCCTGCTGGAGATCGGGCTGCTGGAGCCGATGGAAGACAATGCGTATATCGGTTGCGGTCACCCAATCCTGCAGCACCGGCGATCCATCCAGATCTCGGGCCGAGGGCCGGCCCTCCAGTGTGCTGAACGCAATCCGCGAGGCGAGTCCCACATCATGATGTCCATGATTGCGATGGGCATCGCTGCAGCGTGGCTCCTGTTCATTGTGCTTGGTGACAGTGGTGCGACTGGGTCGTCCAAACATCCTCTTGCACTGAGAGCTATAATATTGAAACGGCTGCCAGCTGTGGCC